>JAMZEH010000005.1:20607500-21207500 GCA_024699665.1 Ostrea denselamellosa | reverse complement strand
GATGCTACCTATACACTAGTTGTACCTATTAATTACTAGTTGTACCTATTAATTACTGTGTATGGAGTATGAAAGCCTTAAAATGTGACTTCCGTGGGGATCCATGTTAGAATAGATCCTCAGCACCCCCTAGCTTGTCATAAGAGGCAACGAAATGGGGTGGTCCTTCAGATGCGACTGCAAAAACCAAGGCCCCGTGTCACAGCAGGTGTGGCACATTAAAGATCCCTCCCTGCTCAAAGGCCATAAGCACCGAGCATAGGCCTAAATTTTGCAGCTCTGCACCAGCAGTGGTGACATCTCCATATGAGTGAAAAATTCTCGAGTGGGACGTTAAACAATATATCATGAATCAATCTAAAAATGGGACATTTTTCTCACTAAAATAAATACAGTGACATGCTTATTTACCACATACCTTGAATCAAAGTCCTTGTTACACATAGGACACTGTGATATGGTGTTTTTACTGGGAGATGGTTTGAGTTTTATTTCTGGTAAGGGGGGCTTCCCTTTCTTTGCATGCTGGACTGAAGTTTCGGGCAAATGGCAATACCTTTCATCTGTGATCAGTGTTTTGCACTAAAAATTATAATTTTATTCCAATATATTGTGTTGATGTGAAGTTGTACTTATCAAATATTTTTATCTTGTACACCTGCATACTAAATGACTAAAACCAAGAAAATACATTTTTCAACTACTCAGTTCATAATACTTGTATCACACATGGTATATACCACAGTTTTAATTTAGGTTAATTGGACTGAATTCAGAACTAAATAAATAGGAAGCTACCTGCAGTTGCAGTGAATCTCTCTCATGACATATATAGTTTGTAACTCACATTTTGGATGAAATCATCAGAAGGTGGCTTTCGTTTTCTGCACAACTGGCACATGGGTGGAAAAGGTGAAGTGTCTATCAACTTCTCCACATCATTGAGCTGCAACTATAAATATCACACCAATTCTTCTGTATCAACTAGATCTAAAAGTACAAGTCTACCTATAGACAGACAGATCCCACACAGTGGTTCCCATCTGCCATGCAACCAACTTGACATTGACTTGGAAAGGGTTTTGTGACAATTTCCATGGAAATTAATCTTCTGTTTCAATTTGAATTTGTATACATACACCAAAGGTAATACTTTTCAGATAAGAGTTACTGTATATCATGTAATAATGGTACCAGGAATTCAGCAGATTCTTCTCAAACGAGGCCTATGAACCTTATTGCAACCCATACAATAATAGTCACCCGAGTATCAAACTCCCTAAACAAATCTACTCCGTACTGTTTCCAGTAGTTTTCCAAACAAATATAAATATTGGGCATAACTTTTTCCACAGATCCCTCTTCCCCCAGAGAAGTCCTTTTAAACAAAAAATATACAATAATGAGAGAAGAAACAAAATTTGCATAAAAATTTGCATAAAAATCTTTGTAAAGCATGCATGTAAACGTAGGGGTATTTATATAATATCTAAGGAAAATATGTTGGAGACCTCTTAGAACATAAAACTTAGTTGTTATCAAAACTTGGCACAAAAACTAACATAGTATTACCCATGTTGCCTATTTATAACTATAACCAAGAAAATAAACACAAACATTTTTATGCATTCACCTATAGTTTTATTAAATCTATGACAACCTATAACCTTTACCAAGTTCAGTGAGTCATGGAGTGGCAACTATCACTGTGGCACTTTTGTTTTTAAACTGAGAACAGCAAAGGAAAATAAATTGAAGGCATGTTATATATTTCTACAAGTCATTGCTTGTATACATGCTTAAGATTCATATCTCATTTTAATGTAGATATATGACCTGTCCATACATATACCATCTGTTTTCAATGTCAAGAAATATTACAGAAGAAACCAACTAGTAAATTACCTTACCTGAATCAAAAAGTACTAGATAGAAATTACTTAAATGCTTATCTAAAATACCATATCACAAACTCATTATCAGTTGAACATTCAATTCTTATATCATACCTGGAAAAGTGGTCAAGATCGACGTTTCCTGTTTACAATAAATGGATTTGTACATAAAATTTTCCCAGGGCTAAACTATTACTATGGCTAAAAACTTTCTGATAAATTATATTTCATTTACCTTGACCAGTATCAAAGAAAGGACAATCTATAAAAGAATTAATTGCACTGAAAAAACTTGATGTACAACACAGAACACATTTTGCTATTTTCACCACTTGAAATTTCAAACCTGAGCTTAAATGTAACCTGATCAAAAAAGCAAATCACAAGAGAAATCTGTTCTATGTCAATGTTTGATCAAATACCTGTGTATTATTGAGGTAAACTAAAGCATTTTCTGCTGTTTAATTTTACTTTGTGATATGTTTCTAGCAATTAGTATGTGCATTCTTATATAAAGTTTTGACCCCTAATTCAGACCCACCCTTAATTCCCAGGGGTCGTAATTTGAAGAAACTTCTATCTGCATTACCTACAGGGATGCTTGCATATCAATATGATAATCATGGCCCTATTATTATTGAAAAGATTTTTTCTATATATTCCCATATAAAATTTGATCCCTATTCTGGCCCCACCTTACCCCCTGGGGCCAATATTTGAATAAATTTGAGTCTGCATTGCCTGGTGATGCTAGCATATATTAATATGACTCATCACGGCCTGCTTCTTGAAAAAGATTTTTAAAGATTAATCTTATATAATCCTATGTAAAAATTTTGATCCCCTGTTGTGGTTCCACCTTACCCCCAGGGGCCATGATATGAAGAAACTTGAATCAACCTATATCAGGAAATTTTCATGTAAATTTCAATTTTTCTGGCCCAGTGGTTTTTGAGAATTTTTAAATGATCCCACCCTATTTTTGCCTTTTCTTGATTATCTCCCCTTGAAAGGGTGTAATGCCCTTCATTTGAATAAAATTTTCCCTTTCACCCAAGGATGCTTTGTGGCACGTTTGGTTAACACTGGACCAGTGGTTCTGGAGAAGAAGTTGAGAAAATGAAAAGTTTACACTCGACTCAGGTGATCTAGCAGTATAAAAAGTACATTGAAATCTTAGCACTTTATTTTTTGGCACAATTTCATTTCACAAGTGTATTTATATAATTTTTATTTATTTAAGCATATTACCCTTATCTTCTAAAAATGCAAAACTTTCCAGCACCAAAATTACCTGATATACAGTATTTTCTACAAGAAACCTACCTTTGGGGAGGACACATATTCTGGGAATGGTGTTAGCCTAGTCTGAAGTGATGGTTGAATATTTTCAGAATGAACTATTTCCAGTGACCTTTAAAAAGTGCACAATCATCAGAATTACAAATATTTCATGAATTTGTGGCCCTGCTTCAAGGCACTTTGTGATGGTTGCTAATATATTAGATACAGCATTTTTACTTCAAAGACAGATATTGTCAAACTATACTTATGTATTTTGGTTTAAATGCACTTTCTAAATAATTGACCTGCATGTTCAACAAAAATGTTATAATGACCTTGAATTATGACCTTGAAAATCGATAAAAATCTTGATAATGTACTAGTATCATGGTACATTTTATTTCTAAAGCAAATACTGAATTGGATTTATCATGCATCCAGAAATATTTTCTTTTTATATTTGACCTTTGGACTCGAAATCAATTTGGGATCATCCTTGCCATCAGATAATTCAGTGATGAACCTAAGGGGGAAAGAATGAGAGCTTCAAAAGCTTTATCAAGTATTCCTTGCAAAATGTATACATGTATATATATTTACACTGCCATTGTCTTTGCCTTTGATATCTCTAAATATTGTAATGATAGCTATTTTCTTAGGATTGAACTGCAAATTGTAAACAACGTATATATGAATAATACAGCACATCTATTTGAATGGTTGGGAATTCCAAGAGAATTTAATAAAATAGAAAGATGTAAATATAAGGATATCAAATAAATTTCATTTCTGAAAATACGTTAGGGTATGAACTGCAAAGCTTCACATCTGCATATTCTTCCTGTATTTTCAAAACTGAAATTTATTTCTTATATTTAAATACTTAATGTATACCAAATTCAGCTATAATTATTATGGTTAAATATTGACAATCAGTGCTGCAGAACTGACTGCACTAACTGTACCTCATCTATCATCATTTTTTGGTACTTAGAAATCTCAAATAAAAAGAAAATGCAAGTCTCAGACCTGTGGCATGACAATCTGAATTTATGGGTTTAATTGACACTGACAACAGTATGGTTTATACCTTGTGTCAGAAATTCAGCACTATATCGCAATCCACTATCTCTGGCACTTTGTTTTTTCTTACTGGTAATACTATTCATGCACATTTTTATTGAGTTACTGAATAAAAACTGATCTGTTATACTTTTAGCATGTTTGAAACATTTTGTTTTTTAAATTGAATCCTGGAGTTTATATTACTCAAGTTTGTGTTACCTCCAGTACCAATACAGATACAGAAAACATTGAGCATTTGAATCAAATCCACATATCAACACTTCACCACAAGTTACATCCCTTGTCTGCTATTTTGAAGCGAAAAGATCTTGTTTCCCTATGTCAGCCTTTGTAATTAACTGACGTTTATTACTTTTTTTTAATTGTAGTTAACTACAAATTTACAGTAATGCCCCAGGGTGAGGCAACGTGTATCAAATCTTAATAATTGGCTTAGTTATATAATTCACGGTTGTAACCTCTTATATTTGGTAGGGTAAAGATGGAAGACTCGGTTATTCACCAATTGACCTTTGGCTTCCTCCACAATGGGGGATAATTAAATTTACTAGTCGATAGGTGTATCAGATCTCGTTGTAAATTTTTGGACAACAGTGTTTTTCATTTGGACAAGTGAAAGTTTAAATTTACTTGCTCAAAGGACAACTGAGATAAAAAGTTAATGTCTATCCCTGGATGTACTCGATCAATTTTTAATACCTTCAATTATTTTGAGTATATATGACACATGATATATTAATTTTTATATGAATCCTATTGGGTATTTTACACTTCTTTTATCTCCTACTTTTTCCCAATAGTTTCATTTATATTAGAATAACATGGAAACCATTTTCTGCTAGTGTATCATCACAAGGTCTCCTTCACTTCAAAAAAATAATTATACTACAGTCCCCGCCTCCACCCCTTCTCCATTGAATAGACAACATATATGACACTACGTCTCCTAATTTTACCTGACATTAGTTTCTGTCTCTTTGGACGTCTTTTGGACAGACTGAATTGACGACCTTTCCTCGTTGACACCAAATTTTCGTTTCAAGCTAAGTCTCTTCATGTTCCATATTTAATATTCATGCTACTTTCACTTTAATAATAACAAATATTTCACGACCAAATGATCTTATTTCAATGTCATTGAGAAGATAAAGAATCATTTTATAAAGAAAAAAATAGAGAAAGTAAAAAATATAATTGATAATTTTTCTCCCCTCAAAAACAGTACACAAGTCCGAAGTCGAACTGTTACTTGAACGACCTACGTATTAATCGATACCGGAAATAACGTAATCGTATGGGCGGATTTTCAGGAACGAAGGGATATTTTAACGCACTTGCGAAATGGACCTTTTGGCGAGTTATGATGATGATGGCGATAAATCACAAAGTTCAAATAGTAACAAACAAGACCAGGTATAATTTGTAACGTATTATTTAACAATATATTTTTGTAATTTGGGGAATTATCTTTAAAAATAACTACAGTTCACTTCACCAAGATGGCGACACATCAGCCATTTTGAAAAACGTAAACGGAAGTGAAAAACCTAGAAATAACATATGTGGTACGTTGAAATCGTAATATGGTACGTTTCTTGCATATAATGATTTATTTATAGGAGATTATTATTTTTTTTTTTTGTATGACAGGTAGAAGTGTCATTGAGTCTACAAGCAGAGTGGGAATCATTTGAGAAAATGATTTCTGGAGATAATGGGGACACGGAGAAGCCTCAATCCGCGCAGGAATTTCTACAAGCAGGAATTGTGGCGTATCCAGGTTTATTCCAAAACACTGATGAAACCGAAAAGGATGAAGGCAAAAAGGATGAAAAGAATTCATCAGGATCAGAGGAAGAAGGTAAGATACCAATTAATTTTAAAAAAGTTCATACGGCCCTATTAACGTTTAATTACAGATAATTTAAGTAAAGATCTCATTAAAACATTATTTACATTATATTCCTTGTTTGATAGCATATATTAAATTATTCTGATACAGTCATGTTCATGGAAGACTCGTTTTGATAAAAGAGCATCAGGTTAGTCACTGAGAGTAAATTCATGTGTTGGTAAATGATACACTCTTTTTTATTTTTATTTGTTTTTTACTGTTATTATTTTACATTTTATGCATCTTAATATATAGATAATAGATATATTGAAACTTAAAGTAAATTAATTTCTACATTGTTTGTTGATTAAAACAATGCATTTTTGAGTAATTTGCTTCTTTTTTTTTTCTTTCCAGCAAAAAGTCCAAAAAAGTCCAGATCATTTGCTGATGATGTCATGAAGCTGTTTAGATCTGAGTTTGTTGAAAAGGTAAAGATCAAAAATATAAATAATGCTCATAAACTAAATTTTATAAAAGTAAAAAAAAAACATCCAGAAATTTTATTTTAATATCACATTGAACCCATACAAATTTTTATCATATACTGCCTTCAGACCAGAAAAAAAAATGCCTAACTATGATAAATTCAGAGTGCACAACACTGAAATATTGTTTATAGGACTCCTAAAAGACATACTTAGTGGTTGATTTATATCCTTAGGGGAAAAAATTGAATGTATTTCTCCATGTCTAAAAGGGTTTACCTGTGTGGTAAAATTATCCCATGAAATGAAATTAGGTATAGGGTGTTTCTAGTCCCCTGTCTTAACAATAGAAATTATGAAAAGAGGTTAAAGGTTATTTTCTTCAATAATCTGACCTACTATCTACATATCAATTAGGTTTACCTTACCATGTGATTGCTGCAAAGAAACACTGATTCAACATAAATTGACGACAACAATCTCGAGATTTGTTGTCGTTTGGTGGCGTATGGGTAAGTAAACCGAAGAGGAGGTAACCAATGTCACAATCATTTGTGATGAGATTATAGAGTTTCCTGAGCAGGGACAGATTTATTACCATTTGCTGTTTTCTGTGGACTTTTGACTTGTATTTTTCTCTCATCAAGATGGACATGGGACATGAAAATGTTATTGGAAGCCCATTATAATTTTTTTTTTTTTTTCTTTACTGGTAGAAACTATCAGTTGTTGACTTTTCATTGGGTTTCTCCAATGAGTTGAAGGGGCTGTTTTGTACCACAATGGTATTTTGTTTATTTGAATCTGATATTTTTAAGTCATTACTTTCTGCTATTTATAATTAATCAACATGCCCTTACACATTTGACCAAAGTGACGTTTTAGAACATTGTCAAAGCATTATCCTGAAATTTCATAAATGATAGAATGTCTTGTTTTTTGTTTTACAAGGGGTATAAAGTTCTTGGGACGGGACACATATTACAGATATATGTAGCAGGTTCTTAACACAGTTTCTCAGATGTACATGTATAGTATGATATTTTCAGGCAATATGGAGTAATATTTTAGAAATTTTTAGTTCTGTTTGTCTTCGACAGGAACTAGATATGCTACCCAGAGCTAGGTCATCCTCTCATTCCTCCCACTCTTCTGGGTCCTCCCACAGCAGCAGGTCTGGCTCAGCCTCTCCATCCCCTAACAGAGAGGAGGATAAAGAAGATCAGGAGGAAGAACCAGACCAGGAAACCAGTAAAAGAGAAAATGAAGACAAGAGGAGGTCCACAGAGAGTCCATCCAGAAAGAAGAGGTCCAGATCTAGGTCAAGGTCACATCGTAGACGTGGGTCAGATTCTAGGAAAAGGTCTCGCTCCAGTCGCTCAAGATCTAGATCAAAACGGAGGGTATGTTGATGAAATGTGCACACTGCAATTTATCACCTTTTGTTATGTTTGAACTTAAGATAATTTTTAGGTCTCTTTAGCACAATATTTATGCTTTTCCAGAGTTCAAGGGTATTTTTATCCTACAGGATTGGGGATCAAAGGGTATATTATTTTTGATCTGTCTGTCTCTAACCTGTTAGAAATTTTATCCTTCATCATTAGTTTAAAATTAAACAGGATATTGACCCCGTACTTCGTGAATGCTTGGTCCAAGCTGTTACTGATAATGGTTGTCATTCATTAAGGTCAAATTTGCCACAATTTAATGCTGGTGTGCTTGGAGATATGATGTTTTACAATATGTTTGTTTTAATAGGGAAACAAATGAATATATCATAAATATTCAGGATGGATAAAAATATATTTTATGTTGAGCTCAAAAGTCTTATATGGACATCACTGAACTTAAAAAAATATCAAGATTCAGTGACATCAAAATAAGTAAATTTAGTGATGGCAGTCGATTCCTATCAGGATTGAAAGAAATTACATATGTTACTCGTGAGAGTGTTTGGGTATTTAAAGCAAATAATGTTTTACAGAGTAGAGAAAGGAAAGACCATTCATCACACAGAAGACGCAGACGAAGCAGATCTCGGGACAGAAAACGGAGAAGGCACTCATCCAGAGATAGACATAGACACAAAAGAGATAGGCGAAGGAGTCGAAGTCGAGACAGGCCCCGTAAAAGAAGCCACAGGAGTAGATCAAGGCATCGCAGCAGGTCACAACACAAACACAGGTACATTATGAAAAAAACACAGCAAATCAAAATCTCAGACTGTGTTAGTATTAATTTTACTGTTAGACTTGTTTACTACAAATGCTGTTTTAAATCATATTACAACAAAAATAATATGATGTGGTACCAATTTCTTTATAATTAAAGTGCAATTTTCATTTGTTTACTGAATATGGAAACTCTATTGATGTACCCAGAAAGTTTGAATTTAATCGAGTGACATTTTTAGCTAATCTGGAAGCTCTCATGACTTTTCTGATCTCAATTTGTCCAGCATCCATCTGTCCAACTTCTTAAGAACCATGGGGATAATATCAGCCAAACTTGCCACAAAGCATGTTTGAGTAAAGAGGATTCAAGTTTGTTCAAATGAAGAGTCATGGCCATTTTCAAGGGAAGATAATTAAATTTGGGGGGGGGGGGATTTTGTGGCCTCTTTAAAAATCACAAAAACCACTGGGTCAATTTAAATCAAACTTGGCAACAAATCATCCTTGGGTTAAGGGGATTCAAGTTTATTCTAATGAAAGGCCATGCTCTCTCCAAAGGGAAGATAATTTCAAAAAGGGGGGGGGGGGGGCAAAATATAGGGTGGTGGTATTATTTTTTTAAGTCTTCTCAAGATTTATGTGTTCAAATTATTGCCCTTGGAAGTAGGATATGGTAGAGTCACAATTGGGGATAAAAGTTTTTATGGGAATACATATGAGAAAATATTCTTCAAAACAGCAGGGTCATTCAAGATTGTTCAAATTCATTGTGTGATCTGTTGGGGCCATAATATGTGGTCAACATTTTTCAGAGAATAAAGATTTTTAAAAACATCTTTTATCAATCTCAATAGCTGAACAACAGCAGGGCATGGTGACTCAGGTGAGTGATGTGACCCATGGACCTCTTGTTTATTTTCACATTTAGGTCAGGGAAGAGTCGAAGTCGTAGTAGAGAAAGAGTACATCGTCCTGCACCATCATCATCCAAGTCTGAGGGGGAGAAACATCTGACCTTCAAGGAGAAGATGAGACAGCAATTGTTAAAAGCCAGTAAATACTTGCAGGCAGGAGAAGGACTAGAAAATGATGGTATGTTCCCTATAAAGAACATTTTGCTAGAGTAAGACAAAAGTGCATGCTGTAATTGAAGCTGTGTAGCAAGTTAGTAAAAACTTAATTTCATAACATTTTCAATTTTATCATATTCATCTGACATAGGTGTTATAGTATTAGTCCACTCTAGGATAGGGTTAATGTACGTAGGTCAAATATACTAGTAAAAATTTCATTTAAATCAGATTTTTTTAAATTACAAGTGAATTCTGAACACGGTTAAGCAGTTTATAGTGTGTGTCACATTTTATTTTGTTTTAAACATATTTTCTATTGAGCAATCTATATACATAAACAAAAAACATGGCACAAACTTTGTTTACATATCAAAGAATTATGAATGCTGTGTCTCACTTGTGACTCA
This sequence comes from Ostrea denselamellosa, assembly GCA_024699665.1. NCBI lineage: Eukaryota > Metazoa > Mollusca > Bivalvia > Ostreida > Ostreidae > Ostrea > Ostrea denselamellosa. Next base: position 21,197,256 of record JAMZEH010000005.1, on the reverse strand, counting down.
ACAACTGACCTTCAAATTTTGGTTGACCATTAGAAATATTTTAGATAAGCTTTGTAAACATTAAAACTGGTAAAAATGTAATTTGAAGCTCAAATTGTGTCCATATCAAAAATTGAGGTAATGAATTGGAACATTGAATCAAGCAATTTATATTGAACAGTATAGATGTTTTGGTGAATTGTTTCAGACCTACTCGCCTTATATCTGTTTTGGGTTTTTTTGTTTTTTATCAAATTTGCATCTTTAAGATTTGATATGATCTGTGATATCTACTACTTTGGATTTCAAAGAATTATGAAGTGTTTGAGTATTTTATGTCTTCCTTTGATGTCATATTTTTGAAATGCATCACAGATGTACACGTAAACTCTTTTTTTTTTCTTATTCCACAACAAACATTTTTTTTGTTTTACTATCATCTTTGATGTTCACATTTATCAATTAAGTAATATAATATATATTATCAGTGGAGTTTGTTGTTGTTTTTCGGTTTTGGTGGTTTGTTTTGGTGGTTTGTTTTTTTTTGGGGGGGGGGGGGGGTATTAAATTGAATTAAAACTAAATAGATATATAGAAGTAGTAGGTTGTCCATCACCAAAATTGTAAATTTCATGATCCTTTTGTTAAGTTTGTTTACATTTTCATATATCTTTATAAAATTCAAATTGTTAATATGACATTTGATTAAATATAGGAACTCCAAAGGAGAAACCAAGCAATCTTCCATTAAGTGATGGACACAAAAAATTCTTTCAAGCACTGGCCATGTCCACCCAGTCTAGTGTAACTCCCCAGGTGGCTCTCCTGCATACAATGGCAGCAATGCACCAAAAGGCAAGTACTTCATTTGAATTTACAGGGTGAAGTAATACAAGATAATGCAAACAATCTTTTGCACATTCAGTATTATATGCCTGTCTTTTAATGGACCTTTTAGTGGTATGGGCTTTCCCATCCATCTATCTGTTTGTTAGTTTCAAGATTGCAGACTTGTGTGTCATGTTTCCTAGTGGTGTATTTTGTTTTTACATTTGATTATGGTTGCAGGCTCAAGAAATGACTGGTGTTGCTGTACCAAAGTATTATAACCCAGCAGCTGTAAATCCATTGAAGTATGCAGAGCAAGTTCAGAAAAGGAAATTACTGTGGTCAAAAGCTAAGGAGCACAAAGAAGTATGTAATAAAATATGGGATCTTCCAATGACTATTGTTGTCAGATGTACTCTTTGTTTAAAGTCATCATAACCTTAACCATCAAAGTTTGGGGTACATTGTATATAGATATCACAATGTCCATCTTTCTGTCCCATTTTGTAATGTTGTCATAATGGAAATACTATAGAAGTCCACAAATACCAAACATTATCAATGTAATGATCCTAAATCAAAGTCTTATAGTCATGGTCATTGCTATGAACTAGTTCATATATACTGTGTAAGAGTATATCTTCCAGCTCTTTGAAGACTATTTAAAGTGAAGCAGATTTGAAGAATACAAAACATTTTTATTCTGTATTTCAGGGCAAGGAAAAGGAATGGCAGAATACAGCATTTAATCAGGATGACAGTGGGAAGATTGCTACAAAGTTTAGAAAGTTAATGGGAATTAAACATGATGGAGTAGAGGATGAGAATGCACCAGAACTGACAGAAGAACAGAAAAGGAAACGAGAGGAGTTCTTTTCCAGACTGGACAAAGACTATGAGTTTGCTCGCATGACAACACACACTCAAAGGGGGGTGGGTCTAGGCTTTTCCTCTCAAGGGATCCAGCCTCCATAAGGTGTGACCATGTTCAGTTTTGAAAAGTGTGCTTGTTTTGACTGTCTGGAATGTGTGTAACAGTTGTGAAAGAATTATGAAAGTACATTCAGTTTGATCTAGTAATTTTGTGACCTTAATCCTATTAACTGAAAGCTAGGATAGACCCTATAACATATTTGGACATATCCAACAATTAGTTGAGTAATTTTGAGCAATTGTTGCCTATTAAACCAGAAAACCTGTTAGAAGAACTGTAATACTGACTGCGGAATGACCATTGGAGTTGATGTATTGATTCTTTCTTTAAGAAAGTGTTTGTTATATATTAAAATTTGTTTTCATCAATCTGAACTCTTGTCAATTTCTATGTGCATTTTAGGTCCATGATTCTGATTGTTTAACTGAAGTCTGTTTTTAATTTTTCACATCTTCTAGTAAAATCAGAACCTGGCAGTCTAGATTATTGCATATTACCGGACTTTGTAAAGGCACCCATGGGTGACTGGGATGTAAGCTTCTATACTTGAAAGTTAGCACTTTGTTCCAAGATGTTGACTTGTAATACCTGTTGAAGTATATTTTTAACATGGCGATCTGTGGTGAAGTTCTGATTATTTATTGCACAATTACAAGTTTTCAGATGCTGCAACAAGTGAACATCCTCTTGTAATGTAAATTTTGTGGTTCTCTTAAGCTTCAAATCATTGCTCATTAGGCGCTGGATGCACCCTCCCCACTAATTCAAAGTTTTACCTAATAAAGGAAGGAATTGCAAATCCCTCCCTCTTGAATGGGTGAGAAAAAATTTCATTTGACAATGTTTGGACATGTCTGTATATCACAAATATTGGAACAGACTACAGAACTGCAACTATTTCTATATAGTTCTGAAGGATTTATCGAAACATATTCTATAATGAAGCAAGGGATTAAGTACACATGAGATAAACAAGAAAATGGATACATGGTTTGATGTATATTTTTTGGCTCCGTTTGGTTGTAATAAGTACAAATAGACAACTCCTTAAAAAGAAATAAAGGACCTATGTAGATTTTCCATGATTTTCAAAAGTTGAAATATATTACCCTAACCTATACAAATTTCTCCACTGCAGACTTCATTAAGAAATGGGTATTAATTACATCCAATAAAGTAAATTGTATTCAGTTTACTTATAAAACCATTTTTGAAAAACGTTTGTAGGAAAAGTTGTTAAATGCTGCATAAATTAAAGGGAGAGGGATACAAACTTGATTAGGTGGCTTTGCCAAACAATTCAAACTCCAATGATTTCCATTTTCATGTGTCAATACTTTTATTCTATATGCATTAATATTTTTTTCCCTGAAGTATATTTTAGCAGAATATTTTGATAAACATTTGATAAAGTATTGTGTAAATAAGAATGAAGCTTGTACCAGGATTACTTCTCAACTCTAATAATATGTGTATTTCAATTTAGTTGAATATTTTGGATAAAGTATTGTTTAAATAAGAATTAAGCTTGATTTTCATGATTGTAGTATAGTAAAATGCTTTCTTTGGTTTGTTAAACAGGAGATAAAGGTTGCAAACATTGTAGAAAAAATGCTGAAAACTCGCATATTCCTCTCTTTTTTTCATTTTTTTTTTTTTTTTTTTTTTACAATTAACAAATCGAAAGAAAGACTTTTTAGGTCACACCTTTTGAAACTCTGCGTCTACAGCTGCACTAGCATGACTGGTTTTGAACTCTTTTCTTCCGGGTAGACATTGTTCAGTAGTGAGTTTATATCCAGTAACGATACAGATACAGAAGTAGTGATTACTGGAATAGGACATAGGATGTCCTATCATAAAAGAAACGAGTGCACAATGTTGAAAAAAAAAATAATCCAGTTCTTGAATTCATTTTCAACTAAATATTAAAATCATCAAATTACTAACAAAGTTGTATAATCTGAGCTTTAAACAGTTCATATCAACTGTGTAGGTATGAGGGGGAGTCAAGTAACCAGCCTAACTTATTTCCGGTTGACCGAGAAGGTCACGATTTTCGTGCCTTGTTTCAATACATGTTTTATACCTGGGTATAAAATTCCACGCGTATCGAGTCATTCTTTGATAAGATATTGGATCACATTCTTTTGGAATGTAGTGATTTTACGCCATTACGAAATAGACGTTTTAATAATGTGAAATTCACAAATATTGACAATCATGTTTTAATATATATTCAAAAAAGTGGGGGATACTGTATTTTGTGATCAAAATGTTCACATATACAAAGGGATACGATACCATGTTCCTTAACGAGGAAGCATTTCCAAAGAAATTAATCACCCAAACAGATCAATCACACTCTCGGGATCTGCACGGGATGCTACTGATGATCAAGAGTGTTGTATCACAATTTGCATGCCTGAATTGGAAGGTTAGAGCCACTCTAAAGGAAGATTATGAAAAAAGAATCATTATCAGTTGTTGAAGTCATTCATTACACAGACAATGCGCCGTCTTGCACAAGATGAGAGGTTACGTGCCCTTGGCATGCTATAGGTTGGCACAAGACAGGTCGCTGTGACAAGGGCAATGAATGTTTCACAGTCTGTTATCAGCAGTTTATGGTCCAGACATCGTGCTACTGGGTCTGTTCAGGAGATACCACGATCCGGTCGACCAAGGGCAACAACTCAGGCACAGGACAGATTCATCCGCACTATTGCCTTGAGAAATCGTCTGGTAACAACAAGTCAGATAAGGTCTCAACTTCAAAGGGATACTGGTTTGGTAGTGAGTGGCCAGACCATCAGGAATCAGCTGCACATATTTCACTTACACGCCCGACGTCCTCGTGCCATTCCCTGTTTGAGGGATCGTCACAGTATGGCCCGACTCCAATGGTGTCGTCACTATCAACGCTTGGATAATCGCCGATGGAACCACGTAATGTTCTCAGGTTCACTGTGGACTTCTTGGACAGACGCAGGGGGGTTGGCGCCGACGTAACGAACGTTTCCATGACGTTAACTTCATTAGACATGATCGGTATGGGGTTGGATCTGTAATGGTGTGGGGAGGCATCACTGTTGCCGGCATAACAGACTTGCATGTTGTTGCTGGACGTGTCACAGGGCAGTACTTGCGGGACAACATATTGGCACCCCATGTTGTGCCGTTTGCAAATCGTTATGGCTGCCATTTCATTTTTCAAGATGACAATGTCAGGGCCAGGATCGTTACAGATTATCTCCAACAGCAGAATATCACCACATTACCAAAGCCCGCACTCAGTCCGGACTATTCCCCCATCGAGCATTGTCTGGTACATGCTTGGACAGCGTCTACACCAACATCAACAATCTCCTGCCAATGTCCAAGAACTTGCTGCAGCATTGCAACAGGAATGGAATAACCTTTTCCAAAATGACCTGGGACGTCTCGTTAGGAGTATACCACGCCAAATCCGAGCTTGCCTGGCGCATCAAATCAATTGGGAGATATAAACACCATATGCAGGTGATGATGGAATTTTGCCACATATATTGGGGAAGTTGACGATTGAGAAATTGAAATCATCCCGTTTGTCATAAAGTTGAGTTGTTAGTTTGCCGTCATCATCTATTTTCAGTAAGATGCTGATTTTCAGTAAAATATGTAAGTATGAAGCAGATGTGGAAGACTCTGTGTTGTCTTTTATTTCAAGATCACTAGGATATATCGAATCGACATATGAATGAAAATGATCATTGTTAATAAATTAAACGTCGTAGATATATCTAAATCTCGAATGAATTGAAGGCCACAGGCAAGAGATTTTTTTCTTTTCATGTATAAGCTTTTGAATGAATTTTGCTTCACAAGAATATAAAAACATGCCAGCTAACAAAGGAGTACAATTCGTGCCCATGGGAATTCCAACAGACTGTTGGTAGACCTGATCACCAAAGACTACGAAGATATTGTCAATGAGGAACTCTTTTTAATATCAACTTCGGAGTACCCATGCGTGGAGTCAGAGTGGTGTTTAACAAAATAATTTTTGGGATGACCGATCACTAGATATGAATATTTCCTTTTACCATTTTTGTTGACGAAGCAACTGTCTATGATGTCAAAAAGTCTAGTCTTTAATTTATCGTGAGGTATGGTCGTGTGAAGAGTTGTAAAATCATACGTTTTAATGTTGTTAATTTGAGAAAAGTTTTGTGATTTCAAAACCTCTAAAGGCTCTTTAGAATTTTTAAGAATCCACATTTGATTTACACCACTTTTGGCATATGTAATGGCACAATGGGTATGAAGTTTCACCTTCACAGCAGTTAATATTTTCGTGAGGAGCAAAGACAGGGGCTGGTAGAACATTTGCTGGATCTGGCAATGTATCTTTGTTTGTAAGGGTTTTGGGGATCCACTATAGGTAAGGTAACTCATATTCATCTGATTCATTGACTGGGAAATTAAATGTATCTAAAACTGAAGCATGACTTTTTTGAAAGAACATTTAGAATCAATACCAAGATCGTTTAGAATGCAAGTGTAATAATGAGCCTTACAATAAAAAAAAAATGTTGTGACAAGTCAGCTGGAATCCAAACATATTCCTCATGTAACCTATATAACTCTTTTATCACTTCTGCTTTACTTAACACATAAGGATAGATGGTACGGATTTTTGTTTTGACATATCTGATACGGGATTGGCTGATAAAGCTGTTTTGCTGCAACAAGACAACGCGAGAGTCCACAGCATATGAATTAATATCACATCTTGCCTATTCGCCTAACCTAGCTCCTAGCGACTTCTTACGATTCCCAAACTGGAAAAAGGATATCCGCGGACGTCATTTCCGGTCTGACGAAGAATTCATGACGGCAATTGAGGAGTAGGTCAATGGAAAGACCCTGACTTTTTTCTGTTCCGGGCTGATGATACTTGAACACCGATGGTCTAAGTGCATCACACTAGAGGGCAATTACATCGAAAAAGAAGAGGTGGATCTCAACCGGAAATAAATTAGGCTGGTTTTTTATTGACTCGCCCTCGTAGTTAACTAGTGGCAGGCGGCCATGTTGTCACTTCGAGAAATTGAAAGTATAATTTGTTGAAAAATCCCACATTTGAATTAATCTCTTGTGTTTGTTTTGTAATATAAGCCACATTAGAGGTAGGGTCAACTTCATGTTGTCTAAGACGGGAATGGGCTTTGTTTTCATTTTGCACGCGTGGAGCTGAGATGCAGATGCCATGTTCGAGAGTGTTCGTCCGCTTAACGGACTTCAGCGATTCGGTCTTTACATTTACAAGAGGATATCATTAAAACTTCGGAATGTTTAGGCCATTTGAGTCACACCGGTAACCTATTGCCTTGGTTCATCGTCCGCTAACAATTTTACACTTTTAACTTCTTGAAAACTACAAGGCCAATTGTTACCATTTTGATGTGAAGCATCTCTGGGATAAGAGGAAGGTAAATTATGAAATGTTTTACCTTACCATCCCTGGGACCTCATGGGCGGGGCCAAATATGCTTTTAAAAGGCCATTTTTGCAAAGCTCTTTATTTACTTCCATGCATGTGGAAGAAAAACTGAATGAATGGTTATGATGTCCATGAAGCTTTCTACCTAATTGTGAATTTCATATCTCCAGGTCAGGGGTCAGGTCTTAGGATGGGGCCAAAATGGACATACAGGAAAATGTATTAAATCTTAGAATCCTTCTCTACTTTCATATATATTTGAGAAAAACTAAATATATGATTAAGATGTTCATGTAGCTTTCTTCCTAAATTGTGGAAATCATGGCTCCTCGGTCAGAGTTTCAGGCCTTGGACAAGACCAATATGGCCATATAGTGAAAATATATTAATTCTTAGAAACCTTCTTCTCTACTTTCATCTGTATTTGGGGAAAACTTAATGTATGATTATAATATCCATGAAGCTTTCTACCTAAAATGTGAAATTCATGGCTCCTGGTTCAGGGGTTCAGGCGCGCTGGGCATTGCCAATATGGTCACATAATGAAAATGTATTTTTTTTTAAAAATAAGGTATGTTAAAATGATTTACATACTTCAAACTTCCATTTTTCTTCTGTAATTGAATAGGAATTGTATATATTATGAAAGACCAAAAACATGTACGCAAAACTTCAAATTGCTGTGCAAATATGAAACTCCTTGTGTGATCTGTGATACTCAGGTGACCGTTAAGGCTCGTGGGCCTCTTGTTTGTAGATATCATAGTCCTTGGGACTAGTAATACTTTTTACTAATATTCAGGTGACTGATAAGACCTGTGGGTCTCTTGTTATTAAAGAATTAAAAAAATAAATGTAAATATGTTACTGTTCCCAGTCGATAGAATCTTGTAACTATTGGTCTGCGTGTCGTGTGTTAACCATTGAACACTTTTAATTTTTTGATAACCACCTGTCTAGTTCTTTTCAAATGGTACGAAGCATCTTTATGACAAGGACATCAATCGTAAACTTCCGGAATCCTGCAGCCCCGAGGCTTTACGAGCAGGGAAAAAATTGATAAATTTTCAAAACTCTTCTCTACAACCAACCTAACAACTGAATGAAAAAACTAAATGTATCGCCATGTAGAGCAGGAAGGCCGCTAACGAAATTGTAGATTTCATGATCCTTGGGGTAGAGGTTCTGACTACAGGGTGGGACAAAACTTGGCATCTTGTGATTATGTATAAAATTAAATAACATTTTATCTAATGCTATTATACTAAACTGAAATTGAATGGATATTTGGAAGGAGCAGGTAGCCCTGTACAATGATCGTAAATTTCATGATCCATGGGTAGAGGTCTTGGGATTAAATAGGTCAAATCATGAGTAAATGTCTTGATTATTTGAAAATGCTGATACTATATAAAAACAAAATGCATATTTACGAAAGCAGAAAGGGCTGTTCGCAACCCTAGTGACTAGTCCAATATAGCATTATATAACGTGTTATGCAAAGTCTTTCCATCAGTATGGGCAGGTTTGGGTTCATTTGTGTTCTTAAAACACACATCTTTTTTCATACTGCTGCTGAATATTAGAATTTAGCTTAGATATGCAGAAGAGAAAAATCACTATAGTTTTTGAAGCTAATGGGGCTAGTAATACTTTCAAATGATACTCAGGTGAGCGATAAAGCCAGATATATATATATATATCTGTGTGTGTGTTTATTTATTATCATAAATACGTAAATACAAATAATGTTGACTTGTAACTTATTTAAACGTATCTGCTGAAATTCATCTGACCTTGACTTGTCTCTATATTTGGTAATGATTTTCATATTTGAACGATGGTAAAGGAAAATAGTGCAAGAGGGACAAGCTCTAAACACATTAAATACCGGTAAATTCTCATCCCCCATAATTCGAGATTCGCGGTCTGTCCGCAAAAATTTTAACCTTGGCTATAATATTTGAATGTTTGTTTCACGTCCCATCGAGAATTTTTCACTCATATTGACACGTCACCAATTATAGGTGAAGTACCACAAATTTAGACCCTTGTTTAGCGCTCAGGGCCGTAGCAGTGAGAGTTCTTTAACATGCCATCGCCTGCCGCGACACGGGACCTCCATTTTTAAGGTCACATCCGAAAGACCCGTTATTCTCACTTCTAAATGCCGAGCGTTTGGCGAAGGAGCAATTCTACCTATATTTACGTCTTAGGTTTGACAGGCCATGGCACAAACGGGGCTCGAACTCACGACCTCCCGGTTACGAAGCGAATGCTCTACCACTGAGTTACCGGTCGAACGGATGGTATTAGGGCTTTCATATTTGACATGTGTATTCCTTGTGACAAGACATTTCTTTTGGTACTAAAATTTCTGACCTTCATATTGGAGTTTTGACCTACTTTCATTTGGTACCAAATGAGTTTGATCTACTTTTGAAAATTTTAACGTAGGCCATAACTATATATTAATTAGTCATAGAGCTTTCATATTTTACATTTATTCCTTTTGACAAGTCCTTGCATTTAAAACCAAGGTTTTTGACCTTGGATTTTGACCTACTTTTATGAAAAACTAATCTAGGCAATATCTCTTGAACCTTTTGATAGGCTTTAATATTTTTATATAGATTTCTAATGGCACGATTTAACATTTCATACGGTTTGGGTTTTTTTTCACCCTGTGACCTTGAATTATGGTGTCGTAATCCTTTGGGGCTAGGTTGGGATCACAATATGGGAACAAATATTTTATTGGGAGTAAAAATTGAAAAAAAAAAAAATTTAAAATAACAACAGCGGGACCAAGATGACTCAGGTGAGCGATGTGGCCTGTGCGCCTTTTATTTTATTTCACGTTCAAAGAAATGAAACAGAAAGAAAAATATATGTAACATACGCGAGAAAGAAAACAACATTACATTGCATGTGTTGGTGACACCCCTTTTCCAGGTTTGCAGAATTCCTCCGATTCTTACCCCCGCTTTTATATTAATTGTGACATGTGCAGAGGAGACTCGAAGCAGACTGTATATATATGATACATTGTAGAATAATCATCCGATAACTAAATCCTCACGTCTCAGAAGAGAGACCCGTGAAATAAAGCTGTAAAAGAAGGCAAAGCAGCGACACATTCTGGTGTCATTGAATCCCCACTTTTCAATATGGAGTCACCTCTAACTCTTCCCCGCGCACGTCACAATATAACAGCGAGGGTAATAACAGAATGAAATGCATGCTAGTTATACGTGTAGACAAACATCAAAGGGAAGAGAAAAAAACATGATCTTGCATGTATATGCATATAGTATTACATAATTAAAAATATGCTGATAAGCTCGACCCTTTAAACCAAGTACTGGGATTGTACGCATTTAGTAGTTGCACGACTCGTCTACTGTAGGCAATATTGTCAAGGCCATTCACGGTAATAGCGTTGTCCTCGTGTTTCACGCCGTCTTTTGACGATTTAAACATTTAAAAAAAAATCCAAGACATGTATTTTTAATACAGTCATGGTTTAATTGAAAAGGAACTATGATTTCTTCCGATGATGGAATTTTGTGCATTAGTTTTGAGACACAATATAATACGAACACACGAGGCAAGTGTTTGGCTGTGTGTGGATCCTTGGACGTTTTAGGAAACTGGGATGCTAAACAGGCAGTTATGGCAGGTAAAAAAAAAAACACTATAAAGTTAACTGTTGTACAATTTGAAATGACATTTGAAAATATGCATAGCCTACAGAAACTTTCATCTTGCGGACTTCACAACGTCAGGGTTCCCGAGAACACTCAGAACCCCTGACGTTGTGAGGACGACCGAAATGGAAAATGCACAAGACAATTGATCGGGATTTACCGAAGCTTTGGCTCGATGAAACTATTCTGGATTGGAACCGAACACGTTACCGTACAGATGAGGACAAATCCGATTGTTCATGCACTAGATCAGGATTGTGATTCAATAGCTCTAGTCAGTGGCGGATCTAAACATAATTCAAAGGTGCTAGGTGGTTGCGACTAACTCTTACCGCCTAAAAGGGGAAGGGGGATAATGTATTTTCATGCTGCCCCGCGAGGGCCCTTGATTAGAAATAAAATATGTTCTATGATCTATACATACCCCCCACCCCCCACCCCCACCCCCATCTTCCCAATGAAACAATAAATACATACCAATGATTTAACCAAAATACATGATTTCCCCGCCAATTCCTGTGAGTCTTGGAGATGACCACTTGTGAGATATTAATATATGTAGAGATGCGCAACAAAAATGTAAACAGAAGGGCTACTCACTTCAAGACCGATTCATGAGGTATATACAACTTTACCGAAGGAATTTCTGCAGACAGGCAAATGTATTTCTACTTATGTCGTTCGTCCATAATTCCATTGATGAAGGACTAGTGAGATAAAAAGGTAATGTCAATACCTGGAAATGGTTTTATCTTTCAGAAATTTTCTTCTCAAGAACCACTAGACAGAAAAGACAAGGTTCCAGAATGTAGATACAAAATTGTTCAAACCAGGGCCCCCGGGGTAGGTTGAAGCCACAATAGGGGATCAAAGTTTTAAATGGGGTCTTTTTCTTAAGAACAACAGAGCCTTCGTTATAGGGACAAAAGTTTTACATACAAATATACCGGTATACGGAAATCTTTAAAATTCTTCTCAAGAACCACTGGGCCACGAAAGTTCAAATTTACATGACAGCTTTCTGATGTAGCGAAGATTTATGTTTGTAAAAATCATGGCCCCTGAGGGTAGGGTGGGAGCACAATAGGGGATAAAAGTTTATAGTGAAATTTTTTTTTTAAATCTTCTACTAAGGAACCACTGGACCAGGAAAGTTCAAATTTACATGACAACTTTTTGGCATAGTGCAGATTCAAATTTGTTAAAATTATGACCCACGGGTGTAAGGTTTGGTCACAATAGGGGATGAAATTTTAACCTGCAAATATATAGGGAAAATGTCTAAAAATAAATATTTTCTCAGGACCAACTGGGTCAGAAAAGTTCAAACTTGTATTGCAGCTCTCTAACATAGTTCAGATTCAATTTTGTTAAAATCGTGGCCCGCAGGGGTAGGATGGGGCCACAATAGGGGCTCAAAGTTTAACATGCGAATATATAGGGACAATCTTTAAAAATCTTCATATGAAGCAATGGGCAAGAAAAGTTCAAATTTACATGCATGCTTTCTGATGTAGTGCAGGTTTTAAGACATAGCTTTCATATTTTATATATAGATTTCTTATGACAGTCTTTCATATCATACTATAATTTATTACACAACAGTACTGTTTCCGGGTTCATAACGCAGGTTCAGAAAAATAATATGAACTCGAAGCACAGGTTAATAACAATGCAAATTATGTAGGGTCATGTGAGGTCAGCGCGTGCCGGCATTTATTACGAACTTTCTTCAAGCCTATCGTATTTATTCCTGTTCCATTTGCTGTTGTTATATAATGACATGGCTGAAAATCAAAATCTTAAGATTGAAATTTCAAAACTTAACTATCACATTGACGTGTTTATCTTTAGATCTTCTTTCTTCCGCTCAAGGACATTTTCAGACGATGCAAAGGGACAGAAAGTCACTTTGTCATACAGAAACGTGAAATGAAAGGTAACTAAAATATGCGTTTATTGATAGTTGTGTGATAAATAGAATCTTACATTTGTGCTCATGGTGTATGAAATTTATGAAATTCGTTACCAGATTTAAGTATTTCCCTCGCCAAGGCTCAGGAAATATTAAATTTGACAACTCATTTCATAAATTTTATATGCCATAAGCACTCGTTCAAGATCCGCTATATATAGCCTCGTGACCTTGGTCTTATTCAGAAAAGCAAAATCATGTTAGTCATATTGGTGTTGAGGTGCTAGACTGGGAACACAATATGGGGTCAAAATTTTTCATGGAATAAAGATTGATAAAAAAAATAAATTCAAAAATCACAAGAACTGAACAATGGCATGGCCAAGGTGACTCGGGTGAGTGATGTGGCCCATGGGCCTCGTGCTTTAATATGAACCATGTGGTTAGTGTGGGGCTAAAATTGGGAAGAAAGTGGTACATGGAAGAATATAGGGATCTATATATTGTGTGGATTCAAAGTTGATCGAGTAATAATCCCGTTTAGCTAAGGTAGGATCACAAATATAGGTTTAAAATTTTCTCAGGAATGAAGGGGAGAAACATTCTTTTTAATCATCTGAAGAACAACAGAACATCTTCCCAATTCAAGGGTTTAATTTTGGATTCGTGTAAGCTGTTCAAACTTTACAATTCCACCTGTCTGTATGTCAGGGGCATATAGGTTTTGGTCCGTCTGTCACGCTTATAAATGGGCGCATACATTGTGTAATCTGTAACTCAAAAAAGTGTTTAACCAGTATTATTTAAACTTTACACACTGTTTGTAAATATATTGGAGATGTGCACCTCCTATTATGAGCAAATTTGACGAATTTTTGTTGTGATTTTTACCATGTTCAACTTGTCATCTATTCGCAATTGATGCTATTGACTGTGCATATTTCGTGTACTCTATATCTCAAAAAAGCTTCCTATCAATATTATTCAAACTTTGCACAGTATTTATATACATATCAAAGATAACTCTACACCCTTTAATTATTATGGTGAAATTTGACAAATTTTAATTGTGATTTTTAGCATGTTTAACTTAGTATTTTTTTTTAAAACAATATCGATTGAGATGCATATTTTGTGTATTCTGTAACTCGAAAGTGTTCACCCGATAGATTCAAACTTTGCACAGTGTTTATATACATATTAATGATGTGCACCTGCTATTATAGTGAACGTTGACAATTTTTTATTGTGATTTTAAGAATGTTCAACTTAGCCAATTTGTTTGTTATTAAAAAGTTTCTTTGGCATATTCAACTTGTTATGAGATGTGAAATTTAGAGTGGGTACACTTTGTGTGCTTCTATCTGAGATGTCTACATCTGAAGATGATGGTGGACAATAGATAGTGTTAATAAATATATGACGGTGACACAGGTCCAGATATATAATCGGTCTTGTTTCGTAAAACTTTGACTTTGCATAAAAAGAATTTGCCCAAATTACATGTTTCACTAATTTTGTAAAATCGCTGTTCATAACGTACATCAGACTCGAGAGAGTACTTCTATGATTTCTTTTCCAATTCTCTTTGTGTTGTACAGATGAAATTCCAAAAAACTCTGGGAAATGGATCGTTACTGTGAAACTACCTGCTAATGTCAAGTTTGAGTGGAAATGGATAGTCGTTTGGCGAGAAACCCACGCCGCGTTTCGGTGGGAGGAACGTGAAAATAGGGTAACGGAACTCCAGGAACATAGCTGCAAATGTTATGCCCCATGGAATTGCAACGCAGAGTATCAAATCATCTCAGAATCTCCAAGTTTGTATATATTTCAAATTACGTCTACACGCTGTTGTGATGTTCCAATTTATTTCATTGCAATATGCTGCACGAGTTGACAAACTTTAATTGGGGGGGGGGGGGGGGGGGGGGGGGTCGGATAGCTCTTAGCATGGATCTATATCCTAAGAACCACAATAAACTTGTTTCTGTTTTGCTAGTAGTTTTTAGCTTTCCTTAAAAAAAGGTGAATACCTATATTTCAGGTCGAGAACGGACTTTCAAGGATGATGAACAGACTTTTGGAGTTGAACACGTTTCATCGGGCTCCTTTTCTAGTCTGCGATCCCTGATATTGTGGCCTTTTCAATATATCAAAAGTAAATTGGTGGCGTTCTATTATTCAGTGGGAGGACTTTTCCGAAGGGACAGCACGCATGAGCATGGCGACTAACGTTAATGTATTAATTGTAGTTATAAGCACATTATGTAATGTTTGAACGAATTGCATGCTTTATTTGTGTAACTAAATTCCAATTTTGAACCAATATAAGAAGAATGTTTCGTGTCTTATTATCGAATGGGTCAAAGAAACTATATTTTCTTACGTCAGAATACCGTAAATGAAGTACACTCATGACTTTCTATCCGACCAATCGGCTAAATGAGTTGAATTGCATTATGGGTTACTGTAACAAGAGGTCCACAGGCCTTATCGGTCACCTGAGCATTAGTTAAAAGTATCACTAATCCCAAGGACTACCAAATCTAGAAAAAAAAAATTCCTGTTGTGAATATTTAAGCTAAATCCTAATATTCAGCAAATGTATACACATAAAAGAAGATGTTCTTAAAACATAAGTGTCCTCAAAAGTGCATATACTGGTAAAATGCTTTACATGAGATAATATATGTAATGACTAATTTTGACCTGTCCAAAAGTCAAAATCCTGGGGTTGCGAAATTCACAAATTTAGTGCATCCTTATCTGCTTTTCCTAAATATGCAATTAGTTTTTATACCATATCAGCAAACACCAAGGCGTTTTTCAACGGATAAACACAATAATCACGTTAATAATTTTGGATCCACATTGAAACCAAACCCTTACCCTCTATGATCATGAAATTTACAATTTTGGTAAAGGACTACTTCTTCTAATTACCTACGAGGGGAAGTCAATACGTAAACAGCATAGCCTATTTTCGGTTGAGATCCACCTTTTCATTTTCGATTTAATTACCCTATAGTGTGATGCACTTGGATCAACGGTGTTCAAGTGCCATCAGCCCAGAAATGAAAAAGGCAGGGTCCTTTCCATTGACCCACACCTTAACTGCCGTCAGAACTTCTTTGTCAGACCGGAAATGACGTCCACGGATATTCTTTTTTTTTAAGTTTGGGAACCGGAAAAAGTCGCTAGGTCAGGCGAATAAGCAGGGTGTGGTATTAATTCATACCCGTTTCGCTCTACAGCATCCATTTCAACTTTGCAAGTGTGGACACTCGCGTTTTCCTGTTGCAGTAAACAACTTTAGGGAGTTTACTTCGGCGTTTTTCTCGGATAGCGGTTCTCAGCTGGTCTGCATAGTACAGTCCAGTTATTGTACTTCTCTTGGGTAAAAAGTCCATCATAATAACGCCTTTTACTGTGACCATCACCTTGCCAGCAGATGGTTACGTCTTGAATATCTTTGGCTTCGGGATCCGGGCCCTACCCGCTGACGACTCTGAACTTTATTCTCTGGCTCATAATAATGAACTAAGTCTCATATACAGTCACCAGATGCAAAAGAAAATCATCTTTTGACCGAATACGCTTCAACAAGGCGATGTATACTGATGCACTGGTTGCCGTTTGCTCATCGCTAAGTGATTTGGGGACCCAACAGGCTGTTAACTTTCGCATACCTAAACGATCATGCAAGATTGTTGAAACGGTACCATGTGAAATGCCTAATGCCTGCGCTATTTCTTCCACCTGAATTCGGCTATCGGAGTGTACCAGATCGCGAACTTTGTTACACATTTCTTCGTCGGTGACATCCAGACCTGGCTTCATCTTCTGTAGACGTTCTACCGCATTTGAATTCCCCTACCCTGAATTTAACTTGAGCATAAGATGGTGCAGAAACCCATAAACATCGCCGTTTATTTCCTTGCCTGTTTTACTTTTAAATACAAGTACCTAATTACAGCTAGGTACTCAACTTTAGATGAAAAGCATGCCTTTGCATCACTAGCCATGTTTGACATTCAATATCTTATTACAGAATGACTCGATACGCGTGCAATTTGGTACCCAGGTGTAAAACATGTATTGAATCAAGGCATGAAAATCATGACCATCTCGATTAATCGGAAATGGGATAGGCTGGTTACTTATTGTCTCGCCCTCGTATTTAGTTCAGTTTAGTGTCAACAGTATTAAAAATATATGACTATATATATCCCTGCCCGAAAGTCTGAAACTGCCCTGGGGATGGTGAAATTTACAATTTGCAGAACCCTGATACAATGTACCCGGGAAAAGACCACCGACCTTCCGAAAGTAAACTGGCAAACTTTCTCACATATATCGGCACGAGCGAGATTCGAACCAGCGCCGACTAGAGGTGAGAGGCCTTGTGATTTTGAGCGCGATGCTCTAACCACTCGGCCACAGAGGCCCTTCGTATTGTATTTATGCGTTTTACTTTCGGAAGGTCGGTGGTCTCTTCCCGGGTACATTGTATCGGGGTTCTCTTCTCCACCAATAAAAACTGGATGCCACCAGATAACTGAAAAATTGTTTAGTGTGGCGGAAAACAACAATCAATCATAAATACAATATACCAAGATTGGTGTCGCCCTGGAGAGAACCTGTATCTTGTGGATCATAAAATTTACGATTTTGGTGGTAGAGGCCTTCCTGCTCTACATCACTATGCATTTAGCTTTTCTTGGAGATATGCAGTTGTAGAGAAGATTCTTTACAAAATAAATTTTTGGCAGTTTTTGCCCCGCCCCGTGGGTGCAGGAGTCCTGGAATATACAATTTATGCCAACCTCGTCCTAAAGATGTTTCATACCAAATTTGAAAATAATTGGAATGGTAGTTATCAAGAAGTTAAAAATGTTCAATTGTTAACGCACACGGACGCAAACCAATTGGAATAAGTCGCCCGAGTTTCCTCATGTGACCTAAAAATACTGCGTGGGTTTTTAAAATGCCAAATCTTCTATTCGTTCTTGGAAAGACACAATGATTTTATTCATGCATTTTATAAATGAAATAAAGGGGGTGGACTGTCATTTTTCAGACCTCTCTAATGATAGAATATGGGGTGATTGAATGACACAACACTATTCAAAAGACGTGTGGTCAAACATTTTAAAAAAACCCTAGAAAGGGGTCATATAGGCCTATAAGGACTACTGAGTTCACCTGAAGCTCCAAAGTTTACATCACATAGGGTAACGAAGGTAACTAACATTAAAAGCCCATATATCTTATTTCTAGGGTTCTTTATGTTTGACTTCATTGTTATCCATCTTCTAATCAGTTTTGTTTCACGTGATCACCCCTTGCTCAATAATTACAGACATCTGAAAAGTGACCCCAACCTCGGGGAGTCCCATGTGGTTCCTCTACAGCCCCGAACTGAGGGCAGGGGATGATAATCTTAGGGTCTCCACCCTGCATCTATACTCATTTCGGGAACTCTTTAAATATTAATTTGTCATTAATTTCAAATGCAACCCTATTTGATGCAAATATTAAGGACTTAAAGGTGAGGTCAATTGACGTAAAAAGGCCGTCGTGACATGAAATAACCCATGCAGCTACTAAGATCGAAATGTTCTATTCATACTAAAAACCACGCAGCTACGAAGACTGAAAGAAATACGAAGTCCTGTAGTTTGTGCCTGACCAATATGAATGTAAACGAATGACGTCATAACTATACATCGAGTGACGATGACACATGTAAAGAATTTAAGCTATTTGTGTGTGTTAGGATTGATTGATTATATGTTGTTTTCTGTCCCGCTTGGGAATTTTTCACTAATATGGAGACATCACTGCCGGAGAAGGACTGTAAAATTTAGGCCTATGCTCGGCGCTCAGGTCCCGTGAGGACCCGGGTTAGATAGAATAGGTCCTCAGTACTCCTTGCTTGTCGTAAGAGGCGCCTAAATGGGGCGGTCCTTCGGATGAGACCGCAAAAACCGAGGTCCCGTGTCACAGCAGGTGTGGCACGTTAAAGATCCCTCCCTTCTCAAAGGCCCTGAGCGCCGAGCACAGGCCTAAAATTCGCAGCCCTTCACCGGCAATGGTGACGTCTCCATATGAGTGAAAAATTCTCGAGCGGGACGTTAAACAATTCATAATCAATCAATCAATCGGCGCTCAGGGCCTTTGAGCAGGGAGGGGGGTGTCTTTATCGTGCCACACCTACTGTGACATGGGGCCACGGTTTTTGCGGTCTCATCCGAAGGACCGCCCCCTTTAGTCGCCTCTTGCGAAAAGCAAGGGGTACTGAGGACCTATTCTAACCCGGGTCCCCACACTGTTATGAAAATATCGACTAAATATGGAGTATTTAATATACATGTCATGGAAATAAACATATATTTAAGGAATAGCTTTAATTCTGGTGAATATTATACGAATATAACCTGGTTTGGGTCAGTTTACGCATTGTAATCCACGAACTGATGCCAATAATTGATTTGATACACGCAATAATTGAATCGACGATATCTTCAAATAATTAAAAGATGTCTTCAATTATTTGAGTTATACGCTACTTTGGTGCTCCATATAGAACAGGCAGGAAGAAATAGGGGCAAAAGTTTTTGACAACATTAACGTTTGTGAATATGAAAAGTTAGTTATTTTCACATGAAAAGTAAGATATACTGGCTGACAACCCCCACCCCAACTTTTTCATGAATTGAACCCATGTTGTAGTGACGAACACACACACACCCGACAACCGTATGATTTAGTATTTTGAATCTTTTTTTTTTTTTCAAGAGTCAAGAATTTCAAACAACTGTGAAGTTAATCCCTTCCGCACTTAGAAAAACAGTGCCAAGTGTCTGAAGACATTGGAACTTCCCTCGTGGTTTTTTCGTCAAATCCAGAAAAATTTTCCCATTGGCCTGAAGAATGACAAAAAAGCAACCCGTTTTACTTTAAATCAATATTTGTCCAGATTTTTAAACACGGGTCAAGTTTGAGAGTTAGAGATATTTCATCATTTGCCTTCGAATGGAGCCAAATTGATAAACCATCACCAGATGGATCCTTTGGTTGGTGATGATCCTTATTAGTACTGTTTTTGCTTTATCCACAAGGTGATGACAGATGGACAGACGCATTGCAACATACTATACAATGACGCGACCCGTCAGATTAGGGCGTATATAAACAACCACAGGAATCAATATTTATTCTAAAATTTCCCCTCCCAGAATTCATCAGTACACAAAATTCCATTACGTACATAAATCTGCCAACGAAAGGGAAACCAACAATTAAACTGTAATCATGGTGATACATAAAAACGTCCGATAATATAGAGAAAAAGCTCATTAAATCTCGCAACGAAGCTTGACCTACAAAAAGAATCCAATTAAAGCTTGAAATCGAAATACCCATTTCTCGACATAAAATCCCCTGCTGTGTGTGTGTTGTTCTTCACCAATAGGGAAAATACGTAATCAGACATAATCCGACAATGATTAAAAGCAACACCAAACCTATCAATGGAGGATGAAGCGGTATTAAACTAGACCACAACAACGTGATTTTTAATTAAGCTATTCCATAGCGGCCCATAGTCCATAATTTTGGTTTTATGCAAGTGTGAATGGTTTTCATTGTTTGTTTATTGTTTGTTTTACGCCCTGTCGAGAATTGTTCACTCACATTGAGACGTCACCAGCTGTAGGTGAAGTACCATAAATTTAGACCTCTGCTTAGCGCTCGGGGCCGTAGCAGTGAGGGTTCTTTAACGTGCCAACGCCTCCGTTTTTAAGGTCATATCCGAAAGACTCGTAATTCTCACTTCTAACTGCCGAGCGTTTGGCGAAGGAGCAATCACTACCTATTTTTCGTCTTAGGTTTGACGCGGCCATGGCACGAGCGGGGGTCGAACTCATGACCTTCCGTTACGAAGCGAACGCTCTAACCACTGAGCTACCGCGACCGGTTAATCAACTTTTTCAATTACATTTTGGTGTACAAACAAATGCAGTAATTCTATATATCAAACTTTATATTCATTCCCATTTTATAAAAGAATTTATATTCATATTTTCAATTAATGTAATTGCATAATTAAAATTTCAAAATTCTGTTCATTCATAATATACAGCGTGCACGTGACCGATGGCTATCAGTGATTGGTTAGTATACGAATAGGTGGCGTAATTGTCCGTGGAAGTATTCCAGACACACCGCGTGGCAACTTTGAGCCCTTGACCCTTATTCTCAACGATCGTCACAGAGCTTACAGTCTTGTACCGAGGGATGCCCAAATCCTTCATCTTCCTATTTATGATTGTTGCCAAATCTTTAGCAAGAATCTTACTTCGAACAGAATCATACTTTACTTGTTGTAGCCTAGAATTAAATGTTTCCTGGATGATATTTTCGGCCTTCTTAGGAACAAATAATGTGTTAGAGTCAGGTTCCAGTTGGTACGTGTTTTCCAGCTGAACTAAAGGCTTGTTAGGTGCAGGCGGTTGACTGTTCTTTTTCTTAGCCAAACGTTGCCATGCGCGTGTGGCAGCAACAATACGGAAGAATGTAATGCCAGAGCGACCCTGAGCAGGTTCAGATTTCTTAGATTGGGAACTCGTTGACATGGTTCTACTTCGACGAGTTGTAGTCCCATCATCTTGTTTATTTTTTCCCTGTAATTGAATGAAGCTCAACTGAGAGGAAAAGAGGAAAACATGGTGCATGAAATGCAAGACTTATATTCACAAAACAAGCATTCTTACTGTATTGCAGGCAATACAAAGTCCCCTACCGGTAAGAAAATTCAGTAAAAAGTAAGTCAAATGTAACAAAACTCAAACTTGATCTGTAACTATCCAAGACAAAACCACATATCAAATTTCAAATGAATATCTTCATCCAATACGGAGAAAAGTCCGGAAAACTGAATCTTGCAATTTATCAAATTTATCTTGCAATTCATTCAAAAGTATGTCAAGCGTAATGAAACTCAAACTTGACCTGCAATTATCCATAGCAAAGCCAAATATAAGATTTCAGTTGAATATCTTCATCCAATGCGGAGAAAAGTTCGGAAAACCTCAAGCGGAATGACAGACAGACGACAGACAGACCGAGTAAAGCCGGAATGGGAATCAAAATCTTGCCATTACGATTACAACATAAAGTTACGGTACTCATTCGATCATAGTTAGATGCTATATTCACAAAGTCGTACACTCAAAAAATTGTCCGTGGGAATCGAAGAGAGCACTTCCTATTCTTATGAACCTAAACTTTGAACGAATTAGCGTTTATAAGTTTATTTTAATCGATTGTTTGAAATGAAATCAAAAATACTAGTGTCCTTAAAATTTATTTGGAACAGTGTTCTTATCAGGCCACCTGCTCCCTTGCTTAAAATAAGGCGGGAATGCGAAGGATTGAAACTGCGAGGGCGAAGGAGTTTTGCCTTCACACATTCACTCCTTTGTCTGCACAACTTCGATTTTCTTCACAGATGGATACCACTGAACCAGAAAGAAAGAGGTCTGATGATTGCCATAGACATGCGATATTGATATATATGCATATATTACTACAACGGGGCACATTTTAAGTGTATGATATGTATTTGTTACTACTGGTGTTTACATCTGAGTGTATCCATATATGAATTTGCAAATCTCAATTTTCACAATACCGGTATGCACAGGATAATATGGAGCACCAAATTAACATAGGTCAAACTTTAATTATTTGAAGATACTAGTAATCATCAATTCATTTGATGATCGCAACAATTCAATTAAAGTTCTCTTCCAATAATTAATTATATCTTGATTTTTGAACTATTGCGCGCGATTTGGTGGTGTCATTCATTATTCTGCTGAATTGATGAGCGCTATAATTGAATTGTTGCTCTGTTCAAATTAATTGGTGATATCAACAATCGAATTGAGGTACGCTACAATTCAATTCAAGAGAGCAATAATTCAATTGAATTATTGCTCTCTTCTATTAAAATAATGATATCATTCAATTCAATTGATGCGTTCAATAGTTCTTTGAGAGATAGGAACTATCTAATTAGAAATACATATATCTTCAATTCATATCTACAACTGAAGTAATAATATCTTTAATTGAACCGTTGCTCTATTTAATAAAAGAATTGATGCGCGCATAAATTCCTTAGACAAAATCGTTGTGAATAATTAAAGATATCTTCAACTAAAGTTTATATCGAGCAATAATTCCATCACATTGATGCGTTCATCGATTAAATTGATGAGAGCAATAACTGCATTGTTGCGCACATTAAATCAATTATTGATCTCATCAATTAAATTAATGAGCGCATCAAATTAATTATTGCGCGCAATAATTGAATTGAAGTGCACATCAACTGAATTGATGAGAGCATAATTCATTTTATGCGTGCATCAATCCAGTTATTGCACTTAGTAATTGAATTGATGATATCTTCAAATAAGTAATGGTATTTTTAATTCTTTGAGTTTACGGTAATTTGACGCTGCATAGTATACGTGCAACATCATTTAAAAACGTATTATTCATATGTAAAATAAACAAGCACAGATTTTCTTCCTGTAAACAAATTGATTTACATCATAATTTTGTATGGATAGTGAAGCTCAGACATTGTTCTAACCCACGGGTTTTCTCTCTGTTACACGGCATTCAATTTCAGATATTCATCTTGGGCCATCTAGAATACCTCGGGCCTCTCTGGGCGAAGAGAGCAAAGTTGAAATGGCAATCCATTATGAGTGACATTATTTTTTTTTTCTCCGTCACAATTTGGCCCTGTCGCGGAGGAGTGAATGGCCTGAACAGGGCACTATTTTGCGCATTTGCAAAATGTGCAACACGTGTAATCTGGACATACACGAACCAAAACTGAGAAAACATGTTCTGAACTATCCCCCGTTGTGGCTTATATAATGCATACCTTTATTTACTAGTGTTGTCTAAGACAAACGACACAAAGAAGAAATACAAATACACTTGTGGAGCTCTATTTATCAAAGCATTTGTATGTTTCTTGTTTCATTCATCACAAGTATTGAAACATTTTAAATACTACGCTAGAATGTTCAAACCAAGGAAATATTAAAAATTATGACTTTTTCTCATCTACGGTTACCGATTAATTACACATTAAAGAAAAATATGTGCAACTCCGTGCTCTATGCAAGGCGTCTCTCGTTTCTTGGTGGTCCGGATTTTCTGGTAGTGAGGCATCAATATAGATTGCTGATTTCTTTAAAACCTTTTAGAATAATATCGTCATTGAACTGCTTACCCGATCCTATATAATATATATTTTTAAAAATTGATTAATGATTGCCTCTCAGAGGCGGCGTTCCAGATGTTCGATCACAAGAGATGTTTTAATCGTTTTTACGGCAAGGGAACAGTGGTTAGTAAAAATGTATACACTTGAATTTTTTTTCTCAATGATCAATTAATTATAAAACCTCACGGTATAAAATCTAAAATGAGTTAAATAAAGTACTGCGTCTTTATCAATAGATATTGAATAAAGCTGTATAATTTACATAAAATATTTCAATTCTTGAAGTCCTACTTTTGATAACGAAGCTAAACGAGCGGCGGAGATTGGACAGTTTTCTTCAAATTACACACACACACACACACACACACACATATATATATATATATATATAAATTTAAAACTATTTGTACATGGTCTGTGAAACTAAAGTGCACTATATTATTTAGAAATGTATAATGATGGTATAATACTGTTAATTATGATGGTAAAATTAATCTTTTATTACCTCAGCTGGATCTTCAGGAGATGAGAGAAGAGATGCTCTGCTTTTCTGTTTGAAGCTTCGACCAGCCGACTTGAATTTCGGGTGAACTTTATCGTGGGCCTTCAAGGCTTGTATCGTTAACTTTTCACTGGCTTCCATGACTGAAATTCACACATTAAACCACATCAATCCTATCTCCTTCTAACAAACGTTTTTATATCCGATCTCTGCCACGTTTTATAACAGTTCAAGTGACTGTCTGTTTATTTGATTGCCACTTGTTTATCGAATTTTACCTACCTGGTATAAATCCAAAAGTCCGAGAGAGACCGATTTTAAGGTAGTTTGTGGTGAATATAAAGTGCCTCTTAAATCCAGAATTGCGATAACGTGTTTCGGACCGATATACCTTCTTCTCCTCTGTATAAGAGTTAATAGGTATGTAATTGGAAGTATACGAGATACACCTACAAGTTCGTTACTGGAGCGAAAAATTTGTACTCCACACTATTTTTAAAGGTTGGTTTTATCAGCAAATCTCCAGTATCCAATACATTTCAATAAGCTAGAAACTGGCAGTAATTTCTCTTTCGGTAGTGTATCTGTGTATCTACTTGTAATAGTAATAAGAAATGATACGCTGTCTTCCTAGGACCAAAAAAAAAAATTCTGTATATATATATATATATATATATAAGCATTTTTATAAGCGTTCTAAATAAGTAACATCTTTAATAAAGCTGGTTTTTTTCTGCGGTGGGATGACTGTCTGCAATCAGTTTTGTTTGAGCTGTGTCAACAGACTTCAAGATGTCAACAAACAGTTAAAATTCACTTGTAAACCAATACGTACCCCCGAATCCCGTGTGTTAACTTCGATTGGAGGTATATCGATTGAATGTTTCGGATTTGAACAAGTGGGGTGTCTTTCGAGTGATTCTTCAGGAAAATCTAGATGCTTTGAGAGAAATGCTTTTTTATACCGGGGGAAACAGTCTATATCTGAAAAATTTGACTGCAAAACACGTGGTAACCATATAATTTTTTTTTCTAAAGTCAATGTGACACAAGAGGCCCACAGATCTTAGAGGCCACCTGAATACCATTGCCCATACTTACACCACGCATTTAGTTTTTCCTCATGAGATTTTCAAAGATTTAATACATTTTCACTATAGAGTCATATTGGTCTATCCTAGGGCTTAAACCCCTAACCCAGGGGCCATGATTTTTACAATTTAGGAATAGATATCTTCATAGACATCATAATCAGGCATTTAGCTTTTATCACACATGTCTGAGAGTAGAGATTTTCTAACAGACTGAACACCTAACCAAGTGACCATGAATTTCATAATTTTGGTAATGGAATTTATGGACATCATAACCATGCATATGGTTTTTCTCCCACATTTAATGGAGAAGAGCTTCTTTAAAAATCGGTCTTTTTTTTCTTCATTTTATAGTTTTAGTACCAACCATATGGTCCTGGAGAAGCTAAGACCTTAAATTTCAGTTTACATTCCTCTTATCCTAAAGAAGCTTCACACCAAAAATGGTAACAAGTGACCCTGTACGAGGGTTGGTATGTTGTGAGCCTTGTATTGAAGGTTAGCATCGGTGTTCTTTTTCAGCCCAACTATTCCCTGAATATTTAAGACAGTGAACCCGAAGACAGGTGTCAGTTGGTCAGTTTATATAGACGAGGTAGCACTCTAAAGTAAACAAGGCAAGTGACTTTTGCAAAATAAATAATATCGGTGAAAGAGCAGTGATTCAATATTTGCGTAAGAAAGGTTTAACACCTAAGGATATCCATACTGATATGGTAGCAACACTAGTAAAAGATACCCCTTCATATGCTAAAGCAAAAAGGTGGGTGGCGGAATTCAAACGCGGCAGACAGAGCCTTGAGGATGACCCCCAGTCCTGGAAGGCCTGTCTTGTTGCAACCCCATGAATGGTCAATAAAGTTCATGATATTGTTATGACTGACAGTCGAGTTACAGAAAGATACATAGCCAGTACAGTTGGCATTTAACAGGATAGAGCACATTCCATCCTGACAGTGGATCTTACAGTGAGAAAACTTTCAGTCCGTTGAGTACCAAGACTTCCAACAGATGATCAGAAGCACACTTTGTCGCATGCTAATCTAAATATTTTAGAGGTCGATCCTGCAAACGTTCTTCCAAGTTTGTTACTATGGATGAAACGTGGGTCCATCATTTCACCCCAGAGGCCAAACAACAGTCTAAACGAACGGAAGCACCCTGGTTCACCCCGCCAAAGAATGGAAAAGTTATGGCCTCAGTTTTCTGGGATGAAGATGGTGGATATCTCCAAAGTGGACAAACAATCAATGGCACATAATGTGCATCATTTCTGAGGCAGTTGGGGAAAATATTAAAACTCAAACACCGCTTGAAAACTCAGTAAGGATGTGATGTTCCACCAGGACAAGACAATGCCCCTGTTCACAAGTCCGTCATTGCCATGTCTGCCATTAACAACTGTGTCTTTAAATTAGTTGAGCATTCACCCTATCTCGCTTCATCAGACTCATGTATTTCTAAAACTGAAAATAGCCATTTCTGGTACCCACTTTCAGTCAGATGATAACGTCATACATACAGTTGAGGACTTTCTGAACGATCAAGAAAAGGGTTTCTTTAAAAGTGGCCATTGCGTCCCTTTAACATCACTGGCAAAATTGTATAGATGCTAACGGGGATTCTGTTGAAAAACAATGCCACATGTCCGCCAAAAGTCAAACCCTCACAACATATCAATCAGCCCTCGTAGTTTTCAAGTGCCCTTATAGTTTTCAAGAAGTGAACAATGTAAACGGATGACAGAAGACGCATGTCGATGGACGAAGACCAACGACAACAGGCCACCTAACTGAATCTGGTGACCTAATAAATTCTGTGTTACAAGGTTCAATTTCAGTATTTTACTAAATTCAACAAGACCCTTGGGAAGCATTTCTGCCAACAACGAACTGTTGCATGTACAACAATGTGCATTACGGTGCAATAGTAAAACGATTTAAAAAGGAATGGAAAAATAACCAATTAATGGGTGTAATTATTTAATTGTAAATTAATTCACAGTAAAGAAAATTAACAACCAATTCTACTATTCTGAAAACAATGAAAATCACACATTACATACCTGACATGTTTTCTGAGATTAACATTCATATGTAAAGCTTTGGCGATTTTTCACAACATCCGTGGTTGTAATTTAAATCAAGATTGAAAAGATAAATATTGAACTTATCACAGTTAAAAACAATTTATTTGTTTTTTAAAGTTTTGGAAGGGGGGAAAATAAAAAAAAAAATTTCCTCTGAATGAAACTTATTGCATACTCTCCATTCATTCAGTCATGATTTCTTCTTTGTACCTAATCATAGAAAATAAAGTACAATGAAAGAACACAGAGATTCCAGCGATTACAGAAGCACCAACAAAGTCATCATTGCATTATGGAGTTGATCAATCTTTATCCATCAATAATTCTTGAACATGTATGAAATATCATAACAGCCAAGATAATCACTTGTATTTGAACACAACTGTTCATCAAAAATTTTTTTTTTTTTTAAAAATGCCAGACTGCATAAACCTTTTAAGGTCTAATGCTAAGTTGACTTTTTGTTTTGTTTCCTATCCATGGTTTGTGACAATCATATACAGACTCTTTACATAACTAACCTGAAAATTAATGCACCATCTGAAACAAGCTAAGTAGCTACAACTACTAAAACTAAATAGAGTGGGACATAAAATGTCATTTCTAAACAGAGATTCTAGCTGAACACAATACATTGCTATAGTTGGCATACAAGTGACTTGGGTAAATGAAAAGTTTAACCTCTATTCCATCATATATAGCATTTACAAATAATGGAAATTGTGTATTCAACATTCTTAAATGGATAGTAAAGGTCATTTTGTTGTAAATGTTTTAAAGAATTAAAAATGAATCCAAAAGACTGGAACAAGTCACTTTCTGTAAATAATAACAATTTTATGCAATTTCCAAGTTTAAAATGATTATAATCTTCAAATTACTTCCCCTGAATTTTTGCTCCAATCTGCTGTGCAAGTTGGCTCCTAGTTTAACTTTTTTGATACACATGCAATCATTTCAAAGTCAATAAACATCACATTCATTTATCTTTTTTATACTTTTAGAAAGGAATAGATGATTTGGGATGAGAAAAAAATCACCAAATTGAGCTATACTATTTCTTAAAAAAGGTTATTGCCGATTGGGTAACCTGTTTTTATTTGATAATAAATACATAGGAGTTTATCTTGCATACACACACCATTAATATCATAATCTCTGGGTGCGTGTCTAGTGGCGCACACTTCCTATTGACTTTGCTCAGAAATACATATATGGCAAGCATATTGCAAGTTAAACATATCGAAAGTGCCTCTTGTATTTTTGAAGAGTGTAAACAAATTCGTAAAACAATTACCGTATACACTTACTTTGAATACATATAGCAGGTGGGATATTAAAAAAAAACAAACCATAAAAACAATTCAATGTAAATGTATATATAAACATGATAAACAAGAATATATCAATAGAAACAATAAACTCTAAAGAAATGATAAAAAATCATACCAATGCCAATGTAAGTTGGGGTTCTTTTAAATAAATGAATATCACATATGTATAAGTACATGTTATAAATAAACAGGTAGCACAGGTATCTGTACAAGACCTAATACTACTCATTACGCTGACGACTCTTTCAAATTATCAAAATAATCAGCCAACTGATCGAAAGACAACCCCATTGCCTCATAGTCCCACTTCTCCTGTGGGACTGTATTAGATGCCTGACTGGCAGTCTCACTGTTACGATGGCCACTACTGCTGGTGTCATCTGACAGGGGGTTTGCCGTGATGCGGATGCTGCACTCCGATCCTTTGATTGTTGATACAAAGCTGTTACGATTACTGCTATTGGCACTATTTCCACGGCTTGAGGAGGATCTGCTCTGACTGGATGTTGAACGTAAATGACTTGTGTGGTTTCCGTTGAAATCCTCTGCTGGCATTAGGGACTGGGAACACTCGGTCTTCACAGAGCTGCGTTCTAAGGTGGCTCTGCCAATCCAGACCCAATCTTTTGCCTGGTATACTGGGTCTTTGTGACTTCTCTTGTGGATTTTTCTTTTCTTTTTGTGTCTCACCATAAAAACTATGCAGTTTATGAGAAATACAGAAATGCCAACACAGAACACAGCAATCAGCACATACATGCCAATCTCTAAGGGAGTTAATTTAGAATGGTTTGGACTCTTTAACAGTTCTTTCTTTGTTTGAGAGTTGAGGCTCGAGGCATCCTGAATCTGTGGATTACTTTTGGCAAGATCTTTCTCCAGTTCATTTAAAACAACTAGTGTTTGTGAATTCGGATTAGTATGGGATAATTTCTTGTTCTTTCCTTCTTGATCTATGTGGCTTCGTTGATATTTAACAAGTTTATCTAGATCTTGAGGTTTCTTTGGCATGTAGAAATTGTCATATCTGTCACTGGCTCTATTGTCTCCATAATGACCATCACTGAACAGTCGGTCACTCTGAACCTGGTTGGCATGTGAAAAATCTGCCTCTGTTATTACATATCCTGAGGAAAGGGTTGGCATTTTTTTCTTTGGACAACTTTCCCCTTGTTTCAAAGACACTTTAATAGATTCTGATCTGCCCTCTGAAACTGCATATACTTTGATGTTGGAAAGGTTACTGACAAAATTTCCCACAACTTTTATTAAGATTTGATTTCTGTTTTCCACCTCCAGATAGAAGTCTGCATCTGACACTTTGTTTAATGGAAATCGTGTACCATCACTAAACTCTATATGTATGTCCAAAATTCCACTCTGAAAAACAAAACAGACAAAAATTTGTTTACCATTTTTCAAAAATGAAGTTACAATGGTTATCTAAATAAATTGAGGTCTAAATACATCATTTGATTTCTATTTCTAGACCTCATAACATTGTATACATACCTGCCACTGGGTTTGGAATTTGCTGTATATATGACCTCTTGCTGACCAGGCCCCAGGGACTTCTTTAGAGGGATAGACATCTAAACTGATTCCAGTCACAAGATTGACAATAAGCCGCTCTATCTGGACTTTATCATTTCCTACACGAACAACTCTAGCTGCTAACACTCTCCCATTGGCAGATATTACCTACAAATGAAACATGACAGGTAATGAGTAACATCTTTTGAATATACATATTATCTATTGCATCAAAATGTATATCTACTTACACTAAATCACGAAAAGTTTGAAAATGAAATGTTTCAACTGCTCTGTTTCATCATTAGTTCTAAGAAGTATTCAAATTCTGAATTTTTCAATTGAAATGTTTATATAAAAATTTTACTTGGACTTCTGTCAGTCCAGGACTCTGGCCCTGGAGAATTTTGTCCTTTAGACTGACAATTCTTGGATCTGCAACACGCAGCTGATTCTTTAAAAGGTCTGTGATCTTCAAGGCAGCCTGTCTGTTGACGAAGTAGTTATAGCCAGCTGGAGTGGCTATGTAAAATTTAGCGTACACGTCCATCAAGGCCTGCTGCAGTCGTAACTGACAGCTTTTGCCGTACTGTTTATATTTTTTACCAAGAAGGACGCTTGGATGAGTCAGCATACCCAAATCCACAACTCGCTTATGTCTTGATCTGCAATGTATTCCCATATAAACAATTCAAACTCAAGATACATGTAAATTTCAAGACTTTTCCTATAATATTCTTAAACACTTTAACAATTCCCTACTGACTCATATTAAATGTGGTTTTCCTAAATCACTCAAGTTCTTTCATTCACCTGCATCTAATGTCAACTCATAAATGACATAGGATCAACCAATTACCTCCACTTGTTCTTTAGTGAGCCAACTTTCCAGGAACGAATTCTGCTAAGTTTACTATCAGAAATTTGAATATCAAGAGGATTCATTGGTATCCACACCCTGACATTAGTAAAAGCAGTATGTTGGCCTGACTTGGTGATAATGGTCACATTGTGGGATCCTCGACTCTCTGAACCATTCACATAGATGTATGAACAGTCAGGTTCCACCTGAAATACACAAGAAACAATAAACATTATCTTTGATAGCAAATGTCAGATATTTTAATGTCTTAGTGTCACCAGTAGGTTGACAGTTTTGAAAGTCTGTCACCTGATTATACTAAATGTCTAAAATCTCATAGTGTGCATTTTTGGGGGGAAACATCTTTTTTTTAATTTGAATGATCTCAAGATAAATTACAGAAAATATAGAAATCTCATGGAGAAGTACATTCAAAAGTTAACATGCCTGCAAGTAATTAATGCACAATTTTCCCACTCTAAAGTTTCACAGGTCACAAGTAACTTTCAACAAATTGGCAAAATAGTGAAATCCAAAAAGCATACTTTTTATCATAACTGTAAACTCATGTATTGCCCAGAAGACTATTCATTGATTTGAGTCTTTAAAAAACATTCTTTGGTAGGAAATCATAATTTTAGAAATTTTCAATACATGGTAACCATAGTAATAATATCTCATGAAATATCAAAGAGAAGATATCTACAATCGTGAAGTCATCATCATCAATCTTATCGTTTAAAAATAAAAAACCAACAATGAGACGATAAACCTGACACCCACACACAATGTATACTGAGGCATTATTAGTCTGTGCATTCAGTCAATTTCAATGGAAATATCAAAGTAAAATGTCAACGATTCTTGCAGATTAAAGTTACACATAGATGTAGTCATTGTGTAACATCTTACAAGTAACTATCCATCATTTTGAGCTGTTGAATCAATACTCTGCATATAATGCATTGCAAAAATGAAATTTTTGTATAGATGCAGCAATGCAACAAATAAAACTTTTTTTTAAACAAGAGGACCACAGGCCTTATTGGTAAACTGAGAGTTAGTTAAAAATATCAATGGCGCCAAGAGCTGCAAAATCTATAATTTCCCTTTTCTGTATATCTAAGCTTTAATATTCAGCAGCAGTATAAGCTTTAATATTCAGAAGCAGTGTAAAACAAAACAAGTAATACAAATGCACCCAAAAGTGCCCATACTGATGAAAGACTTTACATAATATAACATGTTAAATTAACACTATATGATTATTTTGAACCCCATGGTTGCAAAATTCACAATTTTATTACATCTCCTTATGCTTTTCCTTAATATGCATTTAGCTGTTTAGAATCATATAGTATCAGCAAAATTAAAGAAAGTTCTTATATAATTAAAAACATTTAATCACTATTACCATTTTTGTTCTACCCTACAACAAAATCCCCTTTTCCTGGAATCATGAAATTTACAATTTTGGTAAACGGCTACTTGCTCCTTCTAAATACCAGGTATCTAATTTCAATTTTGTATCAATAGCATTATCATGATTATAGTAGTTTTATTTAAATGTTTTACGATACATGCCAAACTTGACCCCGCCCTGGAGTCAGAACCCCTATCCTGGGCATCATGAAATCTACAATTTTGGTAGAGGCCTTCTTCTGTTCTTTATGACCATGCACTTAGTTTTCTTACAGACATGCAGGTGTAGAGAAGAAGTGTTTAATAGGCTCCTGGGGAGCAGGAATCCTGAAAATTACATTGTTCCAATGATCTGAAAATAATTGGAAGGGTAATTACAGTGCTCAAACTTAATGAGCAAAATGTGAGTAAATTTGAAAAATTGTGAGTGAATATGGTGGACACTCAACAATCTTAACAAGTGGTAATTTACAAACCATGATCACCTTGTATCCACTTTTTATGGTGATTCTGAATCATGCAATCAGAATCATACAAGCACTTACACGAATGACTGATTTTGACAACTGTTTTTATCCATCTTTTTATAATATTTTTTTTTAAAGAAATTCAGAATCAGATAAATGCTTTAAAGGTCAAACATTGCATAAAAGTCACAAATATAGACATCTGCCATGAGCTCCGTTCACTTTTAGGGATGACAAAATTAATTCCAAGTATGACATATTTGTTATTCATTTATCTAAAAAAAAAAATCCATATCTACATACATACATGTTTTATCAAATCTTTGTTTTCCGATAGCCATTTCTATCAGAATGAAAAGTAGTGTCATGTTTTTATTATTTACAGATCATTAGCAAACAACAAATTTATTCCATCACATTAATTATCTATCATTCCAACATATCCTATCTATGTTAATCTATCACAGACATCAAGTTGTTGTGATGAAATGAAAGTTTATTGCTGACTGCCTAGATGATTATAAATTTTTTTTTTTATTAATCCAAGACCAATTTGTGAACTATATCAAAATTATGCATGGGGTGTGTAATTAAGAGTTATTAACACATATATCAGTGTTTCAGAATAAAGTGAAGAGAGGTATGTACCCCTTATGTTCATTCTGAATAGGGGTGCAGAAAAATTACTCATTTTACTTTCTCTGATACAAAAAGCACTCATGAAATTTCCATGGGACTTTTCAAATTTAATGGGAGTCAAGTTGCTTATAAACCATGAGTCTATGGCTCACTTTGAAACCCTGATGTGGTATGAAAATGGAAGATTTTTTAATCTAGACCTGCAGTAAACAGGTGGTGGGTTTGAGGTATGAGGGTCAAAAGACTCAACATTGCACCCTATGTCAGTGACTTGTCCAAACAATGTCTTTTGACCCACTAGGCTCAGTAATCATGGGAAAAATCAATGATTTCAATAAATCCTGATTAAAAAAAACACTGCTTCATTCTTTTTATTTTAGCTTGTAGGTTTTTATTTTAGCCTGTGGATTTATATTGACAGCCTAAAATTAGCCTGTGGTAGAAAGAGTTAATTTCAACCCACAAGTTATCAAGAAGTTAAAGTTTCATTGTTACCATACATTTAATCACTATTTAACCATTTTGGCCCCACTCTGGTACCAAAACCACTACTCCTGGGATCATGAAATTTACAATTTTGGTAAAGGACTACCTGCTACTTCTAAATATTCATGTAGATTCAGTTTAGAATCAATAGCATTAGAGGTAAAGTTATTTAAATGTTTTACACATAAACACTATAAATATGCCTAGTTTGGCCCCACCCTGGAATCAGAAGCTTTACCTTGGAGGTTATGAAATTTACTAATTTTAAAGAGGCTCTCCTGTTTGCAATTAGTTTATGTTACAGATGTATGGTTGTAGAGAAGATTTTTGAAAATTGGTCATATTTTGGCAAAATTTGCCCCACCCCTAAGGCCCAAGGATTTCAGGAGTTTTGAAATTTACAATTTATGTGCCCCTTATCCTAAAGATGCATCATAAAATTTTAAAAGAAATGGAATGGTAATTTCATGAAGCAGTTATATTTGTTCAATTGTTAACACAACACAGAAGATGCATAACGATGGGTGCAAACCTATAGGTCACCCGAGTGACACAGGTGACCTAAAATCTTTCAAATTTTGTTAAACACCACTAGATCTATTTTTGGAATCACTGAATTAATCAGAGCACTTTCCACAATTACTTCATCAAGAGTTATCTCTCTTGTTATATCAAATCATAGTATGACCTAATTTTTAGCATTTCAAAGCTCAATATCTCTTATAATGTTCAAAAATTCATAACATGTATGCCTGTTGTGAATGTAACAAACCTTGAGAACATCTGTTTCCTTTGAGTGACAAGCTGCATGTCCAACAGCACTGACCAAAGTATCAGAGTCTCTCACCAGATACACATGTAGAGGATAGGCCTGTATTTTACCCGTCAACATTGCAAAATTCAAAATTTCATCCACCTGGAATAAAATCAGTAAAATTGACTCACAAAATTTGAATTACTGATAGGAAGTATACTGTCAATTAAGAACTGAAATACTCATTTCCAATAATTATTGATTTTCAAAAATAACAAATCAAGAATGTCTTACATGAACAAATAAATATTCAAATATGTATTAAGATGGAAGACTTTTCTTCATTGCAGCCTTAGTAGTTACAGTTTTATACAGAGCTAAGTCCATTACCATGAAATAGGTTTAATAGTCAATGTAGTAAACTGCAAAATAAATTTAGATCTTATATTTGCTTTTTTAAAATGAGAACCCTGGGGTTTTAGAGCATGTCATCGTACCTTGAGAAGAGTGACCAGCCTTTCATTCCCTTTGCCTCTGAGATTAATCTTTGATATCACTTGGCTATCTGAAGAAAAATATCTCTCTCCTCTACTGTCTTTTTCATATTTGATGTTCCAAACCACCCTTCCTGCATCCCTATTTCTGACTGAAGGCTCAACTTGCAACCGCCATGCAAAAACATCCTGAACTCTGTTCAAACAAAGAAAAATAAAATCCTCTATAAAGTACCGAAAATGGAAAAAAACCCAGTTTCAATTCAAATGCTCAACATACAATTTTCCACCAATAATGTAATGATAAAATTCTTACAGCATTATAGTCATGTACACTATACAGATGGTATTAAAGAGAATTTACTGATTTAGTTAAAAAATAAATCTCTTCAGTAAGTTGTAATTTTGAAAATTGTACATAATACTATTGTACATCTGTAGAGATACATGTACTTTGTACATTTTTATAGTTTTTCTATAGATGGTTGTGACATCTTACACATTAGAAATTCTATAGCTCTGTGGATCTTTGAGATAGGCTGTTACAGTAGCTGCCTTGCTGTTTTCATCTACATCCACATAAACCTGCCAAGGACTGTCTCGATCTGCCTCAGCTCCAATAATCATTAAACCCTGTCTCACCCGAGCACTGTACAATTGTAAAGTTTGATTAAACACCCTGTTCAGATATTGATGACATTTTTCATTCTACATTTTCTAATGATATTTACTGGTATGACATAATGGTGTCAAGCAAAATAGAACACAGATGCAAACATACCCTTAATCAAATAAAATACAAATTCACAGCAATAAAAATAGATTTTTCCATGCATTTTGAAAATACGCTTTGACAGAAGAAGAGTCTAAATGTCTTTCATTTCTGTAAGTGTTGAAGAAAATATGCACATTCAAAACATAACAGGCTTACCTCATCACAAGATTTCTCATGTCAGACCCTGCATCAAATTTCACTGGGACTTCAAAAACTGTGCCAGGATCAAGTGCACTGGTTGGAATATCAATCAATACATCCTCCTCCCTCTCTCTATGAAAACTTTTCAAATCTTTAGACAATACAGTGTTTGCTAAAAACCTCCTACTGCTCATAACAGGTTTCTCAAACAACCGTCCTGGCACAATAGAGTTGGATGCACTTGCACACTCTTGGTTTTCACCCTTTTGTGAAAATGCATAGTACACCTGTACTGTAGAATTGTCATACCACCAAGCTGAGGGTAATGTTATACCATTGACACATGCACTGTCGCCAGCCCCGAGGACACAAATCGAGGACAATTCCTCTTTTTCATGTTGAACAAACACATGACCACACAGTCCATCATCTGTTATGTGAGACGAATCAGTTCTTCCTTTGACCTGGTGTTCCTGGTTCTTGCTGGTTTTATGGGGACTTGCATGAATCAAAACTTGAAGCCTGGAATATTTTTGAGAAAGGCTATTTGTAACTATCTTTGCTGAAACATCTCTCCCAAACACAGTTCCATGATGTATGGGTTTGTCTACATGGTCAAGATTTGGATAGATATTGGATATATCTTGGGGAATCACTTGTTCTTTTTCATAGGGACCACTCTTTACTCCAAGCACATAACCCTCTGATGGTCTGGTGACAATAAAATCCTCCTTCCGTGTCAGAGGATCCCATGACTGCTTTTTATGATATACTGGTTTTAGGAAATATCCATCACTTGGATCATTGAAGTAAATTTCTAAACCTAAGGAAAATCCTGGAAACAAAGAGAAAACTAGATGTATATAATTATACTCTTTTCCAGATACTAGTTGTTCCTAGCAAAAAAGACCCTTATCTTATCCAACAATGTTGACTGCAGTATCTTAATGACAGTCAAAATTCATGATATTGTTTTAATATTTTGAAGGATTGTTCTATATAGTTTATACTTAAGCACTAAATTACTTAAGACCCCTTTTACTCAGAACAGCTCATATAAAGTTCATAATTTCATAAATGACACACCATTTTCCCCACATCATTTTTATCTGTGCTGATCACAGGCACCAAATTTGTGACAAAAACCTCCAAATGAATACCAGGTATTTATTGACTCTATTATGGGAACCAAATTTGTGACCAAAACCTCCAAATGAATAATATCAGAAATTTTCATTGACTTATTACAAGCATTCGAACCTCTTAGTCATAATTTATTATGCTTTCAGTTTATAACTACTATTTTTGCACAGGGCATGGATATTAAAACAAAATATACACTATCACTTCTTCCTTTGATTGTCTTTATGCTTTGCTTTGTTCAAATTTTTCATATATATAGAGGAAATGAAATATTATATATACAAAATACACATATAATTTAATGCAGTATTGTTAATAATGATGAAAGTGTTGCTACAAATTTAGGGCTGAAATGATCCACCGAAAAATCGATACTGTTCAATATAAATGCTTGACTCAATGTTTGATTCATTGCCTCGATCTTTGGTTCAATACGTTTTTCAATATATGGTTTGGTAAAATACATCGGGCTTATTATTTTTCTGTGTGCGAGGGACAAAACAATGCCTGTTAATGGTCATATTGTTGTTAGTCTCGAGTCTTACAAAAACAATAATGAATTTAATCAGTTTAAATTACAGAGCAAACATACAACTAACCATTCAATAATTTGGAAACATTTTGTGTATAAAATTGTGACTGTGAATTTTTTCTTCCAAGTTATTACTGGTTTTTTTCTGTAAAATGTATTGTATTGAAAATATTGAATCGTGGCAGAAGTATTGCAATATGTATCGTATCATGAAGGGGGCATATTTTTTCAGCCCAAAAGCAATTGTAATTAACTTTTTTATAATAGCAAGAAAATATGTGTAAATGTGAATAAGAAATAAGAACAGTTTCCTTTTACTTTCTTTGTAAACCGAATTCCATATATACATACACTGTTTTGTTATTAATAAAAATGTCCTCCATACAAACATGCTTACAGAAGTGTATGGGTCATATGTATGGTTGAATATTTTGCACCTAAAGTGGAAGCTAAAAGTTGAATGAAATTAGGTACTTCAGTTTTCATAGGCCTATTACCCACACATAGTACTGTGATCAGCTACATGGATTAAAATTGAACTTAATAAATTATTTTCTTCTTGGTTTTAATCTCTTACAGAACTTATACTCATGTCTTACCAAATGCTTACATTTCATTTCTTTCCACTTAATGTTTGGCAGTCTTATATTCTCCCAAAAAGAATACTGATTATTAAAAAGTCTATATTAATTTTCCTGAAAATTTGGCCAATAATTCAAAAATTTGATCTATAACCCCTACCCCACTTTTTTAAGTTCCATTTTAAATTTTGAGGCAAGATTTCATAACTTAAGCTCAAATAAAAATTGACAATAGTCCTAGTATGTTCTTTTTAACTCTCAAATTCTATATGATTTTTTCCACATTGCTAAATGCAAAAAGGTCATTATTTATTTCCAATCTACCAGTATTAATCTTTTTTAATCAATATTGTTAGAAGACACAAGTGTGCATTAATTCAATGATTGATATGTGTTAACACCAACAGACAAAACTAGTTTATTTGAATAGATTGTACGTAAATTTTAAGTGCAGAAAGGTCATGTTTAACACACTGCAACTCAATAACAAGCTATGACCCCAGTTTATCTTTTTGATTTCATAATTCCTCTTCAATATAGAAGTTAAATTACCAAACTTAATAATTTGAAAAAGGGATATTGACAGTCGCCATAAAAGTGTTTCATTTTGCATGCACAATGCCAAAACATAGTGCACGAACTGAAGGTGAGTGCACTAAGTGTCAAAATCCTGACTAATATTTTGGCATAGTGCACACAAAATGTAACTTTATTATATAAACACTTGTGGTGCTGACATGTCAAATTTTCAATATTTTTGAAAGACTTTCAAAAACAAACAAACAAAAAATAAATCTTTCACTGTGTCATGTTTTCTGAATATGACTCAAAATTTGCTAGTACCAGCTAAGTTTTTAAAAATTTAATTTAAATCTTGTATGCGGGACATTTTAAATGTTTCTTGATTTTCTGATGGTCCAAAGGAACTTTTGGTGGAGAAAACTAACCCAATCCAAAGAAATATTTGGCTGAGAAAACCTCAGATTTTCAGTTTACAAAGATTAGTATCAGTAATTGCAAAAATCCATTAGAAAGTAGTAATAAAATTTCACATCATTTTTTTTTTTACCATGTTCATGGTGTACCACTTATATACAAGGACATAGTTCCTGTATCAGTGTTTTATATATAAGATTACTACCAAATTTTGGCCACTTCTCACAAAAATCATCATAAATTCCCATAAATGGTGTAAAAATTTCTTAATGAAATTATGTGATTAAAGTTTTATTTTAACTTTATAAGACAAACTTTGAAACAAATGTTTTAAGTACAAAAGTACCACCAACTTTTGCAACAACAGCATCTTGATGAGAGAAAATATTGCCAGTAATTATGGTAATAGAATGTTTTTGCCATTTAATTAGGTGTTTTAAAAAACCTGTGTAATGTCAATTTCATGACATGTGTGTCATGTCTCATAATTCAAGGTATTACCCATATGAAAAGGTTGTGAAAAAAGCTATATATAGTCATGATCTTAATTATAATTCTATAACTTTTTCATTCATGGAAGAATTCAACATTGAAAAATTCCAAATATTCCAAAAATGTTGATGATTTTTCCTGAAATCAAGTAGAGCAATGGGTAGCTTTAATAATTGGTGTGAAAAACAGTGTACATATGAGTATAATCACTGATTATTATGTAACATGGCATTAAAAGCCAATATAAAGGTCTGTATAATGCTGAATTATATACATATCGTAAGAGCCAAAAATATATATGAAATGCAAATAGTAGTAAAAGATCAATATATATCATAACACTTTGAAAGATTTTCTGCTTTAGTACCATTCGTTTCTGCTTTTAAATGCATTTACCATTCATAACAAAAGCAAATATTCTACTTCTAAGAGCAATACTGTACATTGTCTTTATGTATTGTAATGCTAAATGAAATATCTGAAATGAATTCACACACTGCTGACAGATCAATGCTCTACACTGCATTAAAGTAATATCCCAAAATATTGATTGATACCACTTCAATGCAAAATATGTTGTTGGCTGTATCACATGTACACACCAGAAAATACTGGAGTGTAGAATTTATAGACCTAAATAGAAAGCTTTGAAGTTTTTCTCCCAGCTATCACATAAACACTATAGGCATGCAGCTATTAAATGTGTTCTGCTCTGATACCCTGCCAGGTGACTTGCATTTTTTCTTTTAATCTGTTAATATGTAGTATAAATGCTAAAATCTTGAAAATCTTTGGGGGGTTTTTAAACGCCTTTTTTAGTTTTGTATTAATTGAATTGATCTACCATATTGTTATATTTGTTTGAAACTACAAATGACAATTCATGAAGGTGACTGATGGAAGTTTTTGATCCGCCAACGATATTTTGAAACTACATCATACATATTACATGCCATAAAAGATCACCGACATTGCAGTCCTTTATATAAACAAAACCATTTAAAACGTAGGATGGTAAATTACCACAATGAATAGGCCTAACACATATTTCAAAAAATAAATATGATAAAGTTGAAACAAACATGGTTAACGACTACGTTAAATTCTTACCAAAACACAACACATATATTACAGAAATGTCGACAACCATCCAGGCCATTATATCTCCAAGGCTTTATATTATCGCCCTACATTTGTTACAAGTAAGGATTAATCCAACTTTTAGAACTGTATCCGCCATAGTTAGCCTGTTGCTTTAGCTGATTGCCACAAAGTCTCCATCATCACTCCGATATTCCTATTCCACCATTTTTTTCACTTACAGAAAAAGTAGTCCTATTTATATTTCTATTCACAAATTATAATTCGTTTTGAACATAGCAATAAGTCAATGGAGTTCAGCTAATTCATCCTAAAATAGAAGGAAAATATGTATATTTTCATCCCTTACTCAAAAGTGGATAATTAATGTATCGCACTATATTTTCTTGTGGTGATACTCTTCCGCCATTAATAAATATTTTACGACATGACAATGCAGGGGAGGATTCAAATTTTTTACCTTAATATTCTATTTTAAGGATAATGTCGGTAAGCGTTATTATTATTTATTTAGCGGTACAGTTTTGTTGGGTTTTTTTTATTATCTGGCCTAAGCCTATGTGTGATGCGTAGATTTGTAACTTTACCTTGTGAAAATCGGAAATGGTATGTATTTTATTCATTTTATAAAATAGGTCGAAAAATACATTATAATATTTATTTATTTATTATTTTTACAGTAATTAT
Source organism: Ostrea denselamellosa (assembly GCA_024699665.1). NCBI lineage: Eukaryota > Metazoa > Mollusca > Bivalvia > Ostreida > Ostreidae > Ostrea > Ostrea denselamellosa. The sequence continues at coordinate 21,155,021 of JAMZEH010000005.1, read as the reverse complement.
GACTAAATGAGCTACATTTCTTTTAAAGTATCCTCGTCATTGTCATCACATCTTGGCGAGATTGCACGTAGACTAGCAAGAGCCTAGCTGAGCGAAGTTTCGTCGAAACATATCACTTTACAAGCCAGGAACAGCTAGACTATTTTTCTATAGATAGAGATTCTATAAATGTTTGGGGAAATGTGGTGATTTAATGAATACTATGGGCACTTCTTCTCAAATAATCCGCAAACATAAAATCGTCTGCTGTTGAAAGCGTCCCACTTTCAGTCGCGGATCAAAAAAAAAAAAAATCAAAAAAAAAATCCGGGAATGGGGGGAGGGGTCCAGCCCATGTAATTACCCAAACTGTATTAGGGTTTTAAATTTTGTATTTTACAAATGAAACTTTTAAAAAAAAGGGGGGGGGCTGTATGTATGCTATTTGAACCAATGGCGGAAAGGGGAGGGGAGTGAGGGTAAACATCTCTTTCCGCGTCTTGAAGTTCATAAAGGATTACACCGAAAAATGACCACGTTTTCCCTTATTGTCAAACACAGTATGTTGTGTTTAGTACAGCTGAACTGAAAGCTCTTGAAAGTGAGCTATTTTTATCACTTTTTGTCCGGTGCTTGTCTAGGAGTGTCAGACACTTCAACCCTAAGATATTTCGGCCCAAAAGACACTTTGACCGAACCTTTCGAGTTTTGAGTGGTTGTTTTTTTGGTTTCTGGTTTTTTTGTTTTTTTTTTAAATATTTAACAACATCATAGTATATTGACATTTCGGCCCAGACACATCGGGGTCCTTTTTTCCCCCCTTCTTCTTATACATTACCTGCATTTTCCTGCCAACATTGAGACATCGACCCAGAGACACTTCAGCCCAAGTTTATTATTATTATTGGCCTTATATATCACCCCAGTTTTCCTCCCAACAATACATATATAATACTGACACTTCGGCCCAATGACATAACGAATAAAAACGCACGTTAATCAATTATTCATACATATGTATATAGATATTGTGCAACTTTGTTCGTATGTTGTTGACCTTTATTGAATTATTATATTAGAGGGGCAAAGGTCAGATACAAATGAAAGAATAATTAAGATTATAATGTAGCATATAAGTGATTTTATTTACATTATAGACATGACAGTTATAAATTAAACCGTCAGAAATTACTAGCAAAACAGACCGATAGTTATAAATATATATAGGTCTTCATTCAGTAGGATTCAATTCCAGCGCGATTATATGGAAAAGAAGATTGATTTTTAATGCATTTGAACCTGTTAGGAAATTCTTATTTTGCCATCAAATTTCCATAAAATATTTTTTAATCAAAGTTTGCAGAAAGTTCATAGAAACTAACTTTCTGCACCTTTTCTTTTAGACATGTTCTATTATAATCATTTAGGTTTGTCTGAATTTCTTTTACATTAAGATTTATGTGCTTTGTGAATATAATTTATCCACTCAATCAGATGATAACTTGACACAATTATCTTAATTTCAATATTATTTACTGCATTTCTGATAAACTAAAATGCAAGACTGAAATTTGCATTTGATTTTATGACCGATATCATCTCAGCACATTGATTTATAAGTTGACCATGGCTAACTTATATTGAATGACTATCTTTAATTGATTAAAATAAAGCTACTTACCAGAATTACACATTTCATTATACCCGGCTTGACAATTGTCGCACTTGGAGGGCCTCCTGGTGTGGCAGCATGACAAAGTACAAAGTTGCATTTGACACAGATACACCATTGTCTATACACGTTCTATAATTAACAAAATAGTTGACGATTCAGTCAAAATTTAACAATCTTTCAGATTAAAATGTTATTTCTGTAGATCAATAAAAGGGCTTTTTTTGGTGGATGAATTTGTATTTGTGTTTTTCAATTGACTTTTCATGTATTTATTGGCGAAATATGGGAACTTGTATATACATTACTAAAAAAAAACTTAGTCTCACCTGAAATCTTTTTTGTTATACCAGCACTTTCTAAAGAAAGTTCAGGTATATTGTTGTTACCCTGTCACCGTTCTTCCCCAAACTCCTCTTTTATTTTAAGTAGTAACCAATTAATCTTGATTATGTGCAATAAGGTTTTGGAACCTTCATTTTTACCTCAAGGGCCAAATGAGGGTCAATTTTTTTTTCCCCCTAAACAAACCTGGTTCCGAGAACTCCTTTTACATTTTGCGCAGTAGCAAAATTATCTTATGGAGATAATTGGTGGTGTCGTATAGGTGCGTAATAAGGTTTCATTTTCACTAAACAGGGCTAAACGAGGGTCGAAAACGATGCTAACTGGTTCATCCTAATAACTGGTTCATCATAACTATATTGTTTTAAATGTGTATGTGGAATTTAAGCAATTTCTATTTTTCGGGTCCTTCGTAGCCGAGTGGTTAGAGCATTGCGCTCAAAATCACAAGCCCTCTCACCTCTAGTCGGCGTGGGTTTGATTCTCGCTCGCACCGATATATGTGAGAAGGTTTGCCAATTTACTTTCAAAAGGTCGGTGGTCTCTTCATGGGTACATTGTATCTGTGTTCTCTCCTCCACCAATTAAAACTGGATGCCACCAGATAACAGAAAAATTGTTGAGTGTGGCGCAAAACAAGAAACAATCAATCAATTATTGCTCTCATTAATTTAATTAATGTGCACATCCATTGAAGTGATGAGAGCAATCATTGATTTGATGCACACATTAATTCAATTATTGCTCTCATCAATTCAACTGATGAGCACATGAATTCAAGAACAAGGTTACAATTTGCATCCGGTAGATTCAATATGCAAGCATCTTTTTGCAATATAGATTCAAGTTTGTTCAGACAATATCGTTCTGCATCATGTCCATGGAACTTGGACAGGGCACAATAGGGGTTTAATATTTTACATAAATGTATTCAAGGTTGTTGTTTTTTATCAGTGTTTCTTCAATTGAATATGGATTAAAATACAGAAAATTTAAAAGTCATCTTCTCGAGGAGAGCAAGGATAGAATGTGTCAATAACAATATCTGTGGGTCATTACTTTATTGTAGAGGGATGTTAGAAATTTATACTTGACACAAAGATTTCATGATCTTGGATAAATGTCAAATTGCCAAAGTCAAGGTAAATTTTAGAAATATTAGTTGCAGCTATAATTTTATAATGAAGATAAAGTTTGTGTCTGGCACAAATATTGCGTATGACCAGACAGTTTGTTGACATGATGAATTATGATATTTTGACCAAGATCAATGATAAATTTTAGTCTCAATATTTGTAACAGGGAAAAATTAAAAAAAATTATATGACTGACAAAAATTCATTCAGCTGAACAATATTGTGAAAAATACACCAACAGCATGCAACTCTTCTGTTTCTACAGTGCAATACTCAGGTGAATGGCAAGGCCCTGTGTATTGTCAAACGTCTAAAGAACGGTCAACCTTCATAGTGTGATTCTCCTTTTGAAATTAAATGTATGGATGAAATAAATTTATTGAATTTGTTTTTACAGTATTTTTTTCTTTAGCTTCTAGCACTATAAATCTATGTGAAAATTATTTACATTTCCAGAGGGGTGGAAAACCTAGTCTTTTAACAGCAATACTCATAATTACATGGATGTATGCTGTAATAAATGCACAGAACAATGTGAGTACTCAAGATCAATTGAGAGAGAGAGAGAGAATAAAGAGAACTACTTACTTCTAAAATACCACAAAACTCAAGATTCTACATACATTACATACAAGCATTACTACAACTACCACTCTTTCTTGTAAATTTAATTTTGTGGATATTAATACTCAGGAGAAAGATTCTATGACAAAGATGGAGAAAAGGTTTTTGACTAATTTTCCAATAAAGTCATACTTTCGCCAAAGACGTGAGAGCATTGCCTTTGAAGAGGAGGACTTTGACCCCAATGGTGGCAAGTTTCATAAATTAGCTATAAGAAAATTTAAAAAATATTTCAATGCATCTGAATAATCCACTGTGTTAAAGAAATGTACAATTTTCATTTAGGATACGGACCTTGGTCAAGGTGGAGCCCCTGCAGCAGATTATGTGGTGCTGGCCAAGCATCGCGTACACGAAAATGTCATGACATAATGAGATGTCATGCTGGAAATGTGGAATTGAGGCTTTGTTTCCATAGAAAATGCAGATCAAAAGGACCTTCATTTAATCTACATGTAAAATAATGAATCATGCAAAACATTGTTCAAACAAGTTTATTGGTAATTGTAGACAGAGCACTCTGTATTACAATTGAATATTACTGGTATTCTGCAAATCAAAACCATGAAAAAACATGTTCTAGTCATTATCATCTTTTACCTTGCATTGATCAATATAATTATTGCACAAAATTAGAAAATTTGTGGAATGCTTTAATTTGTGATACATTGTATAACAATTTGATACAAATTTGAAAATATATAAGTTTTAAAACAAATAATAGACCTATGGACCACAGTGCCCACCTGAGTTAACTTCCTTATATACTGAAATAGACTTATATGTTTGGGACACAATTTAACTCCCCATTTTAGCAATGGGGGTGGGGCTTTGAACAAATTTGAATCTACTTAATGTGAGGACAGTTGTATAATAATTTAAAAACTTTACTGTTGTGGCTTCTTATGCATGTAAATCCCTATGTACCATTTCTTTATATGGTGAACAAACTCTACTTCAGCAAACTTTAAACATGATACAATACAAATCATCTGTCCATTAGCCAAGTAAAAATGTGTACAGCCAATGAATCAATAAATCTAATGGAACAAAAGTAAACTTTGACAGGCATCCAGTCAAATCTACACTTGAAAAATCAGGTTACCATTTGCTGAAGTTGATGAGCCTACTGAAAGTAATTCAGTAGAAATGTCTCTACAATATACATACAACTAAATTAGAAATTCAGGTATTGAAAATCATCAAGTATTGGAAAGAGCCAGACACCCGAACTTTGCTGAAAGTAGGTCAATTGGAACAAAATTTGATCTTCTGCTCTTCAGTATACAACTACACAACAAAATATCTGCATTGTGGCCCTGCGTTGGCCATTGGGCTCATTTTTTCAACAACCTTGAATTTACAATACATATAATGCTTGCATAAACTCTTCCTGTGGCCCATTGGTCTTGGTCCATGTTTTGAAAAAACTTGCATATATATTACATAAGGAAGTTTTCTTGTATTTGTTTTTTCTTTTCAGTTTCAGTGGTTATTGAGAACTTTTACAGTCCACCCTTTTTCACAATTTCAAAATTATCTCTACTTGGAAAGGAGCATGTTCACTTGACCAAACTTGAATCCCCTTCACCCAAGATACTTTGTGCCAAGTTTATTGAAATTAGTCAAATGTTTATTACCAAAAAGTTAACAATATGAAAAATTTCCAACAGTAGACAGATTTAAAAATAGAAATTGATGAAAAATAAGAATGACTGGAATGACTAAATATTATAACACAAATCCATATAATGGAGGACTGGCATTTACTCTGATTACAGCAAAATACTACAATTACTCTAGTGCAATAATAAACTGGTCTGACATAAGTCATATACTATAATTACTTTAGTGCAATAATAAACTGGTCTGACATAAGTGATATACTATAATTATTCTAGTGCAATATTACAATAAACTGGTCTGACACAACTTAAATTTATATACAGTTAAACTTGAATATAGCGAACACAAGTATAGTGAATTTACAGCTATAGCGAAGTGGAACTGAATTCCCTGACAAATTCCTTATATATTCTATATAAAAATCTGTCTGTAACAAACATAAATATAGCGAACTTATGCATATATCGAAGTAAATTTCTATTCCCCTTGAATTAAAAATAAAATTAAAATCAACTTTTACAACAAGCTGTTTTTTTTTTCATTTCAAATTCAGGGACCTCCGTGGCCAAGTGGTTAGAGCATTACGCTCAAAATCACAAGGCCTCTCACCTCTAGTTGGCGTGGGTTCAATTCTTGCTCGCGCCAATATGTGTGAGAAAGTTTGCCAGTTTACTTTCGGAAGGTCGGTGGTCTCTTCCCAGGTACATTGTATCTGGGTTCTCTCCTCCACCTACAAAAACTGGATGCCACCAAATAAATGAAAAATTGTTGAGTGTGGTGAAAAACATCATCATCAATCAATCATAATTTCAAATTCATTTTAAAAAGCCTTTTTCTTTGTCATAGGATCCACTTATTACAAAATTTCTGTTTGTGTTTTTTCAAAATGGGTTGTTGAACAAAACAATACTTATACATACATTTAGCAAATATATTTTTATATTGTTTACTGATCTTGTTAATTAAAGATATTAGAATTAAATTGACATTCACTGTTTATATGCCTTGAACACATTTTGTTGACAATTTTTTCAACTTGTACTTGTGTGAATGAAGAGTGTTTGACAGCAATTTTGTAATTCAGTTAAATAATCCATCAAAATAAATTATCATATATGCACAAGTGTGTACAAGGGCAAGTCAATAAGTAACCAGCCTATCCCATCTCTGATTCACTGAGACAGTCATGATTTTCATGCCTTGTTTTAATACATGTACAAAATTGCACGCATATCGAGTCATTCTTTAATAAGATACTGAATGTCAAACTTGGCTAGTGATGCAAATGCATGCTTTTCATCTAAAGTTGAGTACCATGCTGTAATTTGGTACTTGTGTTTAAAAGATAAAACAGGCAAGGAAATACATGGCGAGTTAGCTGATGTTTATGGGTCTTCTGCACAATCTTATGCTCAAGTTAAATTCTGGGTAGGGGAATTCAAACATGGTAGAAGATGAAGCCAGGTCTGGATGCCACCTACGAAGAAATGTGTAACAAAGTTCAGAATCTGGTATACTCCGACAGGCAAATTCAGGTGGAAAAAAAAGTACAGGCATTAGGCATTTCACATGGTAGTGTTTCAACAATCTTACATGACTGTTAAGGTATGCAGTAGTTAAAAGCCTGTTGTGTCCCAAATCCCTTTAGTGATGAGTAAATAGCAACCAGAGCATCAGCACGCAGCGCTTTGTTGAAGCGTATTAGGTCAAAAGATGATTTTCTTTTGCATCTGGTGACTGTAGATGAGACTTGGGTACATTATGAACTAGAGAATAAAGTTCAGAGTTGTCAGTGGGTAGGGTTGGGGTCCACCAGGCCAAAGAAATTTAAGACGCAACCATCTGCTGGATTTGCTTGTTTGTTTTATGTCTCATTGAGAATTTTTTATTCATATTGAGACATCACCAGCTGTAGGTGAAGTACCACAAATTTAGACCTATGATTAGTGCTCAGGGCCGTAGCAGTGAGGGTTCTTTAACATGCCAATGCCTGCCATGACATGGGACCTCCGTTTTAAGGTCATATCCGAAAGATCCATGATTCTTACTTCCAAATGCTGAGTGTTTGGCGAAGGAGCAATTATTACCTGTGTTTACATCTTAGGTTTGATGCAGCCATGGCACAAGTAGGGCTCTCAAACTCACAATAACTGGAGTGTACTATGCAAACTTGCTAGACCAGCCGAGAACCGCCATCCTTGAAAAATGCCGAGGTAAACTTTCTAAAGGTGTTTTGCTGCAACAGGACAATGCAATAGTCCGCATTTTCAAAGTTGCAATGGATGCTGTAGAGCGAAACTGGCATGAATTAAAACCACATCCTACCTATTCACCTGACCTAGCTTCTAGTGACTTCTTCCTAATCCCAAACTTGAAAAAGGATATCTGTGGAGGTCATTTCCGGTCTGACAAAGAAGTCGTGATGGCAGTTGAGGAGTGGGTCAATGGAAAGGACCCTGAAATTTTCAGTTCTGCACTGATGGCACTTGAACACCGTTGGTCTAAGTGCTTCACACTAGATGGCAATTGCATAAAAAAAAAGGAAGAGGTGGATCTCAACCACAAATTAGTTAGGCAGGTTACTTATTGACTCACCCTCAAATGTTTCTTGTATCAAATATTTCTTCTCAAAAATATAGGTGTTATTTTTCTTAGTGAAAATACAAACACACATATATTGAATGCTGCTTACTGATACAACTGATATATGCATAGAACAAATCAGTTTTATAAGGAATTTGTTATATTTGAATTTTTATGGAATGTTCACAGAAATTCACTATATCAGAGTTTTACTGTAATGTAATTACTCTAGTGCAATACTAAAATACACTGGTCTGGCATAAGTCATATACTATAACTGCTCTAATACAACAATAAACTGATCTGTCATAAATTGTACACCAGTATTAAGTTTACAATAACAAAATCATTGAATACCAATAGTTGTTGCTTTTGTTTACATGGATTAACTTTTGGTTTACACTGCAATTTCATTACATGTATTTTTGAACAGTATAGACCTCCAAAGATCATTTTAGAATGTCCTTGGATATCATGAAGAAATAACTTTCTTCAAATATCTTACAAATGTCATATTCCTCACTAATATTTTGTATTTGGTATATCTAAATGCATTTCACATAAAATCTACACATAATTATCTTATATAAAGTTTATAAACAATTAATATCCTGCATAGCAAACAAGAAAATACACAGATAAATATACAATAACCCTGATCATGATTGTCATGTCCCTGCTATTTTGTATAAAACATTATAAAGACAACTTTCACAAACATTGTATGTTACTTATCACAATATCTACAATATACAGTACAGGTATTTATCACAGGATGTGTTGTCTACATTTTGAAAATCTACATTATTATATTCAAAAATTCAATATACTGTACATAACATCATCTATAAAGGCTACAATGGCTGCTCAATCATAAAACATGAGGCTTTATCAGTCATCTGAGTATTAGTTAAAAGATACTAGTCACAAGGGCTATGAAATTTAGAATAAATTTCATGTTCTGAATATCTAAGGTAAATTCTAATATTCAGCACACTTAAAACTTGAGTGCTCTCAAAAGTGCCTATACTGAAGAAAGGCTTTACATAATATATGTACCATTAACATGATATGACGAATTTGGAGCCATTCTAGATTCATAAATACCTTGAGTTGCAAAATTCACAATTTTGGTACATCCTTTTCTGCTTTTCTAAATATGCATTTAGTTTTTATACTGTATCAGCAAACTTAAAGAAGTCTTCAAATGATAAAGACAATAATCACTGTGATAATTTTTGCTCCACCCTGGAACCTTACCCCCTGGGATCATGAAATTTACAATTTTGATAAAGGGTTATCTACTCCTTCTAAATGTCCATTTAGTTTCAATTTGGTATCAACCGCATTAAAGAAGATATTATTTAAATGTCTGACATATATATACAATATATACCAAGTTTGGCCTCCCTCTGGAGTCAGAAACTCTACCCCAGAGATCATAAAACTATAACTTTGGTAGAGGCCTTCCTACTTTGCATCACTAAGCATTTAGTTTTTCTTACGCATGTACAGTTGTGGAGAAGAAGATTTTTAAAAATTGGTCAATTTTTGGCAGTTTTTATCTCGCCTCTAAGGCCCCAAAGGGTGCAGGATTCCCGAAATTTACAATTTATGTCCCCTTTGTCCCAAACATGCTTCATACCAAATTTGAAGAGCATTGGAATGGTAATTATCAAGAAATTTAAACTGTTCAATTGTTAACACAATTAATCACTGACCATTCTGACCTTACCCTGATACTATAAAATCCCTCTTCCTGGGATCCAGAAATTTACAAATTTGGTAAAGGGCTACCTGCTTCATCTAAATATCTATTTAGTTTCAAGTTAGTATCAATAACATTAAAGAAGATGTTTTTTTAATGTTTTACACATAAATACTATATAGCAAGTTTAGCCCCACCCTGAATCAGAACCTCTATATATCCGGGGAGCCCTGTGGGAATTCAGGTTGTTAGAATAGATCCTCAGTACCCCTTGCTTGTCGTAAGAGGCGACTAAATGGGGCAGTCCTTCAGATGAGACCGCAAAATCCGAGGTCCCATGTCACAGCAGGTGTAGCACGATAAAGATCCCTTCCTGCTCAAAGGCCATAAGTGCCAAGCATGGGCCTAAATTTTGCAGCCCTTCACTGGCAATGGTGAGTTCTCCATATGAGTGGAAATTCTCAAGCTGGAAGTTAAACAATATATAATCAATCAATCTATCCGGGGATCATGAAACCTATAATTTTAGTAGAGACCATCCTGCTCTACATCACTATGCATTTAGTTTTTCTTACACATGTGTGGTTGTAGATTTTTGAAAATTGGTCAATTTTTGGCAGTTTTTATCATACCTCTGAGGCCCCAGGGATGTAAGAATCCTGAAATATACTATTTATGTCTCTCTTGTCCCAAAGATGCTTCATACCAAATTTGAAAAGAATTGGAATGGTAGTTATCAAGAATAAGTTAAAAATATTAACAGATGACGCACGATACACAACAACAAACGAAGACCCACAGCAATAGGTCATCTGAGTGACCTAAAAATATCAACAATCAATTCACAAAAATTTCATTACACTGCCATTTAGGAAATGTAAATATTTTGACGTACAATAATAATATCTGGTGAGATTGTCATAAAACATGGAATCCTTAAAGTCATTATTTCTATCACAAAGGAATGAAAATTGTAGATGAGCAAAAAGAAACCATTACTGCACTGCCATGTAAGAAATGTAAAAATGTTGATGTATCACAATATCTGGTGGGGATTGTCATAAAACACTAGGAATCATTCAAGTTATTATTTTTATCACAAAAGAATGAGCAACATTTTCTATGAAAAAACTTAATTTATATACATTGGGTGAAAAAAAAAAAAAAAAAACATTTTAATACTGGTACAAGAATATTTAACATTGCAAGAAAATTGAAATTTCCCAAGCTTCACATACAAAATCCAACAATACTCTCCTACATAGTATTGCCATACAGGAAGTGTTTCTTTTGGTAGTCACATAATGGCAAAACAGTTACTAATACCTTACATTGCCATCTATGAATTCATAACTTCAAGATTTTGTTTTCAATTGCATTTCATTCTTTTTTGTCAGAATGAAATATCAATATATATTTGAAAACAATGTACAGTACACACTAATTACAACAAATCTCAAGGGGGAGGGACAATGTCTAGTGCAAGCTCCAGGGACTGCCATAAACTACTTTTATCAATCAAAAATCAGTTACCTGATGAGAAGTTTTATGGCATGGATTGATTTGTAAATAAACCAAGCACTGTGGTTTCATTTACCATCAAATTTGGTGGGTTTGACCAAAATAAAATCCACTGGTATGTAAAGTCAAAGACAACTAAACACCATTTACCAGGTATTCTTTCAACTTGCAAAAAATTTCTTGTTTGTTCAATCATAACAACAGTGTTTAATAATAATTGTACATCATTACTTTTGAACAAAAAAGTGAAAACAAACTGGGATCAATCTTGTTGTAACTCCTTATAAGGAAGTTGGGCATGTAAACTATGCATTTTATCATGTAAAAATATTTGTACTTCCAAACTGTATTGAATTGATAAATGACTGAATGTTGTGTGATCATGTGAAATTTTACTTTGGGTCTGTATACAACACTGTGGTTTTGGATGAAATTTCAAATACTGTTCGAGTTTTAGCAATGAAATTGAAAAGTTTCTATAACTAATGGATACCCCCCCCCCCCCCCCCCCCCCCCTGTTTATGGGGTAGTCACCAGGTCACATATTGTAAGAATTGTTTTCCAGCAAACATTTCAAAATTTGTATGAGATACAGTAAAGAAACTTCAAACAGAGAGTCTCTGAAATGTGATCTTTTTGTCTTTGTGTAAGTCCAAGGTCTAAGTTACCAGACTACATAAGGAAAAAAATAGGGTCCCAAATTGTAAGAAATACTTTCTGAATGAAATCTATACAATGTAATATCGTTTGAGCTTTAATAAAAAAAAAATTCACAATTCGATTTTCTATGGCTTATAGATGATCCCTGTTGTTTTATAATCATAAGCAGAGAGAGAAAATAAATTCAATGAAATTGTTTGTTGCATTGTCTTAGTTCAGCTATATCTAAAATAGTTACTAACATTTAATGTGCAATAACCTATATGGACTTGGTGTCCTCTCATTAAATTTCAGGACTTGTCAAAAATACAGTTTTATTGATATGTAATTTTATGGAAAGTTAATCTGTTCCTCTTTTATGACAAAAGTTTTTTAGCTTCACTGATGACTTGATTTTGAGGCCTGACACAATTATGAAAAACAAGAATTGACATTCAATGCAAACCTCAATATTACATATCGACATACCCACATGATATCATTGATAAGAATATTTATACATATAAATTAGAAAAAACATCAAATATCCTCCTTATGCCAATATCATTTTGAAATATCCTTCCTTTCTAAGACTTTTCTTCTTCCAACAGCAAACTTTTTACATGGTTCTGTATGTAAAATATCTGGGGAGAAAAGAAAGTTAAATAGCAGAAACAGTACATTATATAGCACATCGCAGCATTTACTCATACGAGTCATAACAAACTGCAGTTTGGCTAAACACCAATCTTCATAAAATTTAAGGAGTCCATAATTAAAATGAACCTGTGATACTCCTCCAACAAACTATAAACAACTGCTGTTGTGATTATGCTTTAATAACACAATGTTTAGTACATTAAAAATCATACTTACTTCCATGTACAATTTGTTCTGTTTCCCGAGAGAAGTTTCAAAGAATTCAATCAAGACACACCAGACAAAGGCTAATGGCATACTAGCATAATTTATGTAAGAAACCTCTGCAAGATTGCAAGACTACTCTAATTTGTAGAACCTGTCATTTACACCAAAGGTGAACATATCAGCTCACTCACCAATAAACCCTACTGAGAATAGATATTCCATTAGTGATTCACAAATAAAAGTGTATTTTGCTATTTTGACCTCTTATATATTCTCATTTAAAACTTTGATTCTCTATTTAAGTTAACTGTAGTTAAATATAAATATGCATTACATTGGAATGCTTGCATATTATTATATCTAATCAGTGATTCTTGATAAGCAAATTTTCAAAGATTACATATATTCCCAGGAAAATTTTCATCCCCTACTGAAGTCCCATCCCTCTCATCCATGTCCAAGATTTGAAGAAAAGTGAATCAGCAATACCTGAGGATGTTTGCATATTTCAGTTATGACTAATCATGACCCTGCTGGTCTTGAGAAGAACCCCCAAGGCCATGATTTGAATAAACAGAAATCTGCACTACCTGAGACCATGTGCATATTGATATAACTAATCATGACCCTGGTGGTCTTGAGAAGATTTCTGTAAATTCGGATTAATTCCCATATAAAACTTTGTTCCCCTACTGAGGCTCCATCCCCCCTCCATTCCTGAACATGATTTGAACAAATTTGAATCTACACTACCTAATGATGCTTGCACATTACTAATGACTAAACATAGTCCAGTTGTTCTTGACAAGAAGATTTTTATTGATTTTTCCTATATGCTCTCCTGTAAAACTTTAGTCCTATCTTACCCCTAGGTCATGATTTCTGCACTATTTGCTTGCATAGCACTATGACTAATCAAAGCCCTGTTCTTGAAATGACTTTTAAAGATGTTTCATATATATACTATCATGAAAAACTTTGATTCCCTATTGTGGCCTATCCCTAGGGGCCATGATTAGGGTTAGACAACAGTGCTCAGTATCAATACCATACCAAGGATTTTTTTTCTTCAAAATTACCAGTAAAATACAGTTTCATTGCATACCATAATCGATTCTGTATTCATATATCATTAAATCTATCATCATCCTTCAAAGTTTTAATCCATACCTTGCATTCTTATTGATTCAATGAAATACTTGAAAATAATAATTTTCAATAAAGTGTATGTCAATTTAGTATTACTTGTGTTAAAAAGTTTAGTTTACAACTTTAATTTTAAATACTGGAATATGCTAAAACAGAAGCGATGACTCCTCAGGTTTACCCATATCAAAGTATCATTAAAAAGTATCTATCATTTCAAAAGTATCAGTCAGTGGCGTAGCTGCCATTGACGCCAAAACGCCCGGGGGTACACATCAATTTGACCACAAAAAAAAATTGATTGTTAATTTTTCATTCTATTATACATGATTTTATAGCTAGAAAAATCATAAATGTAACCTAAAAAGCCTCAAAACCCATGAGTTTCTGGGGGCTTTACCCCCTGGGCCCCCACAAGAGCCTTGCCCTGGACTCAATGGGGCCTTAAGACAGCCCCCAGCCTATTCTGGATTTGTCACCGTGCTTACTCTTCAAGACTAGCTACACCACTGTCAGTATGGTATCGCAACATTTCGTCTTTAACGGTATCTAACCCTAGCCATAATATGAAGAATTTTGAATCTTTGCTCACTAAGGAAGCTTTCACTAAAGTATTGTCTTCTCTGATCTAGTGGTTCTTGAAAAGATTTTTGAAAGATGCCACCATATTTTCACTATTTCTTAATTATCTACCCTTTCAAAAGGGTGTGACCCTTCATTTAAACAAGTGTGAATTCCCTTTACCCAAGGATGCTTATGGTAATTGATCCCTTGTTCTGAAGAAGATGCTGAAAATGTTTAAAGTTTACAGACAGATTGATGTTGGACATCAGGTTACCAGAAAAGCTCACATGAGCTTACAGATCTCTAGCTTTCTGGGATAATATTGGAACAGAAGCTAGTGAGCTAATATCTATGTTTAAAGTTAAGGACTTACCTCCACTCTTAATGCCACGATTCTTCCTATAACTAGGAAGAGGATAACAAAGTTGAACACAGTTGGTGTCATTATAGGAAAGTCCTGTAGAAAGTTTGATTGTTGGCAATACAGTGCAATGGGAAGGCCATGTACACCAGATATAGCAATAAACCCTAAAGGAGTCTTGAAACCTGAAAAAAGGAGTGATTTCTCAAGTTAGCTTCTCATTACATTTTTTAAATTCCTTGCAACATTTTCTTGGTATCTCTTAATATTAAACAAAATAATATACAAGTGTCCTCATATAGGTACATGTTGTGTAGATTGAAGTTTGTTCAAGCTATGACACCAAATTTTACTTAGGAATAATATACATGCATGCAAAAATTCTTTAATAGTTTTTAAGACGTAGTGGTACAATTTGTCAAATAAAAAAGCAGCACATTACATTTCTATTTTTCTTTTGTTCCAGATTCACAAACGATTATTCATTGTAATGAATGCATTGTCTGAAAGATAGATATATACATACAGTATGTGTTTGTATATGTGCAGAGACGATAGGCATACTGCAAACACATTAAAGTGTGAAAATCCTATTTTTCAGTAAACCAGAATCATGAAGTGTGCTAATTTTTGCAACTCCTGATGATTTCTGAAGCAAAGTGTGTAAGGATTATCTTCATAAAGATAAATCAAATATCCAACATATTTGTCTACTGAATCAGCATTACCACAATTTAAACAAGACCATAATCAAGTTTAATACATTAATATCAATAAAACAGGATTATTAAGTTGATAGATTCTATCTTCAATGTTTTATTAAGCAATACTTTGAATTATATCACCTTGTACAACATCAAAAGTATATCCATGTGAATGAAAATTTGAAAAACTACATCCTGGGTTATACATGTAATACCACACAACTCTATTATCAATGGATAGCAGGTGGTGTCCAGTAAGTTTTGTAAAACAAGTGCATGAATAAAACTAACACGCATGTATAGCTGCCAGTAATAGTATCAAGTTATTAATATCATTAAGCAACACCACTGGAGGTGAATGCACATTGTACAAAACTCAAAATTTCATTGCCTATACCATGAAAATAACAACAAATTTACAAAAGCAATGTTCATGCTGCAAAATACATGTCTAACATAACAGATTCAATAATGCAGTAGTAATCATAAAATGATAAAATGTAGGTTATGGAATTTTTTTCTGCAATGTTTGTGACTTTCATATCCATTTGAAAAACCAAATTAAGACATTTTATTGTTTGTATTTTTATACATTTTTATATGCCTGCATAAAATGTGGGCATATTATGCTGTACAACTGCTGTCTGTCTGTCCCCTTAACTTTGTCTTTACCAATTTTCCTAAACCCTTGGAGGGATTTAATGAAACTTGGTACAAAGAAAAATCACAATTTGCAGATGTGCATATTACAAGAACCCTGTCCAATTTCTTTAAAGGAGTTATGGCCCTTGGAGTTACTCTTTATACTTTGCAACTCCTTCTAAACCCATGGGGGATTTTAATGAAACTTGATACAAACTCCTACAAAACTTTACAGCATGAATGGATGGACAGAAGCAATATAGCATAATAATATAATATGTGGGTATATAAAAAATAGACAGTGTTCCCCTTGTAATATGCATATCTACACGATTGTGATCTTTCATTAAAATTGCCCCAAGACCCAGTGGCTCAAAATCACAAGGCCTCTCACCTCTAGTCGTCACGGGTTCGAATCTCACTCATGCCGATATATGTGAGAAAGTTAGCCAGTTTACTTTCGGAAGGTCGGTGGTCTCTTCCCAGGTACATTGTATCTGGGTTCTCTCCTCCACCAATAACAACTGGATGCCACCAGATAACTGAAAAATTGTTGAGTGTGGTGAAAAGCAACAAACAATCAATCAATCAAGCCCTAAGGGTTTAGGAGAGGTTGCAAAGACAAGGGGGAATGACAGGGTTTAGGAGAAGTTGCAAAGACAAGGGGAATGACAGTGGTATAGCATAATATACCCACATAAAATGCAGGCACATAAAAACTGGATCTAATTAGAATGGAACAAAATGTGTCTTCAATGTTGCAAATGACAAATAATGGATTTCAATAGAAACTAAGCAAAACACAGACAGTGAATGCAAATATATGAAATTTGACAGTCTGTCACTCATTATTCAAGGTTAAAGTTTTGGTTAAAGTTTTAAAATTTGGGTCAAACTCCAAGGTCAAAATTACAAAATCAATAAGAGTACTGTAAACGGTACATAATATGCCCATGAGAAGGTTATACAAGGTGTAATTATTATAAGATGTTTGTTGTGTTACATTGATTAGCAAACATGGCAACGAAGTCTTCCTACTATGTGATACTACAACCTTGACCTCTGACCTTGCATTTTGCCTACAAGTTGCAGCCAGACAGATGATCAATGCCAATCAAGTTATATATATATATCAATTTACAGCCTTGACCTTTTAATTTAAAAAAGAAAAGTATGTGCACCAAGTTTGACAGTCTTAGCCCAAATGGTTCAGTCTTTATCCTGCCTACAAGGTTTTCCTACTAAGTGATACTACCACCCTTGACCTTTGACCTTGAGAAACAATCTGCATCTTCCTCTTGGCATAAGGTGTATGTATATGAAGTTTGATGGTCCTATTCCCAACGTTTTGGTCTGTATCCTGCCTACAAGGTTTTCCTACTAATTGATACTACGACCTTGTCCTTTAACCTTGAGAAACAATATGTATCTCCTCTTGGCATAAGGTGTATGTATATGAAGTTTGATGGTCCTATTCCCAACAGTTTGGTCTGTATCCTGCCTACAAGGTTTTCCTACTAATTGATACTACGACCTTGTCCTTTGACTTCTGACCTTGAAGAAAAAAGCATCCTCCATTTGGTATGAGGAGTATGTGTACCAAGTAACACTTTTATTTTAGGCACCATATTTCATCGGCAACTATGATAATGAAGTCAAACAAAACTACAGTCAAACCTGTATTAAGAGATCGTCCAACAGAGTATGGAAAAAAGTTCACATATGACAGGTGGTCTCTTAATACAGGTTGCTTATTTTCTGCTGTAGAGCATTTAGCAAATAATATACCGAAATAATTCATACAATAGATAACTGAACATGTATTTGAAATTCGTTATTAAGAATATCAAGTATGGTTTTAACAATTCTAAAATAATAAAAATAATAGCTAAACATCTGAAATATAATACGTTGTCTTATATTTATTTTTCATCAAAAATTACATTTAATCTGTTTAAGAATTTCATTTATGAAATAGATGCAAATTTTCTAAAACTTAAAAACATTTTGTTGTCAAAATCATTTATGTATACTTGTAAGTAAACAAACTCAATGCTTCTTGGTCATAAAAGAAAGTAAGCAAGGAAATGTTGCCTCTCCTTTTGTACAATGATGCTGGAAATCTGTTATTCAATTTAAAAGACATTAAATAAATCACAATATCCATTGTACACAGCAGACCTTTTTGAGTTTTGACTTGGATGTGTCAAATACTCAGGATATGTTAGAGTGAGCTGCTACTACCGTTACTAGTCCCAGTCATGTCTACACTGTGAAACCTTGTCCAGATAACTCTTACAGGAAAATTGCAACTACTCCAGTTATCCAAGTATCCCCCCCCCCAAGTATTTACCTCATTTATATTGCAATCAGGCTAATTTTCCACTCTGTCGAACATAATGGTATACCAGGTGCTAGATTTTTACATCCAATCAACTCCGCACACCTCCAAGTCTGTTGCAATTCACACCTTTGAAAACTATGTTCTTATTTCATTGAACTTTGAGTTTGTTAAATAAACAACAATGCAGGTTTTGTAATTTAACCCAACAGGATCCTGCATGTTGATTACATGGTAGTTAATTGATTCAGAGTGCTGAATAAATAAAATCACAGCTGAACTATTACCTATGCATTTTAAAATGAAAGTGTTAGGGACGATAACTCCCAGAATAGCCATGCTAGACTGAAAGCGAAAATAGGAATTGCATTGTAATTGAAAAATGTACGGTCGTTGAATAAAGGTAAAATTTCATGAAAATACACGCAAACATTGTAAAAATCATGGTCGTTGGTCATGTTAGACAGATGGTCATTTAATACAGGTACAATATATAGGGAAACGCCTTGGAGTGAATTTTCTATGGTCACATATGAAAATGAGTCACTTAATACAGTGGGTCGCTTTGGCAGTTTTGACTGTAGTTTTGATTGTAACGGAGACCATTACAGATGATCCCTAAATGCCCCCATTTAAAAGTGGTGTCTTTGTGCTTCTCAACAATCAAATATCTTGCACTCAAGTTTTTGTAACATGTACCTATGATGTCAATATCAGTCCATTTTACTCATTCACAAGAGATTTATCGGTTATCTAAGTATTAGTCAATCAAAATTGAATGCACATGCTTGTGTGTGTGTGTGTGTGTGTGTGTGTGTGTGTGTGTGTGTGTGTGTGTGTGTGTGTGTGTGTGTGTGTGTGTGCGCGCGCAAGTGATTTTGACCATACCATAAAGTAGAGAGTCCAAAAATATATCAGCCACATAAATTTTAAAATATTTCATTGAAACCTATTAATTTTAGATCAATATGTCAGGTAAGAAGTCAAAAATTACAAAGCATGCACATTCTCACACATGCAAAGCTTTCGTATTTATGGTTTAAATCATTCATTAGGAATTCATATTGTAAACCAACAGCAAATAAATCATTTTATTTTAGCCTTTAATTAGAAAGTTATGGCTATTTCAGTACCAAAAAATGAAAGAAAGTAAAGCATGTGCATACACACACATGTTGATGCACACATGTTGATGTCATTCAACGGGCATTTGTATCATATACATACAATATGAATTCATAATGTTTGCATCATATATAAGAAAGTTATGGTAATCTTAAACTCATCCAGTTAGAATTCAGCATACATGCATGCATGTGCAGATTGATAATTTTGACCAAGCAGATCAGTTAAGGGTGTCAAAATCTACCTACGATATAATTATCAAATGATTTCAATGAACAACAAAGAGGTTAGACTGACTTCGAAGTTAGTGTACTAAAAATCTAATGTATGTGCATGCACATCATGCATGTTCAGATAAAATGACTATCATTCTGCACAGCTACAAATGATACACTATCATCTCATAAAGGTTTCATATTGATCCCTTGTGTACAATGTGTTCCCAAACTAGTTGGGGAACATATCTATGAAATGTTCATTTTTATCACATCCTGATACTTCATATATTGTTATATTTCTATCTATACAAACCATAAGGATTACCTTTTGCCATTACAAGTTTGCAGAAATGAGGAAATTCTTCATCTGTAACTTTCCAGTTTGGTCCCCTTGTGTGAGTAGCGACAAAAGTGAGCCACTCCACCAATATTATAAAATATCCATACTGTATAATAAAATATTTGTCAGTTCTCAATATGCCACAGAGTCTCTCTGAAGATGCATTCTCTGACATTGTGAAATTCTGCTTTTTTTTAAATTTGATTATTGTTGATATTCAAGCATTACTGAATATTGCTTTTCTGAAATATTTTGTTGGTATAAGTAGTATTAGAAATCCTGTTATCAAAAGAACGATTTCCAATAGACAATGTCATGTACCTTGCTATGCAAACACCAAAGTCCTCCTCTGCTGACTAAGTCAATAACAACATCAAACTGAAACATACAAGAATATTGTATTTAAATTATTGTAACCAAACAGATTCAATAATAATACTAAGTAAGAGTAATATAAAAGAAACCTTCTATAACACTGACTTTTACTTTAGCAATAAATGGCTTGTTTTTATGCTTTCACTGTAATTTATCCATTGCTATGTAAACATAATAACTTATTATTATTCTTATGTACTTCACTGAATCCTTTACATCCATATTCCCTGCATTAAACATGCAATATTTACCCATGCTCCAAACCTGGATGTTTGATTAAGCTTCCTTGCAAAATATCCATCAAATCCTGTCATATGAAGAAATCATTTTGCTTATATTTCTTATATATAAACTTCATCTTTTCATACATTAAAAGCAGACAGCATCATTTTGGCAAATTTTATAAAGCATCAATAATACCATAACTTTCATTTGAGATATATTTTATTCATTTATATAAACATATATTTTACAATGAATAATAATATAACAGTATCATAAATTTTAAATCAAGTCCAAAAATATGGAGTGTATTAAGCAGGCACAGATCCAGCTTTTTTTCATCAAGAGGGGGTCCAAAAGGCCAGGGATCTGGGACCTGGTTCCAGGGCAAAGTTTCTGGAATTTCCATGGTTTTACAGATAGTGGAGTATGCAAAATCTGCACCCAAAATTGTGGTACATTAATTTTCAAATTATATTATGACCTTGAATTTTGAAATTGTCCCCAGTGAGCAAATGAAATCGATCAAGAAAGTTGATGAAGAATATTAAATGCGATGCTAGGGTGAAAGATAACTATTTTTTCTTTCAGTTGGAAATTCCAGGGGGGGTGGGGGGTGTCTCCAGATCCCCTACCCTTCTAGATCTGTGCTTGTGAAGTTTTCTTACCATCAAGAATCACAGATGTGCCATACAGAGCCAAAAACCATCCAGGTTGGTTGTAAAGAGGAAGACTGGCCCCAAACAAAAGAAGACGAATATATCCTGAAAATAAAATACAAAAATGCTTAGTTAAATTTTGAGTAATGCAACATCGAACTCATTATTTGATTTTCATCCAGATTGCGTGCTACACATAATTATGCAAATGAGTTCCATCACCAGTGTCAGTGGACACATAGCAAGTTAGTAGACCAACCTGACTAGACATTCTGAGAGACCCTGGTCTGAATCCTAATCCTGTTCATTGTATTTTCTCCCTACCTGATACTGCGACAGTAAATAAAATAGCAATAAGTGACTGTGAAGAAAAGCAATTATATTTTCAATTCGCACTGATTTGGAAATAAAAATCATTTGCAATAATATGATCCTCTGTTATAGAATTTCATTTCTTTGTATGTAACCTTTGATTGTTGGTTAAATCTTGCATTTGTATTACATTCATTTCTAAAAAGCATACCTCATCAATGAAAATTTACTTATCAAAAAGGAGGAATAACAGACCAGAGAAATTAGTATATGGATGGAAAGTGGCGTATATGTACTGGACTACTGGTACAATATTTTGAAATTGAAAACATTGAACTTTACTTTATTTAGTGAAAAAAGACAATTTAAATAAGTAGAAAATAATCTAAACTAAACTGTTGTAACAAGACTTATACCCCCACAGGGCACATTGGATGGTGGGGGATAGTGAATTTGTGCTCAATGAAGAATAAACCTATCCTTTTGATATGAAGAACTGTTTCCTTGAGAGCAATTAATGTAAATACAAGGCTATACAGTCTGCAGTAGAGCATTACTCAGAATATTTAAGATATGCTTAATATAACTTCTAAATATTATTTCATGGATGACACATCTTTTATTAATAAAATCATATCCACAGACAGATGGGCAGACAGACAAATGGACTGATGATTCCATTATACCCTCTACTAAATCAATGCAGTAGTCACTGTAAAAGAACAGATCATTACAAAATGTAAAAGAAAATGATCAAGTCAATAAAGTTGAATAAAAAACCAAAAACACACACACACACACACACCCCAAAAAAAACACCTGTAAAATGAAAATACCTATAACTTCCTTGAATGTTAAAGAATCTCAATCAAAATGACAATTGCACAATTTCATTATATACATAATACAATGTATACATACAAACTTTGAATCAAATCTGTTCATTGCATTGTTTTTAAAGATATACTCAAGACAATGACAACAGCCCCTAAAAATGGGGAAAAAAATATCAGTAATTTCCTTGAATGTTAAAACATGCACAATTTCATTATTCATATACAATATATATAAAGTTTTCATCAAATCTGTTCATCAGTGTTAAAGAAATCCTCTGGACAAATGATGTCTATGGATACACAGGCAGTCAGACTGACAAGGTAATTCCAGTATATTCCCCCCCCCCATCTTCATTTATGAAGGGGGGGGGGGGGTAATAATTCAAAAAATTGAAACCCATGCTACTCAAACACAAAGCTTAGAGAGGCATGGACACAATTTGAGCTAAAAATTTTCAAATTTTGTTTTTCCATTTTTAATGTCTACATTGCTTAAATAAGGTTTTTCTAATCGTCAGCAAAAAATTTGTCAGTTGTTGAGTTACATGAGAGATACAAAGCTCACAATTCTTCGTTATGTAAACAAGGCTCAAGATATTTCTGTTTACATAGGTTAAATATACTAGTAAAAGTTTTGTTTACAGCAGATTTTTCAATTTACATGTAAATTCTGAACACAATTAAACAGTTTCTAGTGTTTGTCACATCTCATTTTCTTTTAAACGCAGTATTTTCTTTTAAGCAATCTATATGTGAACAAAAACATCACACGAGCCTTGTTTACATAACAAAGAATTGTGAACTCAGTATCTCTCTTGTAACTCGACAACTGACATTCAGATTTTTGCTGACCATAAGAAATACCTTAGTTAAGCATTGTAAACATTATAAATGGAAAAAAAAGAATGAAAATTTTCAGCTCAAATCATGTCCATGCCCCTTAAATATATATTAATATTTTACTATATAAATTAACAAATGATGTATGTCAATATATATTGAACATTAACCATTAATTCATTAATTAATGCATGTTATTTCAATCACTTTATGTTAACAGTATTCGTTTCAATTGTCCTACTGAAGTATCTTGTGTGTTAATCAGCAACTATACCATGATAACATGCCAACTTGTAATCACAAATAATTTAAATTTTGAAAGTAATTCATTTAAGTTACCTATTCATTTTGTCATAATTAATTTTCTTAGTTATGTAGCTTCTGGTCCATTTTGTTTATGTTGACTTGATGTATACCAACATGTTTGGTGATATCAAAATATAATTGAATTATTCAAACAATATTTTGTTATTCATCAAACATATATGGATATTTCATCAGTGATTAGGAAGGCCAAAATGGTCTATGGGACCATAGCTTTACAGTTTAAATTTTCCATGGGCCATTTTCAGATTTAATGGGCCATCAACATATTTTGAAGGGCCATTATAGAACATTTTATTGTCTTTAAAATCTAACCATGACCATGATTTTTTCCATTGCTCATGAAAGTGTCTTTCCTTAGTTTCCTTTTTTCCCTTCTCATTGTTATCATTGCATTTATCGGCATTGGTATCTGACAACAGGCCATTCCAATCATTTATTTACTAACTTTCTGTCATTTCTTCATCTATCCTTGGCCTTCCAAAGCTTAAAAGTGTTTGCTTTGGTTTTATTTTTATCCTTTTCTAAAGGGGGTATGCTGAAGTAAACATGCTATTATCTGAAAACAAGCACATGGTGTAAGAGTCAACAGCTTATTTGTTATCTATTTTGATTTGTATTGCTACAACCAATAAGACTCAGAGTATCAGAATTCAACGAAATTAAAAAAAAAAAAAAAGTACAAAAAAAATAGTAAGCCATACTCAATTCACTTCTAGAGGAAAAAAATATAAGTTACAATTGATAATGAATGTGCACTTTGGCAAATATATTATATCATCTAATGCGCTAATTTTCATCTGAATGGGACTATGGTGCATGTTCCATGGCCTTCCCAATCACAGATTTCATTCCATTACATGAATTGTAAACATGCAGAAAATATTCATAAAAAGTATATGGAGACAGACTGACTATAGTAACTGGGGACAGACTGACTACAGTACCTGGAGACAGACTGACTGTGGGCAGAATGACCTGTGGCCGGATCAACTGGGGTTAGGTTGACCTTAGGGCTGGATTGACCAACATTCCTACATTTAGTTGGCCCAATCCAGTTATAGAGGGCATAGCTCTCCCTATAAGTAACACATATATACATTCATATATAAAAGGAAAATATAGAAAACTAATGAAAAATTTAAAAAAAAAACCCATGCTTTTGGTCAAAAATGGTGTAGATTTGAATGCAAGTGTGAGGACATGTATTTTGCCCATTTTGAATTTCATCTACCCAGGCTCACATTATTCTGAGATGTTACAAATATCCATAAAAGCATGTAAACTTATTTTCTAAATTATATAGATCTAATCACTCCTCAATTGTATTAGGCCTAAGTCTCCTATGTTTGAAAATTTGGTAAACACCAATGCTAAATATGACTTCACAACGCACTTTCTACATCAATTGCGTTATATTTCTCGCGTTCAATGAATAGGCGGATCAAATGTATAAAGTCGTGTAACATGATAAAAGATGCTCTCACAGAGCCTGTCTTTACATATTCGGCTAACTTCGTGTTATGAATATAAATAATAATACTTTTTGCTTCGCCCTCAAACATGGTCACGCCGTAAGAATGTTAGTGTTGTGTGAAAAATTACATAATCCTTGCCATGAAGAACGCAGTACAGGTGTTGTTGACGATTTGTCACATGCATGCAATCAAGCAATGGTGCATGATACGCTGTACTGTGTATATGGATGCAAACGTTCTTTTCAAAAGAAATGTAGTTTCTGTCTGCAGTAAAAATGACATCGACTGTAATGTCATGTCAATGATACGACAAAATATTACCTATAACGTTTGGTACATAAAGTAGAACATTGTAACCCATCTTCAGCTGTCTGCTACTTCAAACTACCGTATTTTCCTAATTTTAGGAATATCAAATTGCTTTTCAAAACCGAAATTAATGTTTATTGAATTCTACGTAATATTTGGCACAAATGATACTACAATATGGAAAAATTCAAAATAAATTGAATGAATGCTTACAATTTTTAGTTGATTATCTAATCATAGAGAGAAAATAATAATTACTCTGTTTCTTCGTTTTTGTTTTTATTTTAGTTAACACTCTGCAAACAAAACGAATACCCTAATTGCAAGAAATATCGTGTAATCACGATTAAGTTTTTATTTTAGTATAAAAAAAAATAAGTATGAAAATTCAAAGTTCATATGTTTAGGTATGACCTAATATTTCGAATCCCAATCTTATATCTATAAAAAATAATTATCAAAAAAGTCATTTTGTAACTCTGCATCCGTATTTCGTTTGCGGAAATTAGTCACAACGTACAAATCATCAAAACAATATGGGGGGACTTCTGATGGGGAGAATACTGTTTCATATTGTTGTTTATTTCGTTATATTTACGTCTTTTGGTAATTTGGAAGCTTCTAATGTTGACGAAAGCATAGACTTTTCTCATTATCATCAATATGAAGACTTGTCAAAATTCCTTCGTGATATGGAAACTAAATACCCGAAAATATCACGCCTGCATACAATTGGTAGAAGTGTGAAAAAGAGAGACTTAGTGGCCATTCAGATTACAGACAATGTAGAAGGAGTGGAACCTGGTGAGCCTATGTTCAAATATGTGGGTAATATGCATGGAAACGAGGCAGTGGGACGAGAGATTCTTATTTATCTTATACAGTACCTTCTGGAAAACTATGAAAAAGATGACCGGGTGACAGCTCTTGTGAAAAACACGAATATATATATCATGCCTACTATGAATCCTGATGGTTTTGAAAATGCAAAGGAAGGTCAATGTAGTGGAGATCTTGGTAGAGGAAATGAAAACAATGTGGACCTAAATAGGAACTTCCCCGATCAGTTTGATGAAAAGGTTAAAAATAATATTCAACCAGAAACAAAAGCACTAATGGATTGGATTGCAGGACAGAAGTTTGTATTGTCAGCAAATCTTCATGGTGGCAGTGTAGTAGCAAGTTATCCCTTTGATGACTCAGCTAGTCATCAAGTCGCTGGAAAATACAGTGCAGCCCCTGATGATGCGGTATTTAAACAACTTGCTCATGTTTACTCTAACAATCACAAAACTATGAAGTCTGGAGTTCACTGTGGCGATCATTTTCCTGATGGTATCACCAATGGTGCACATTGGTATGATGTACCAGGTATGTTATAGAAGATGTTTTTTTTTGGGTTTTTTTTTATTGAATTTTCATTTAAGATGTACTTTAATTGTAATGATGACATGAGCAATACAGTAATTAACTGGTGTTCTCGGAGGGGGGGGGGGGGATAGATATATTCCTGAGAGCTACAACAGCAGGAGTCTTGGTCTTCCTTGTTGGGAAATTCTAATCACAAGTTGGAAAAAAAAATGTTTTTATGGTAAAAAAAATTCATATGATATTGACTGATTCAAGTTTGATTTTATTTTTGATCTAATTTATTTTTACTCCCTGATTGTGGCAAGGAATAAAACATATTCATTTCATTGAAATTCCACCTTCAACATGTTTAAAACTCGAGCAACAAAATAATCAAACTTTGAATAAGAATGAGAAGTTTGATAGAAATGATTTTATATCATAATACAGCTTTCTTTTGGGAATTTCGTTGAGGGGGTCAATAGGAAATTATGTTATTTCAATCCCAGATGAACCCTTCAATAATCTTTGAAAAATAAATATATAAAAATTGCACTACTGAGTGATTTTTATTAATGATTCATTTTCCCCTCAGAGTGTTAGAGTTCTGTAGTGTAAAAAAAAGATGTTTGTTTCCTGTTTCCTGACCAACCTGAACTTAAAGCTGCCAACTTGGATTTTTTGTAACCAAATTTATAGAAAAAAATATTTCTGGATCAGAGTTTGTTTTCTGATCCAGTTTAGCATTAAACAAAATGGTGGGTCTGCCAGTGGCATGAGAGCTAGCCCAATTACTGTGATTAACATTCAAAGAATGCAACCATCATGGTGAGAACTCAGTGAGTACGTAATTTAATAATTCAAGTACTTTCTTCAACATTTATGGTCAACAGCACAAAGCTGGAACTCCGTTCTCAAGGTCATATTTGAAAGACCCAAGATTCTCACTTCTAACTGCTGAGTGTTTGGAGAAGGAACATTCATTACTTATAGGCCACGTCAAACCTAATTCATAAACATGTGTTTACGTCTTATGTTTGATGCGGCCATGGCACAAGCAGAGCTCAAATTCACAACCTCCTGGATACAAATCGAATGCTCTACCACTGCAAGGATACCTTGTGTAATATATCTTAACTCTTTGTCCTATACTTGATGCATGATCATCTCTTGTTATTTAGTTCATAGTTTAAATCCATTTACTGAAGCTGCATAAAACAACCCCTAAAGTATAATAATTAATGAAAGAAAAAAAACTAACAACATACAAGCATTTTTTATCTTGGTAACAGGAAAACAACATATTTTCTTGGCCTAGTTATTCAATTGCTGCACAAGATTATAAGGTGAGCCGAGTGAAAAGATTTCATTTGTATTCTGGCAAGATATGCCATAGAGAGAGAAAGAAAGAGAGAGAGGACACTAAAAACCAACAACACTCAACATCAAAACTGAATATAGATACAAGATCAAATAAATAAATAAGGATATATGATAAAGCACTACAAATGATCTCAACAACACGAGCAATATGATATTGTAAAAAATTTTGGGATGACCTGTTCCTTCCTTAGGACAACAAGATATTTACATAGAGAAATTAGAACTAAATAGATAAAATAAAATTGCAAACTAGCACTAAATCTAAACTACAAAGGCTGACACAAAAAAAAGAGAATGTCTACATATTGAAAATATTGAGTGTAAAATGGAACAATAGTTCTGAACGAGAGTCAGAATTATCCATCAATCTGAATAAATTTGAATTTGAAGCAGTTAATTTGGTAAAATACAATGTATTTTATAAGATTTTAAAAAATATAATGATTATGATCACTGTACAGTTTGCTTGCTATTGCTACATAGATTGTAAGACTTGTTTCAAAATAAAATATGATACCCATTAAAAGGACATTTGCATAAGCTAATCCACTCAGACTGTAAAGAATTTAATGATACATAATGAAAGCATGTAAACATATATGATAAACCTTGTATTTGTCTGTAACTGCCTCCTTTTTTATGGTTATACATATATGCATTGCTGTACAAGAAAACAATCAGAATTTATCATTATACTATGTTCTAATTGCCTCAATAACAGTGAATTATGATTGGTCTGTAGGTGGAATGGAAGACTACAATTACCTTCACAGTAACTGTATGGAGATCACCATTGAGTTGTCTTGTTGTAAATATCCTAATGCTTCACAGTTGAAACAAGAGTGGAACAACAATAAAGAGGCGTTGTTAGCCTTCATAGAGGAGGTTAGAAATTCTGTCAAATAATTTGTCATTATGCATGCAGCTTTCCATTCAAAAGATCGTTCACTGACTTACAAATATCACCAATATTTGAATGTCAGTTATACAAGAGATAGAGATGATAAAACTTTTGATGAAAATGGTGATTTAAAATCTGTAGCAGATAATTTGTCATTCAGTATAGTATTGAATTATATGGAAGTCTGGTCATTAATTTTATGCCCAGTTTCACAATACAGATATGTCACCACATCGGGAATTTTAAAGTTATTTGCCCAAGAATTCTATAAATTAAAAGCCTATGCATGTATATAAATATTAAAAAGAAAATTTGACACAATTTATTTGTAAAGAGTGTATGTTCTCTGTATTAGGTACATAAGGGTGTGAAAGGATTTGTTCAGGATGCAAAAACAAATAACGGGATCAAAAATGCTGTGATTATGGTAGAAGGCATCAACCATAACATCACCTCTTCCTTCTTTGGTGACTACTGGCGTCTCCTGGTGCCAGGCACCTACAAGATTACGGCTCTTGCTGAAGGGTATGTACAGCTAGCAGTGAAAACCAGTCATCCCTATCAGATAACAGTTTTAAGTACATTAAAACCATATTAGAATGATCTCAATTATTATCCATACATTGGAAAAAAGAGTTTATTTTGGGCAAACCTTTTTATATACTTTGATGGGTCTAAGCATCCTTACAAAATCCTAGCTATGAGGGTTGAGGTATGTTTTTTGTCACACTTGATTACATATACTGTATGGTATTATTGCTGTATTAAATACATTTTCTGGTACAATCAGCGCTAGTTACAATGGCCAAGTTTGTTTCCAAGCATTTTGCCGGTATAATGAATCTACCAATGTAACAATATGCCGATATTACCGGTATGAGTTATTCCCCTTCGTTTATTTGTCATCACAGTAACAATGCAATCCCCGTGCACATTCATGCACCTTTTTTTTTTTTCCCTATTTCTATTTGAAATAAAGGAAGAACTTCATGATAAATTAAATTTCTGATAGCTGAAGAGTTGGCAATCTGATGTTTGTATAGTATTTGAACAAACACAATGATGCATTACTGTGTTCATTTCCATGTATCGTTTCCAGCCTGTTACAGAACAGATAACCAGATTTCTTCAACAATTAACCTCCCTGTGGTTTTATTCCTGAGGTTGCTTAAATGCCTGGGTATCTGATCTTGAGATTGTTTGGGATTTTTGGATTTGAACTCAACGATATCCCGTTTTTCCGAAACATTGAGTTGGGTACAACATTTTTTCTTTGGTGGTTCTGACATTCTTACTTTTTTCCTACCTCACCTATCACAATTCAATATCAGAATGAATAGATTATATTATTTTCAATTTAATTAGGACCACCTCTTCATTAGTGTCCTTCTTGGGTTGAATGTTTATTTTTACAGGAAGCCATCAAACATACCCATGCAATCATTCTTTAAACCATCCTATCAAACACTAATTAGTGTAAACCCTGTTCATGCTTTCAATAAACAAACATTACCTGGACAGCTTTCTCCTGCATAGGTGACAAAGAATTTAATCCATTACATAATCTTGGTCAAGTGTGAAAATATTGCTGATAGCTAATTGTCATACATGTACATGTATTAACCCGACAGTCTCAGGTAACCTGTCATTATACTGGATTTTATATATTGTCAAAATGCACATTCATTACCGATAATTAATGCCGGTGCTGGAATACGAATATGCCATTATATCGAGCAATATTAGTATTGTGCAGATTTGTTACCAGCAATTTTTCTCCGTTAGATTAATTTGCCGGTAAATCGCGAGCCACTGTAACAAGCGTCGACTGTACATATGTGTAGATAGTAAGTTCTTGGTGATGGACAAGATTACATTAAATATTTTTATTGTCACATTCAGAAAATACAAAACTTAAACAAATACTTTTGCATTTCACTAAAATTTGTTGACAAAATATTTCACAATGGACTATACATTGGATGAATTTTATTTGAGGAAGCTGATTATGCAAAAATTACCCCATGCTTTACTCAATCACTGTCCAGTTGTGATTTTTGTTGCAGTCATCCCATTTTTGGAGTAAGCAGCAGTCAGATTGTTTATGGCTGCTTACAAGTCATTTATGTTCAGTGGGCTGATGCCAGACAGGTTGCAGACTTTAACATCTTTACACACTCCAAACATGTCTTCATGGGCCTACCCTCAACCTCTGCAACTAGAATTTTCTAGCCATCTGACAGTTCTATGCCCACTCCCCAGACATTTCTGTCATGTGGGCTGACACAGGACAGATTACAAGCTTTAGACATGTATATCAATTGTGTCTTTTTGAGCCTGTCCTGATTTCTGCAACCTGGGATTTTTAGGTACCTGATGTTGTTGGTACAGAATGGGGTACATTCTACATTGTCATACCATGGAAGATGTCAAGTCCTTAGCACACCGACAATGTCTTTGATTTCCAGCTTGGCCAGAAATGAATCATTAATGATTTCATCCTTTGGTCTAGCTCTGTATATCTATCTTATCATTGTTTTTATACCCCTCCCCAATACAAAGTAGACATTTATTTCATTCATATTTTGTATTAGACAGAATATATAGGATTCAATGTTAAATTGAAAGGTTATTGCTTTTATCAAGAAATGTTAACCAAGTCTGGCACAATTTTGGGAAATGATATTATTTACATTTATTTTAAAGCTTTCAACCACAGACACAAAGCGTGACAGTAACTTCTGGTCCTGCTACAGAGTTAAGCTTTAGACTGGTCAAAAGAGGAACTACAATGGACAGGTATAATTCTTCTTTAACACAAGCTTCTTGTTTTTGATAATAATTTTAAAAAAAAGAGATGTTCCATAGGGCATTTGGGGTGGATGATCATATTCAAGTGTTGGGAATAATTTATTACCTTCTATTAGAAATTTATTGTTCTATATGTCCATATCTTTTCAATTTTCTGTTTCTTTGATTTTACAGTGTTCTAGTTGCTGGAAATGTACAAACAACACTGACACCCTCCACTAATGGTTTGTTTACCACTCCTCAGCCGACATCCCCACCAATTCATGCCAACAGTATACCAGATGAACCAAACACTCTGGAAACCTTGGTCCAGCATATCAATAAAATCAAGGACTATTCCCATCGAGAAAAGGTCAACTTCATTGAACCAAAGGAATTCCGCCATCACAATTATGAAGCCATGGAGAAATTTCTGAAGAATATCAGCCAGACATACCCAGACATCACAAAATTGTACAGCATTGGAGTCAGTGTGCAGGGCAGACATTTGTGGGTGTTGGAAATCACTGATCACCCTGGAAAACATGAACCAGGTTTGTGGACAATTTTACAAGCTGTACTTTATATAAAGAATTATTAACAATGTAAACTCGTCCTACAATCTTTGAATTACTCGCTGCCGTGAAATATCATTTAAACTTCTCATGCTTTTGATTTTTCAATTGTAGGAGAACCAGAATTCAAGTATATTGGAAATATGCATGGAAATGAAGTTGTTGGGAGGGAAATTCTCATCAATCTCATCCAACTGTTGTGTGAAAATTACAACAAGAACCATTTTCTGAGTCTGATGGTCAACTTTACAAGGATCCACATAATGCCTACAATGAACCCAGATGGATATGAAATAGCAAAAGAAGGTAGAAAAATATAGGGTTTTTTTTCGGGTTTTTTAAATGTTCATTATTTCAGGTAACAAAATTTGTACTTTTTCAGCTATAACCCATCAGTGTGTACGTTGCATGTTGTATTTCTTCAGGTGATGTGCAGGGAGTTGTAGGCAGAGTTAATGCTCATGATATTGACCTCAATAGGAATTTCCCAGACCAGTACCAGACAACTCAGATCAATGCCCACCAGGAACCAGAAACCCTGGCTGTTATGACTTGGGTACAAAAGTATCCATTTGTCCTATCTGCTAACCTACATGGGGGATCTCTCCTGGCTAACTTTCCTTATGATGATACTCGCAGTGGGTACT
Organism: Ostrea denselamellosa; assembly: GCA_024699665.1. Lineage (NCBI taxonomy): Eukaryota > Metazoa > Mollusca > Bivalvia > Ostreida > Ostreidae > Ostrea > Ostrea denselamellosa. The sequence goes on along the minus strand of JAMZEH010000005.1, from coordinate 21,121,879 downwards.
CAGTGTACAGTAAGAGTCCAGATGATGAAGTGTTTAAAGTGATTTCAGAGGCTTACTCACTGGTAAAAATTAATATTAGCTTTTGTAATTTGCATTGATTACATTATTTATTTCCTATAAATTTGTCCAGTTAAAGTTTGTTAAGAAAGATGTAATTTTTTCAAGGCCCCAAACTATTTTACCAAATTACAGATCTTTAACATTATGATATTTACTTGTACCTCTGCTAATTTTAGAAGCTTTTATTGATAATTTTATTGTATGTTTTTCTTTTAGGCTCATTCCACAATGCATCAAGGTCATCCTTGTCCAAATATAGACAACGAATATTTTAAAGATGGTATCACAAATGGAGCCAAGTGGTACAGTGTGTCAGGTGGCGCCCTCTTTCTGTTTCATTTTCACACATTGTGGCTTTATTATTAGTGGTGGTTCAATTTTCATGGGTACCTAATGTACTGGAATTTACATCCCCTACAAATTATGATCTTGCAGTTACGGTAATGATTTGAATAAATTTCTAAAGACTAACAATAATGACTGATCCATGAATTTATGTCCCTGCATAATAAGAAACTTCTGTTTATCACCAAAATTGACCCACCCACCTAAAAATAAATAAATTCACTGTAGTTAGAAAATCTAAGGAAAACCATTGTAATTTTTTTAATAGTTTTGTACTGAAGTGTATTTCACAGCATGTCATCTGAAAGAATTGAAATCTGTAATCTGGATTATTATATATTCACTTGAAATGTTGTATAAACCATATACTAGTAAACATTTTAACACCAAACTTTGAATACTATCACACAAAATACTTGTGTAATATGCAGACTCTCTGGCACTGAGCATTTCCTTATATTGGACATATTTCACTGCATATCGTATTATGTCAGCTCAGGTATTCTATATTTTCATGATGTATGGAATTCCTCTAATCAGGTGGAATGCAAGATTGGAATTACCTACACACAAACTGCTTTGAAATAACCATAGAACTTGGCTGTACCAAATTCCCGTTGGCAAAGGATTTGCCTAGTTACTGGGCAGCAAACAAGTTGGCCTTACTTGAATACATGGGACAGGTATGGATTAAATTATTATTTGATAATAAATAAATAAGTCATTCTGCTTTTCCTTTTCACTGAGTAAGGAGCATATATGTATTATACAAGTCCATGCAATGAACTTGTAGTGTTATTGTATGTTTCATGTAAAATACATCAATGTAATTGGTTGAAAAATGTTTGAAAAAAAACATAATGTTTTCCTGTGGGAGTAATATTCACACCTTCCAGGGTGATAGTGTCTAGCCATGAGAAGCGTTACTGAACAATAGGCGATATTAAAAAAAATATCACATTTGTCAAATTGATGTGCCTACTGTTTGTCATAGATTTTAGAAAAAAATGATTTGAGCATTTGAAATTGATGCAATCTGCAGTGTGTTACATCAACACTTTGAATGAAATTGATTGATTAAAAGAAACAACGATAATTGGCAATTTGAAACATACATGTATCATGTAGTTATTGCAGAAAGTAATGTTATAAACTTGGTTGAAATTCGGTTGAATTTTTATGCTTTATTATGTATACATTTATCTAATAAATGAATGACATTCTGTATAATGAAACAAACAGTGCATGTAGTTGAAGGTAATGTAGAAAATTTTCACCACTCAAAAACCATTCATTGTCAACCATGGCTGTACCTTGGTTGAGAATAGTTATTTCGGAATGAAAATTTTAATTTCAAATATATTTATATATATAAATATTTTGAAAAACACTATATAAATACTTGTATATTATTTACCATGTGTTATTAAGGTGCATAAAGGAGTGAAGGGATTTGTTTTTGACACTCACCCAGACAGTCCCATAGTGAATGCAGCCATTTCTGTGGAGGGAATTGATCATCAGATCCACACAGCTAGTGATGGAGATTACTGGAGATTATTAGCACCGGGAGACTACAAAATCACAGCCTCCCATGAAGGGTAGGAAAACTTAAACTAGATTTCTGACATTTAGATTTCTGATATTTAGATTTCTGAAAATTTTAGGAATACTTGTATAGAGGAAATGCATATACAAATCTGATAGAAGAATGAGAAGTCAGCATCACTACCACATCCTTAGGCTTGGTTATTGTTTAGTTTTGTCATCATCATTATTATTGAACTTCAAATTAACTATTGATAAATAAATTGATAAAAAAAAAAATTCAGGCATCTGTGTAACTGATTAAGGGTTAATGATATTTTGAATATCTGTTACAGTTACACTTCTCAGACCATTCAGGTGCATGTGACATCTGATGTGGCAGTGGAAGTCAATTTCACTTTGTCTCGAAATGAACTTGACCAGTGGTCTCAAATCCAGGACTTCCAAATCAGGGAAAACATGAAAAGTGTATACAAGAACAACTCAGACCTTCTATTTGAGATGAAAGACTTGTCTGAACGGTATTCTGAAATTATGGAGGTTACAGAGCTGTCCAAAAATGTGAAAAGATCAGCTTCCCTTAGTCCTGATACAGTTTATATGGTCCATCTGTCCAATAATTTAAGCAAACATGAATATGATAAACCACATGTGCTTCTGATTGGTGGATTTTCTAATGGTAAAAGTCCTGTTGGAGCTCAGATATTGACAAGATTTATACGACATCAAGTTAGAGGTAAGTTACTGGCATTTCTGTGTGTTCTTTTTATTCCATTTTATGTTTGCTTATCAGGTGACTGCCAAACACATAGTAAGATGTTCTTTTATTGGAATGAAGGAAGTTTTGTTGTTTGGTTTGAGAGTAATTTTGATTTGAATTTGATATCTAAGGCTAAAGAATAGATCTTTTGATATTTGGGCATTGCTGCATCAATACGAAAGATACTGCATACCTTAATTTTATTCACACCTCAAAAAGGGAGATAAGTCAAGTATCAGTAATAGGTTACATGTTTCAGAATTGCATGTATATAACAAAGTAAATATTTTTGAGTTAAAATGATGAATATAGACTTAGTTTTTCATTGGAAGGTAAGAAATATTATTTGTAGCTTCTAATATGTGAAATATGTACCTGAACAAAATCTGAAAAATTCAGAATTTAGATGATAATGGAAGCTGATATATATTTTTTTAATTTCTTGAAGAAAGTAGCATCATACTACATGTACAGTTAAATGATTTTTTTTTTTTTTTTTAAAAATGGCATTAGAATCAAAATATTAATTTGGCCAAGCCTAATGCAAAAAGTGTATCAACACTATTTTTTTCTACAGGTTATGAAGTGAAAGATAAAGAAATCATGAAGATGTTTGAGAATGTCCATCTCCACATCATTCCATACATGAATGTACCATCTTCTGCTGATACTACAAAGCTGCTACAAAATTACAGCTGTGATCCATATCCTAATAAACTGATGTTTGCTTCTGTGAGTATTGCACCTGTAGTTTAATGGATTTGTGCTTTATTGAAAAAGAATGTTAAAAGTTTATTTGATAAATTGCATCAAGCACTATACAGTGATTTTTCAATTTATTTAATGTTTTGCAGTCAAATTCAGAGAATCTGCTTCAACAGCTGAAGGAGAAGCACAAATTCAATGTCATTTTAACCATTGACAGTGGTGGACTCTTTGTGATGTAAGTTTGTCTTTGACTTAGCACATGAACAACACAGTTTTATTGTAAATATTTTACAGCAATTCTTTTTTTACTACATGCATTGAAATAAAATGTCCATTAGCACAGAAATTAAAGTTAATTATGTAATTATGATTATTTTGTTAGGATACCATGGCAGAGGTTACATGAAGGTGTGGCAGCGACAGAAGATGAGGAAGTATTCCAATCACTGGCTCATGCATTTGCTGACAAGTACCCCGAGATCTATCAGCCTGATGCTTGTAGAACATCTACCGATCATGGCATTTTCCACGGGGCAGAACTCCACAGCCAAACATCAAACATTCTAGATGACATGTATACAAACAGCCATTCCTATATGGTATTTATTGTTTTATAACATGAAAAATCATGGTGCATTATATTATGTAATTTTACATTTCAATGATATAATGGTCATAGAGATATGAAGTGAAATATTTATTCATGGATTTTAAACCTTGATAATGTGATAAAATACTGAAATGCCAACAATATCGATTGTAATAGCACTTCTTTTATACCGATTCTTAGATCTCTGCCTTTGTAAGCTGCTGCAGATACCCACCTCCTGAACAGCTACCGGAGCTGTGGATGAAAACAATGGAACCACTGAAGCGGCTTGTGCTTAGAAGTACACAGGGTAAGAAGACATAATTTTGACTCCTGTTTTAGTCATTAATGAGGCTTTGGGAAACTCGAAAACAGCAGGTGCTCTGTTACTTCAGTAAGGCAATCTATAGCATTTGTCACCGACTTTTCAGTTTTTCTTTTAACTTGTATGACTTCATACTGAATTTGCTTGTTATAGTAATTAAGAGAAAATTCATAATTTCATGTATTATACAGGTGTGTCTGGGCAGGTTTTGGATGGCAGTTTTACTGTAGTGAAAAATGTTACCATAACATTAGACAGTAACCATGAAATAATTACTGCTGCAGAGGATGGCCAATTTTACATTCCCCTCACTCAAGGGCCTCATACAATTCATTTCAAAGCTGAAGGTACACATGGTTGTGTGAGATTTAATAAGAAGGAAGAGAAAAAGAATTCATATTATAAATTCTAACACATCTTAATCATTTGTTGATCTTTTTTGTGTTTCATTTGAACTCTTGGTTTAATGTCATAAAAGATATAAGGTGTGTGTGTGTGTGGAGAGAGAGAGAGATTTGTAATTTTTTATAAGTATATTTTGACACGAATAGGTTTTGAGTCTCAGTCGCAGCAAGCTGTCATCCAGAAAGATTCCACTTCACTAGTGCAGGTCCGACTGAACAATGAACTGAAGGAGATGGAATATCATAACCTGGCCACCATGGAGGAACTCATCCACAATGTCTCCAAACAGTGTCCAAAACTGGCCAAACTTAACAGGTAAAGAAGCTGTCAAAGTATATGTTCCATGATGTTATCTGCAGATAGTATTATTTATTATGTGTGCATACATATATTATTATAAGGGGAACTTTCATGAGTAGATGTCTGTGCTGGTTTAACACATTTTGTGCCCTTTCTTCTCTTGAAATTCAGAATTTGCATTTTCTGTGTATTTTAAAGACACACTTTGATATTTTGTTATGTAAGTAACTGTGGGACATTGGGAAATATACTGTGAAATCGTTAATTTTCATAGGTGTCATAATTTTAGCAATTTCATGGTGTGAACTGACATGCCCATAAATCCACTCACCCCAGATAAACTATCAGAGAATGAATTAGAAAGAAGTTTGACTGATAGAATAAAATAAAGTAGATACACCACCATAACACCCCCTCCCCACTTCAACAAAAAGCAGATGATTTTATCAAACCAGACCCAAAGAAAATAAGCGATTTTACAGCAGTGGTGTTAAAGAGAATAATAGAGAGTGGTGTTGGTTGATTGAATGTTTTCAAGTTATATCAACAGTTGAAATGCTGTTTAGTAGCATTTATTTCAGTCACAGAATTAACTTGCGTGGAATGCTTTTTAAATTGTTTTAGTCTTGGAAAGACTTCCAATAAGAAGGATATTTGGATGCTGGATTTTGAGGCCAAGAAAGAAAATATTCATACTACCTCAAGGACACATCTTTTGTTTTTGGCTGGTTTCCATGGTAATGAAGCAGTAGGACCAGAGATATTAGCACAATTGGCTTATGAGTTATGTGAATCATTTGGATTTGATTCTGTTTTAACAAAGGTATGTTCACTATTTATAATGATGATTTAACATATCTGAATCCTTTAGCATACTAGTGTTCAAGGAGTTAATATCATCGAGAACTGAATTGGAATAATGTGGAATGCATGTATTAGTGTCACTCTGACAGTGGAAATTTTGACACCCCAGCACATCATAGTGGGGGAAGGAGTATAAGGAATATTTTCATTTGTCTGTGCAAGTAATGTCTGGGACAAAATTGATGAGAATTATGCTAGGTGTGTGTTCTTAATCAATATCACTGTGAAAATTACTATAAATATTAATATGGATATTTAGATATAATACCCATGTTTGATAAGAAAAATACATCTTTTGCTCTTACTTAACTCAAGTCGATTATTACCAAAGAATGTCAGCCTTAGTACAATGTTATTTGGGCAATGTTGAAGTCTATTGAAATGTTTTGAAATTCTTGAGGGCATATTATAAATTTGATTTGAAGCTGTTTACAAATGATGAAGATTACAGGGAAAACAATTTAGAATTCTTGTCCATCCCATTATCTCTGTGATTTGCAACCAATGTTATATGGAAATTTTTGTCTTGTTGGTAAATGTATTGCAAGAGTTCATTTATTTAATTAATGTAAACACTGCTTACGATTAAAGGGTTTAGAATGAGCCTCAATCAAAGTCATTTTGAATTGATTGCAATCACAGGAATTTGAAGTTGAAGAAAATTTGTGAGGGTTAATTTTGTAATTTGGGATTTAAGATTTGATGAACTAAGGTGAAGGTTATTTACAAAGAGTCTAAGATGTGAAATTGTAGTGATCAAGGTTAAAGACATTGTGGATGTGTTTCCTTGGGAAAATTAGTCATACTAGGACACCTCTAGTATATAACTTGTTTTCTGAATCATTAGATGTACAAAGTATCAATTCATGTGGTATTTAAATTCTGTGAGTGTCAACATTTTTTTGTAGATGTTGAGTGAATCAGTTGTCCACATCGTCCCAGTTGTTAATCCAGATGGAGCAATGGTTGCTTCCCCTGCTGGCTGCAATGGCACCACTGGCAAAAACAATGCCAAAGATGTTGACCTACTTTTAAACTTCTACAGTATGTAGATTTTATAATTTTTGGTGATTATTGCTCCATTCATGATTCATATGACATCTACCAATGGAATGAACATTTGGCTGTGATCTAAAAATTCATCAGAGTTAACTAGTTTATTATTTCATCATATTTGATGTGTATTATCACGTATGTCATATTACTCTATGAGTTAAATGTAAAAAAAAATTTATTAGAAATTTCTAGGTAAGAAATCTACTATCAAACCTTCAGGGCCAATAAAAATTTTATTAGTTTCCTCTCATAGGGGAATAAATATCACTTTGCATTAAGCATGACTTCATTATAAATGTGTTCATTATAAGCTTGTATTACTGTAATAAATAACCAATTTGTAAACACCTGTCAAAATGATTGAGATTTTCTACAATAAGCACTCATTTATAATGCAACAACTAACTAAAGTTGGCTTTATTCAGCTGAAAAGGAGAAGGTGAAGTTGGTGCAAACAGAGACGAATTTGTTGATGGATTGGATGATGAAAGTGCAGCCAACATTAGCGTTATCACTGCGGAGTGGATACCAAGGTGTTATCACGCCATCATATGGTAAATGTAATCCTGAAATTTTATTCCAACCTGTAACATCAGTAGGGAATTTTGTACTACTGAATACTTTGTGAACTACAGTATGTTGGAAGAGTCAGAGGTGCAATACTTAGATGTATACTTTAAGATACTGGTCATTTCAAAATCTGATGTATACATGTACTGTATTAAACATAAGTTATGATGTTTTTCTAGTAAACCTGAACCCTCTGGAAAAGTCTGTGTTGAGTAATTTAGGCAAAAAGCTCACCAACATACTGTCAACACTAGAGGGAGCTGGAAAAGAGGACTGCAAGAAGGGTAAGTTATGCATATATTTTTATATGTCCTTCTTTAGATCTGTCTGTCTGTCCATCTTTAGACAATAAATTGTTCAGACTTTTTTCCTTGTGCTTTGGGGATTTAGATCCCTGGTATGATATATTGCTTCATATTGGTCCTCTGTATTTTCAGAGTTGTGGCCAATCTAAAAAATGAACTGTAACTTTCATTTGTTCAGACTTTTTGATATTCAACAGCATTTAGCTTTATCACTGTTGTATTTCTTCATAATGATGATATGACGGAATAAGTTATATAAGTCGCTACTTGGTGCATGTATATTGCTTTATAATGTTGAGATATTTAACAATGTTTGTTTAAAGGATTTTATGGCATTTTCAATTTTTCAGACTTTTTGGACTTTAGGTTTTTAAAATTAAAATTATTAACCATCAAGAGGTATCAAGTTTATTGATATATTAAGTTTTATAATTATGGCTGTATTTTATATCATTGGTAATGCTTTTGTTCGCACTGCATTTTTTATCAAAAGTTGAATATAGAACAAAATAAACTCATGATCTTTGCTTGGCTGTAGCTTTGCTACCCTTTCTTGGAGTGACTTCAACTATAGTATGTTATTGACCATGTTCAAACTGAGTCATGATGGTAAATCAAGGTCATAATGTCATTAAAGACATCAAGGTCATAGTCAGATCTTGAAATAATGGTAGGGCTGTTACGTATCAGGTAGATCAATTTTAAACTCAATATGTTATTGCCTATAATCTGGACTTGAAACAAGTTTATTTTGCCGAAGTTAAGGTAACCAGTTATGAGGCATTGAAATCATGATCAGGCTTCTATTAAAGTAGGATTATCTGGTGTGGAATGACATCATCCATTTCTAAAATGTTGTTTATTAAACATGTATGTTAGGGAAAAGACTTGTATCAGCTTTGAGCCTGCTACCTAATCTTATTTTCTATGTGAAAAAAAATTGGTTAAACATAAAGATAGAGTTTTGAGTTCCTTAAGTTTGGGTTAGTTTTTCCTACATGTAGTATATATTAGTACAAAAGCATGACAATTTATATAGTTAACTTGATTCCATGGTAATGGTCATTTTTATTTCAGGTGATGATGCTTTTTTCAATAGCAGTTTTCTGGTAAGAATGTGAAAATATGCATGTACTTAAAAGATGAGAATTTAGGATAATTATCATACATCACAATAGCTAAATAGGAACTTAAATGTATACAGGAAATACCGGAGTGCCCCCTGTATCTATCTTGCCTCTCTGAACTATTGAAATTGGTCAGTGTCCATTGTCATGTGTTAACAATTTAACATTTCTAACTTCTAACTTCTTTTTGGTAACTACTATTCTATTTCTTTTCAAATCTTAGGGACAAGGGTGACATAAATTGTATTGTACATGTAAATCTGAGGACTCCTGCTCCCCTTGGACCTTTGTGGCTGGGAAAAATCTGCCAAACATGGACCAATTTTCAAAAATTTCAACAACTGCAAATCTGTAGGAAAAAGTAAATGATTAGTGATGTAGAACAGAAAGGCCTGTACCAAAATTGTAAATATCATGACCCCTGGGTAGAGGTTCTGACTAAAGAGCTGGGCCAAACTTCGTATATAGTGTTTTTGTGTAAATCATTTAAATAACATCCTGAGCAGGGCCAATGTGTACAGGGCACATAATGACACATGTATTAGAGTGAATGTGGTTTCATGTAATTCAACTCTTCATCAAACACTTTCTAGGAGTATGCCTACAGACACTGCCATTCTGTTCCACTGGAAATTTCAACAGGATGTTGTCATCACCCAAATGAAGATCAGCTGCTCAACATTTGGCATAAACTCCGAGAGCCTCTATTAGACATGGTCACTGAGGTGAGTGTATGAGGGCATAAATCTTTAGTTTGCTTATTTTCTTCTTAAAAGACACTTATATTTCTGAAAGGAAAAAAAAAACTTAGAACAGTTAACATGTTTAAAGTGACCTCCCATTAAACAACGTCCTGTCATGTGACTATAAAGATGTGCCCCTTTCAATTTTTTTTTTTTATTATTACTCTCCCCCTTTCCAGGTGGAGACATATTGTTTTTGTACTTTGTCTATCACAAAATCTTGTGAAGGCTTCTCCTCTTGTATGGCTTATTGGATAAACTTGAAACTTCATTACCATTTGTAGATGTGTAAATTTTTGGGACATAAGGATCTAATTATTTTCATTTTCATATTTGGATAATGTAAAGTAGCTTGTGAACACTTCTCCTCCAGTATAGCTTATTGGATAGCCTTCACATTTTGTGGCGTCGGTGGCCTAGTGATTAGGCTGTTAGACTCTTGACTGAAAGGTTGATGGTTCGAGTTCTGGCCGTGGCAGGACTTACATTGTGTCCTTGGGAAAGGCACTTTACACAAATTTTCTAACTCCACCCAAGTGTAAAAGGGGTACCTGGCTATAGACAGTGAAAGATATTGTTAGAATGTTAGTGCTTTAGTGCCTTAACGGCAGCTTGCACTGAGAAAGCTCTGGAAATGTTCTAAGGTCTGCTGGAGTAATAATGTATTGTGAAGCATTTTGAGCAGCATATGCTGGAAAAAGCGCTATATAAAAACCAATCATTATTATTATTATTATTACAATAATTCATTATCATTTAATGATGTTCACTTTGTTCTGACCAGGAATCTAATATTTACAATTTACAGTGGGTCAAGGGGGAATGTTTTATAGCTTTTTTTTTCATTACAAGGGTATGTTCATTTTCCTACTTGTACTTCAGCATAACAGTCATTATTTTTGTATCATATACAACAATGGCATTGGTCACATCAATGTTGATTCTTTACTCCATTTTTTTTTTTTTTTGGTCAATGTTCCTGCTCATGCTTTCTTCTCTATACCATGCAGTGCATTAAGGAGAAGGGGGGGGGGTTGTAATTTGGAGCACTTTCAAATTGGGAATTCGGGGAGACATTTGTTTTTAACAAAAACAAATTATATTTCAACTTGTTTTAAGCGGCTACCTGTCTTATGTGACCATTTTAATTTTTCCATGGGTAAGTTACTTAAAATGGGTTTGGCTGTATGTGCATAAATCTAGTTACACTGTAAATATTGACAGACATCAAGCTGTACGATGAATATTCTTTATTTTCTATTCAGGCAAATAAAGGTTTTAGGGGAATAATTAAAGACAAGGAATCCCAAAAGAATATGGTCAATGCCACGATCAAAATCAAAGGGTTTAGCAGGATTTTCCATGTGAATGAAGAAGCTAGGTTCCACATCTACCTTCCTCCAGGAGGTTACCAAATTACTGTCAGTTGTCATGGTTACCAGAATTACAAAAAGGTAAAAGTTCCTTACTTGGTGATAATGTTATCTCCTTTATTTATTTTTTTAGCTAATATCTTTATGATAGAATGTTGATTGACATATTTATCCAAATTTACATTGTTTCTATCCTCAGAACATTGTGGTACCAAATAGTGAGCTAGGGAGATTAGATTCAGTGATCCACTTGCAGTCAGTAAGCACAATACTTGGAATGTCCCATGCTGCATTTATTATTATAGCATGTAAGTCTAAACAAAATAATATGTAGCTGAAATTCTATGAATTTATGTTTACATTGTGTAAATGTCTACAAAATTAAAACGAAGGGGACTAAATACCCCCTGCAAACAAGGTATAGGTGTATAGGCATCATCATGTCCATCCATCCTTTCTCATGATCACATCCAGATTATAAAATTATTATGGAGAATCGATTTAAAATCGTACTTGGCACAAAAGTTCCTTATGACCAGACAGTGTATCATGACCTTGAATCAAGGTCATTTGGCTAAGGTCAAGGTCTCTGGTAAGAAGCTAATTGCATGTGTTCATGGGGGTATTAGTTACAAAGAATGAGAATCAGGAATACAAGTATTTACTTAGACAGTTGTCTAATTTGCTCACTGTCCATTGCATTGCTCCTAGGAATGCTGATTACTGAATCAAAAAAACAGTTTAGTTGGAACAATATGTATAGGGGGATTTAGAAATACATGTAACTGGGATTACATGTGCTCAGAATAAGTATTGAATGTATTTTGTGTGTTGCCTTTCAGCTATAGCTGTGTTGAGTCTTTTGCTGATTTGTACTGTTGTGATCTGTATGAGGGCCAGGAGCAGGAAAACAGCAGGCTTCTCAAGGCTGAATTTTGATGATGAGGAGGATGAAGACTACGAAGAATATTACGATAATGGAGCAACGAAAAAGTTTATAAATAAGGAATACCATGACTATAGCTCAGATGATGAAGATATGTTTAATAAAAAGTTATTAAACAATTCAAGATAGATCATTAATTCTGCTGTTGGTTATCAAAGGTTTATTTCTTCCAAGCAGCTAAAAAATATGAAATGCTACACATTTTCTGGTGTTGTCTATTATGTGTCCAGATTTGCTTGCATTTAGAATATGCAGATTTTATATGCATTTTGTCTTCATTACAATTCACTATTTCATTTTTTACTTGGGATCATTATTTATTTTAAATGAAAATCACAAGCAGAAATACCAAAAATTACATCTGACATTCACTAATTCTATGTAATATATATTTTATGATTGTGTTTTGTAAATTCTCCTTTAAAAAATCAATCATGAAAATCCACGGAAAGTGAAAGAAAACTGTACATTTCGTGTATTTACAGTCTTCATTGTATAAATTTATGTTGCATTTATTATTTTTCATGCTTTAAACAAACCTGCGATACACGTCTTATTACTTTTAATTTATAAGAGGCAGTATTGCTGTACAAAGGCAATTGTATCTTTATTTGACATGTACAGTTTTTGTGAAAGTGTGTGTAATCCTTTTAACTTTTTGCCATAAAATATCGTTTAAATTAAAATTAAGATACTTTATGTTTACTTTGAAGAGATTAGTAAGGACGACTTATAAATGTTGCTAACAGGTCTTCTTCTTGTGGTTTTGGAGGTAATAATTTATTCTATTCACATGTACAACGTATGTTCACATATATTTTATTATATCACCTGTAAAGCGCTTTGGAAGATGCAGGTCAATAGAGTGCTCTATAAATCTATTAAATTACAATTAATATATTCATTATGACTTTTAAATGGTATCAATTTTTAATTAAACTTTAATGAAGTTCCTGTTTTGAAAAGTATAGCTATAGTTTTGTGTTAGTTTTGTTTTTATTAACATTGAGGTAATGCATGTACTAATGATCCGTCATTACAGTAACATTTGTTTACTTAAAATTAAATCAGCATTATATTTGAAGAGTTTGGAGTAAATTGAATATCAGAAGAAAAAAGGCATAGAGGTTCGAACATGATTGTGTTTCAACCTTTAAACTAATTTCATTTGATAACTGTCCTTTGTTTTGATGTTGATCTTTAGAAATCTCAGTTGAGTAGGATTTAGAAAGGGGAGATAACTGATGAAAATAGTGTACAATCGTTACAACTTAAAGTCATAAGCAACACCAACAATATCTACAAATGCTAATGCTTTTTTATGGATATTAACATCAATATAGATATTTTAACTCTGTAAATGATTGGTACGAGTTATAAGAAATGGTGGTGCTTTGTTGGAAGTGATATTTAGATGTGGTTATGTACGTTAATGAAAATTATTTTCTTAATGTTCCCTATATCAAATACATCTGTGTGTTGCAGTCACCTTGCAGATGCATGGTTGATGTTTATGGTAAATAGAGTGTGTTAGATGGTTAAAACTATGCAAAACCTGACTACCTGTGATACTATTGATTTATATCTACATTCCAAATGAATTGTTAAATATATCAGAAGTTTAATAAGACCATACATTTATCAGGGATGTTTTGGAGTGATAAACAACAAGTTCATATTATCTTTTGCATAATACAATGAATATTTTTAGCTGTAAAGATACTTTCCATTCATTTTGTTGGAAATGTGTAAATTGTTGATATATTTTATTGAAAGGACCAATGAATTATCATAATTTTTGTTTTCTCATGAGGTATTAGAATTATATTACACTTTATATTGTTATAAGTCATGTATGAAATTGAAATACAATTGCTCAATCACCGATAAAAGCAAATCAACCTATACACTGTACAAAGTATAAATATAAACCGTCATGTTTTTCCTTGGGTGTTGGAAAGTGAAACCACTGTTATTTTATATAATTGTACATATTCTTAGCTTTTTTTCACATTGTATCTGTCAAACCAGATGATTTGGATCTGAAAATCAAAAGTAAATGCCAGAGCTTTTGAAAGTGTGTATGATTAACATCTGTTATTGTCAGTTCTTTGTTCTCCTCATGGTTATGGCAGGGCATTTAATTCACCTGATACTATAGATCTCTACAAATTTGTACATAAATTTATATAGTATTACATACTTGTTTTTGTTACAAGCAATGAAATTAATGTTTTATGAATAAAATCATGAAACAGTAGTTTGGGTTTTTTTTTCATTTGTTAGACAACATGGGTGTAGAAATTTATTTGCAGTTAGGGGAGGAATTTTGGTTCCTTATGTACATGTAACACTGCTTTACTTTATTTCAGTCATTTGAGCCATCTCTTTGCATCCGTCATCATTCATTATGTGGTGTTCTTTTAACGAACAAATTTCATTTCTGAAAATACAATAGAGCATGAACTGCAACGCTTCACACCAGCATATTACATGAAGCATATTAGTACTTGGTGAAAAGTATGTTGGCATGAAGCAGTGCAGTTCATACCGTCATGCATTTTCAAAAATGAAATTTGTTTCTTATATTTACATTCTACTTTAATTTCTACTTTTATTTCTTTTGGAATATTTCCAGCCATTGAAAAAGACATACTATATTTATCAAGATACATATGCACATTGTTCACAACTGCAGCACATTCATGAGGAAATGACTAGCATTACAATTTGTAATGATATCAAAGGCAAAAACATTGGAAATGTAAATGTATTCTACTTTAAAACATACATGTACAGTATTTTAACCTCACTGAAACTGTGGAACTGATTTCTTCCAATTTGTTTGGAGGATCTTTGAGTGAAAGGGAATAAATGTTATGAATTTCAAGGTCTTGCTCACCGAGGGGCTAAAATCTACAACAAAAATTCTCTGCAGAGTATCTATCGGACAATATACTTGGTCATTAGCTCACCTGAGCTTAACGCTCAACTTGGTAATCTTTCTGATCATAGATTTCCATCGTCTGTACTTGTGTGAACTTCTCAAAAACATGCAATGTCACCAAAACTTGCTTCATTGAAACTATTGGTAAAGGGGATTGAAGTTTGTTTGACTAGGTTTTTTTTTATGCCTCCGTGATAAAAGATTTGGGGATGTATAGTTTTTGGTCTGCCCATCCATCTTTATCTACATAAACTTTTAACTTTGGTCATAACTTTTGAATGGTTGGTGATAGGACTTTTTTATGTATTTCACCTGTATATTTCTTGTGACAAGACCTTTCTGTTCTTTTAATTTTGATCTCTTTACCTTGGATTTTGGCCATATGGGGGCATCATTGTTTCACAAACACATTTTTTTGTTGTTGTTAATGAATGAAGATTGATGCCTTGAACAGAAAATACGAGGGGAAAGAAAGCTGAAGAACCAGAAAATGGTTACTATCAATACTGAAGGATATTTGGGACATATTTCCTTTCGAAATATTGTCAGCAGATCTCTTTTCATAATTGATATGCGTTTTTCATGAATTATCTGCCCTTAACTACAACATGAAAAAGGGGATCATCAAAATTCATCAATTTTAAGGTGACCTTTACACTTCTTGCTTTTGCTTTGTGATTAGTAGATAGTGGGTTCAAGTCCCAGCTGCAAAGGATATGATTTTAAAAACAAAAACAAATTTTCACACAAGCAAGCACAAAATAACAACAAAGCTAAGGCTGAATCATTTCTTACCACAGGCATTAGAACAATCAACAGGAGACCCATGGGCCTGAGTTACATTGAACCTGTTGTTTTTCATTGGATATTTAAACAAGAGGACCATGGACCACATTACTCACCTGAGTCACCTTGGCCCCGCCCTTGGGGACCATGATTTTTAAAAACTGGAATCTGCATTATATCAGATAGCTTTCATGTAATGTGAACTTTGTTCTTGAGAAGTTTTATTAAAAGATTTTCGCTATATATTTGTATTTAAAACTTTGATCCCATATTGTGGCCTCATCCTACCTCTGGGAGCCATGATTTTAACAAACTTAAATCTGCACTATGTCAGAAAGCTGCTGTATAAATTTTAACTTTTCTGGCCAAGTGGTTCCTGAGAAGATTTTCCCTATATATTTGTATTTAAAAATTTGATCCTCTATTGTGGCCCCACTCTACCCCTGGGGGCAATGGTTTTCACACACTTGAATTTGCACTATATCAGAAAGTGTTCATGTAAATTTTAACTTTTCTGGCCCAGTGGTTTTCGAGAAGATGTTTAGACTACTCGATCCTATATTTGCACTTCCATTTTTATCTCACCTTGAAGAAGAGCATGGTTTTTCTTTTTCATTTGAAAATCCTTGAATTCTCTTCACCTAGAGATGCTTTGTGTAAAGTTTGGTTGAAATTGGCCCACTGGTTCTGGAGAAGATTTTTTAAATTTGTCAGTGTCTTTTCACTGTTTCGCTGTTACCTCCCCGTGGAGAAGGGCGCTGCCCTTCGTTTGAACAATTTGAATCATCTTACCAAGGGATGCTTTTTGCCAAGCTTGGTTGAAATTGGACCAGTAGTCCTCGAGTAGTTGAAAATGTGCTGACAGTTTACAGACGGACATACAAACGGACGGACAGAATGCATGGTCCCTCAACTGAACTAATTTGATTTCCCTTCACCCAAGGATACTCTGTGTCAAGTTTGGTTGAAATTGGCTCAATGGTTTTCGCGAAGAAAAAAATTTTGAACATGAAAGCCCACTTGGGCGTTTGGCTCAGGTGAGCTAAAACCATCAACGCACGATGACCAATATATCAACGTACAAATCAAAGTGTGTGGTATTCAACATACAGCTGTTATAAACAAATCACGAAATAAAAATAGACGTACTTGCAACACAACTACTAAAGCCCCCCCCCCCCCTTCTCTCTCTCACCGACCAAACTTGTGGAGGACATCCACAATTTCTAGAAGATAATAGGGTACTTCTGTCTACACCAAGCAGGTCAGTGGGTTAAATATCCTCATCAGTTCACACACACACACACACAGAAAGAGACTTTCCAAGCAGTTAACTTTCACACAGGACTTGTGTAGTCATTCTAAATATAAATATCAGTGACGTAATTATCGTAAAATTATTGAAATTTTATTATGAAATATTTATTAATTGTCTGACTTATCGGATATTTATTTACTCCTTGAAGTGAAATTTAAATGTTCTGTAAAATATGTTGTCTTTTCACCAAGATACTTATAAATAGAAATATTGTTAAATAAATATACACGTATACTGGTGTATTATGCAACATCATTTATAACTGAATTACTATGTAAAAATGTATCATTTATTATTCACAGAAGTGGACTATTGAGAGGAGAAAAAAGTTTTCAAATAACACAGAAGTTTCACTAACAAAGTGAGACTATCATAACTTTAGCATAATAACACGAAACTTTCGCACAGCGTCGCGTAAACTGTTGTATCTCTGACATTTTATTTAACAATTAGGACTTTGGGCCTATTTTTTTTTTGGAGGGGGGTGTTTTTTGTTTTTGATTTTTTTGTTTGTTTGTTTCAGGCTACGCCAAACAACTATCTTATTGTTCGTAGACCTACAATCTTAATCTTATCACCAAACTTCACAGATAAATTGTTTTTGTGATATTGAGCAAAAAGGAAATTTCCATTCATCTTCGATATTTTAATGGATTTGTGTCAGCAAAGCTGTGTTTATGCCATTTTATACCTATATTGTATATCACTTAAAAAAAAAAAAAAGAATATAGGCCTACATCATCATGCAAATTATACGTTCACAGCATGTGATAGCATGCCACATTAGTGTATGTCCCTTTCCTCTCGGTTAGCAAAACTACATGGAAAAACCCGTAACCAGTAAGAAAAGTTAAAAACGAGCAGTCTGGGGATGGGCTGTACCACTGCCTCCCGCGTTCTATGCCGACGGTAAAAGGCCGATCTATAAAGTTTACAAAAAAGTATGAAACAATTACATAAATCAATATTGGGATGAAATACACAGGAATGCACACATTTCGAAGAAATTATCGCTGCAAATGGGGGGTAGGGGACAGAAAAGTGGATGTAGTAGTATCCATACTTCAAGTTCCTGTGGGTTTACCTCTCATTCAAGAATTTTTCACTCACGAAGCTCGACATCAACTGCAGGTAAATTGCCACAAATCTTGACTAATCCGAAGGCTTAATTACGTGTGAAGTAAAACTTCATTAACTCATCAACTGACATGACATTTCAAGATCTTCTCACACACAAAACTAGTCATATGTGTATAACCTCAAAAGTTCTTTTCACACACAACACTAGTCATATACATACTATAACCTTCGCATACGCAAATGCTAGTTATATAACCCTTTCACATTAGTATAGTTTCATCTTTTCTAGCCAGTGGCATAGCAGCCTTCAAGTGTACGCACAGTGACAAATCTAGAATTGGCAGGGGGTCTGGAAGCCGTCTTGAGGTCCCCAGTGGGTCCAGGGTAAGGCCTTTTGGGGGGCCCAGGGGGCGAAGCCCCCGAAAGCTCATGGATTTTGAGGCTTTTTAGGTTACATTTATGGGTTGTTCTAGCTATAAAATCATGCTCAATAAATGAAAAATTAACAATCTTTTTTTGTTTGGTTGTCAAATTGATGTGTACCCCGGGCGTTTTAGCGTCAGTGGCAGCTACGCCACTGCTAGCCCGGTGGGTTTTGGGAGAAGATTTTTAAATGACCCCATCCTATTTTAGCTTTACCTTGATTATCCTTCCCTGGAAGGGGCACGGCACTTCATTTGACCTCTAAACCTAAGGATGATTTGTGCAAAGTTTCATTGAAGTTGGCCCATTGGCTTTAGAGAAGTTGAAGAAGTGCAAACTTTACGTACAGACTACCAGTGAGCACAAAAGCTCACATTAGTTTACTGCTCAAGTGAGCGAAACTGAATCCGAAAAGGGCATCACGGGCATATCTTTTTATTATTTATTTAGACCCTATTTATTTATTTTTTAATGTTTGTTTGGTTTCGGCACGAGAATCTGTGAACGTGGCGATTTTGTGGGCTTAAAAATTAAAATCTCATCATTCAGTTAGGGGTCGGTACAAAGAGAAAATATTCTGTATTTTTTTTAAACACGGCAAGTTGTTTGCCCGGGTCTCATTAGCTCTAGTCCACTAAACTCTTGGGTGTAAAATAAAATTTTAACTCGTCTGGTGTCATCTTTCCATAAACAAACTTATCAGGTGGCCGTGACCTATACCATAGGGTGTGTGTCTCGTTCCCATTCCAATCCTAGGCTAGTTTTACAATAACCGGAAGTAGGGGTGAAGGTCAATTTAGCACGCATATTATTCATGAGGTTTAATGGCGGATGGTCTGTTGTTGACAATCGCAAAATAACTGGAATATTCTCCATGAAAACAGACACAGAAGCCCTGTCATATGATGGCAATAGAAAAATCTTCTTCTTCCTACCAGGTGATAACACATAAAGGCAGCAGCATGGAAGAAGCTTCACACAGTGAACAACCTATTCACAGTGGGCATTTCATGATAACAAATGTGCACAACAAGTACCAAGATAATGACGAGGACGACGAAGATGACAATGTCAAGGCAGAGTTGCAGGAAACAGGATATGATTTCAACTCTGCTCCCAAAACAACCTCCAATTCCTACGCCTTTGGGTCAAATGCGACCCTAGCAATTGACGACACTTTGACTAAACTCTTCGACTGCATGTCCCTGGCTTACAGGTAGAATGTGTTTCGTCATCCATAGGGTACTACATGCTCCAATTCCAGGTTTTAATTTCACTTGAATAGTACTGGTTGTAAAGGAGCATTTAAATGGCAAAGAACAATGATAATAATAGGAAAAAAAATTATTGTGAAATTTTGATACATATGTTCTGCAGGAAAGTTGCAAGGTCCAAAATCTGTTGTTTAAATTGATTCATATGCTATGATATAATTCTAATACCATAAAGATATCATTGCATCCAATGTCTCTTAGATAAAATTTTCACCAATCCTAATCATATATGTGCATGATGATCTGATGCCCATTATTGCAGAGTACCTATAATCGGTGTTCATGTAGTAGTTAACACACTTGCTTCTCACTGCTCCAACCAGAGATCAATCCTCAAGATCAACAGCAATTGTATGTGAAAGGGTATTGTTGTTGCTTACTTGCAGCACTCCCACTGGACCAAAATTATTTTTCTTTCAAGCAGCAAAAGTATATATATATAATATATATTTATATATATGTAAATTCCTAGTTGTAAAAGAATATAAAAAGATAAAAATATGGATTTCAAGTTTTCAACTTAAGGTGCAGATAAATATTTTGCATTAGATGACTATTGCACGTTATGCACTTTTGCCGCAATGCAAATGTCACAAAACATCATTCTCAAGTTGGAATCGTATCGTAACCAGTCTCTATCCAACTTCCAATGGGTGTTAAATTTTCGTTTTGACGTGGAAGGTTTCGGGCTTTCAACTGTAGATGTTGGGTCGACTGAATTCAAATCATCAGACTCAATGTTTGAAGTAAATCCAAACGTAGACAATTTTTGAATTTTTCACTGTTGAAAGTCAGCACCCACAAGTTTCCGTATCACCATTTCGACAAGTCAAATACCAAATGTAGAATGTTGTGCATGTAAGAAAACATTATGACATGATTATCATTATGAACTTCAGAGAAATGTATTTAACGACTCTCCGTTGTGCATGTCAATTGTGGCTGACTTTATTGTTTATAGAGTATTTGCTACCTTCAAAAAACTGAAGACATGCACAAAATATTTAAATAAACAAGCTCAGACATACAACAAAAACAGTGTTTCAATTATTTAATTGGCCACATGCTCAAATTAAAAGTTCGAGACGATAATGACATGAGGGAGATTTTAATTGATATACAAACTGACTATCGCACTACCTCGGTATACACATTCATTGTACATGATTATCGATTTTCCACAACATGAGACTTACCTGAGATCTGTGTGCACTGAAGCGATTCGAAACTTCAAGTCGCACGTGCGCTCACAGCGAGGGAGACAAATTAAAACACGTCTAATTTTTATCTACCATTTATTGCCCTTTTTTTCGCCAATTCTAATTTTGTTTTTTCGCCATTTTTTTTTTTTTTTTTTTTTTCGCCACTGGCACACATGGCGACTCACAGCTCGAGCACTGCTTACTTGAACATGTGGGTTTCCTCTTCTATCATTCTATCTATTTTTTCCACATTGGATGAAGATACTCAATTGAAATTTGATATTTGGCTTTTCATGGATAGTTACAGATCACATTTGAGTATTGTTACGATTGACCTACTTTTGACTGTATTATCCTACCAAAAGGGGACTTTGTATTGCCTGCAATACACTCAGAATGCTTGTTGCTCTAATATGTGTGAATTATCCTTGTTACGTACCAAATATTATGAAAATATGATCACCATAGGTCATAGAAGTAGGTTTCAAAAAAGGAAGGTCTGTGTACTTGTTTCCATATGATGTGCAAAAATATATGCATCTTTCTATCATTGTAATAATGAGGTTAACGGAACAAGCAAGTTTGCTTCAGAGCTATAACATACAAAACTTTTACTTACTTTGTGTGTTGATAAGTATGCTCAGTCAAGTAATTGATCCTTTTAGTAGTCTGCCATTAAAAAAAATATGCATATAGCAAATGCTGGCAATGTCTGCCTATCAAGTAACATAGGTAGATCAAAGCATCCATCGTATGATAAAGGGCAGTTACAAAAAAAAAATGAAGGACCCTTATTTCTTTTTGTTTAGATTCAGAGGTCAAGGTCATCAAGTCATATTGAAGTTGTTTCTGTGTGAATTCAATGTCTTTTGACCCTTTGCTATGAAACCTCACATTAGAGTCTCTTTGACTACAGGTGACCTCCTTTATTTTAGCCACAAGGCCAAAATATTAGTCACCAACTTTTAAAATGTAGTGGTTGTTGAAATGATATCCCAAATATTTTTTTGTTTGTTTGTGATTAAGCAGTGGGACTTGGAAAATGGAGAGTCAAATATTAGGGGGAAAACATCTTCATTTTGTAGATTAGGAATGAGTATTGTATATTTTATTGATGATTAAAGTAAAAAAAAAAATCGTAATTTTCAAACTGGAATTTTTTTTCAAGTTTCTCCAATAATTAACATTTTGACTACTACTGATCTTCAAAATGTTCGAAAAGTATTTGTGATGTACATCGCTCTGTGTTCAAAGTGTATCAAAAACTAAGAGCCTGGATTTCTAGTGAGGATAAGGCCATTTTCATTTTCTCAGACTGTTACTCTGCTTTGAGTCTTGTTTATAGTGGAGCATCATGTCTTCAGTAGCAGTCTCTTCTGCTAATCAAGGGTGTGCAATAAATAACAGAGTTACATTTGTACTAGCTCAAGATACTCGATTACTAGCTCATGGACTTCTGATAGGAATATAACAAAAAGCTGAAAAATAGAGTTGAAATAAGATATATACAAACAATGATGAGTTTCATATCTTTTACTAAAATTATTTAGTAGCTTCTGGTCTAATGGTAAATGATTCAACTAAATTACAATTATCTGGCTTTTCATAGTTTCTACATGGATATGAACAACCACCAAGTTAAGAAAGTTGGAAGTTTTCCAGAACCTTTGAATCTCACAATTACAGAAATTTCAGATGCATGAAACTTTTCTATATATCAGAGTACAACAATGGTTATGTGGTTTTGTCCTGTGTATATTTCTAGTAAACATTTTCTTTTCCTAATTGTCAGGTGAAGAGATAACGATAACAATCAATCTCATAATGCTAGAAAGAATACGAAATTGCGAGCATATCCCTGGAAACACCAGATGCTCCTACATTTTATCACTGAACTGACTGTTTCTATCAATGTGCAATATATACATGTTGAAATGGATTGAAGACCTTGATTTGGCAACAAAATTAAATTGTATGTAAACTCAGTTGATGTAATATTGACATTTGTGTTTGCTTTTAATTTAGTACAACAGGCTAACACAGCTTTCACTTTTGCTTGTGTTACCTCACAATCAGTAGCCCCAGGCATCAGGTGATGGTAATTACATACCCCTGGCTAATAGGTGACACTGTGAAATGGGAACCATGTCTTTAGGGTTGTTAGGGAACAGGATTGTGGGGTTGTTAGGGAACATGATTGTGAAGTGTTAAAAACAGGATTGTGAGTTTGTTAGAGAACATGACTGTGAGATTGGTAGAGAACATTATTGTGAGTTAGTTAGAGAAGTGGATTGTGAGTTAGTAAGAGAACATGATTGAGATTGTTGGAGAATGTGATTGTGAGGAATTGCATATAGGAATGATTATGGCCTAAACTAAGTATTCCAGAATTTGCTGTTTTGTTATATTAAAGATGCCTTTTCCTCTGAACCCAGCGTGGGTTAGAATCTGGCTGATATATTCTCCCTTCCTGTTACTGTTCAGTTCACATGGGACTACTGCGTGGAATCCATTTAAGGAATACATTTCATGCCTCACAGTATATTGAGTACCAAAATGAAACCTATTTATAATACGTAACATATATAGATAATGCTTTTGAGTTAATGTATAGATTGTAGAGAAAATTTTAATTTGAACTTTAATACAAGGTACTATAGAAGTGATTTCATTAGCATATATTCTGTGTCACTCATACAGTATTGTCAGTCATATGATAGTGACAGAGCTAAAGCTGTGTATGTAATTTTAGTGGAAAGCTGACATCTCCAAAATGGAAGGCATTCAGGGGTATGCATCTGACCATAAAGGACAAAGTACGTCTGAACAACATCATCTGGAGGGAATGGTGCATGCAGTGTAAGAATATAAATCATCTTCGATGAGTAATCTTTGGCCATTTCAACTGAATATTCTACTGTTTTCAGACATGTTAGAATGATTTTAACTGAACTCCTTATACTTGTTTAGTAATGTTATCATCCTGTGTTATTTGTTGACAAATACTAGTGGTATGAGTTTAGTCAGCAGATTTGTGAGTTAATCAAGATGTGTGTTGTTGACCCCTTTCAGATTTGTATAAACTGTAAATAAGCCTGATAGAGGAAGCGCCACCTGCTGCTTAATCCTTATTATGTTTTATTATGTAATGTGTATAAAAAGAAAAGAATAGATAAAGTGGAGTACTTATTACTGAGATATACATATGTATATAGAATCTGTTTTGTTAGGAGGATGTTGATGTTTAGACAGCTCTCTTTCCTTTTTAGTAGAGACATATAAATTGTGATTAATTTTCATGGAGATAAAATCACATGAATTTGAATAAACATGTTCAGGATTGGAAGCATGACAATGTATTAAGGTATCAGTGCAGAAATTTACATTAACTTTTGACTATAAACAGAGAAATAAAATTGCAAAGTTTTTGTTTCTTTTATTTTTTTTGGCAGATAATTAAATGGTAAAATTTTACACATCAAATGATATTTGCATGGCATATGAAATGAAGGATATGCACTATTAATTTTTTTCTTAAAGATTGAAGATGAAATAATCTAGAACTACATAAACAGTTTGCACTTAAAAATGTGACCAAGAGAGACAAAATAAAAGTGTATTGTAGAAATGCTGACTTTGGCTGTTGCACGTATTGTCCCAGACAGAGTGCAGCGTATTAGTGTTGACATGCATCAGCTGGTTTTATATTCATTGTTTTCTGGAATGTATCTTAAGTAGGCTGTATTACATGTAATATAAGGAATGTCTGAACTTGCAACAAGCACACCGGAATTAAATTACAATCTGTAAACTGCATTGTAAAAGTTTTATCTGCACAATGTAAACAAAATCAACTCATTGATGTTTCTGATAAATCTGCAAGATTTATCATGCAGTATTTCTTGAAAGATATCATTCTGTGATGC
Source organism: Ostrea denselamellosa (assembly GCA_024699665.1). Lineage (NCBI taxonomy): Eukaryota > Metazoa > Mollusca > Bivalvia > Ostreida > Ostreidae > Ostrea > Ostrea denselamellosa. The sequence goes on along the minus strand of JAMZEH010000005.1, from coordinate 21,096,899 downwards.
TAGCAAAATAGTTCATATTGAAAACAAATGAATGGATACTTGGTTTTCTCTGTTGCAGATAGATATGGTAAGAAGCCAACAGTTTGCCAGTTTGCTTCGCCTCTATCAGATGACATACATACCAAGCCAGAGGTATGTAATGGTAAAGACCAGATTTGAATGCAAATGTAGCACCCCACCCCTTTTATGTGGCAGGGATTGCTGTCCATCTTGACTCCTCTATCTCAGGGGTGTGCTAATAAAACAATTAACAACTAGTCCAGGGGCTAGTGGTAATAACAAAGGTACTAGCCCAAGATTGTCAGTCATAGCTTTTATTATCACAATTTGTTTGATAGCATCTGGCCAAGTGGTGAAGGATTCAGTTTAATTATAATTATATATGGCATTTCATACTTTCAACATGGAATGTGAAGAACCTTGAAGTTTAAGAAAATTATAGATTTTCCCTGGACCTTTGGATTTTACAGTATCTTGATACTTTTTAAAATAATTGCAATGCATTAGTCTTTTCTCTTCATCTAAGTACAACAGTCATGTGGTGTTGTCAACTGTAACTGTCTAGCTAATGTTTTCTCTTCGTAATTGTTAAGTGAAAAGAAAAAGGTAAAGATAATGAATGTTGATCAAAAGTCCTATAAAGAAGTACAGTTTGAGGACAGCAAACAGTTAATCATGGACCCCAGAAAACATCGATACATATCCACTTTATCACTGAACTAACAATTGCCATCATTTCACATTGCCTATACATTCAAACAGATTGAAGATCTTGTCTTGGGAGTAAAGTTATTTGGACATAAAGTTGGTTGACATAATATTAACAGTTGTTAAACGAGTAGTTTGTTTACTTTTGTTTGTGATTTAGGGATATAAGAACATTGTGCTGTGTTAATACATGGACTAAGGTTGATGAATGATCAAGTAACATCAATTTAAAATGCATCAGGGTTGTTCCGTTTATAGATAAGTCCATTAGGGAAAGGACACTCTGCTTTATGTTACTCTTTTTTTTATGAATCACCATTGCTTTAATACTCATGAATTTGTATTGCATGCAAAGTATAGCAATACTGAGGGATCACTTGTCTATTCTCTGCCTATCTGTTTGTCACACCCTTAGGACCCTTGGTCTTTGAAAATCAAAGAGATAGAACAATACATGATTTTTGTATGAAGGCCACTTGATATATACATTGATAGCTAATGACCTTGACCCTCGGAGGTGACATGTTCCTTGGAATAGTTTTTCTCAGTGTCACTCATTCACTATCTGGTTTTGGGCTTTATACTGCTGCAGTAGTCCCAGTTGCTAACTGCCATTTTTTAAATACTTGTAAGTGGAATGCATGGTTGGATCACACAGACCTTAAAGATGGCTACTGGTTTTGAAGTACAGATAAGGAAAAGGATAATTTTCTTCCCTGGAGTATTTGAAACATTATTTTTGATTTGAGATGAGTTTTTAAACTTCAAAACGTTATTAGATGTAGGTTATAGGTTACATTTAAACATTATATTGCAAGTAATGTCTGTGTACAGGTGAAATAATGGAGTACTCAGCATGTCCTGGCTAATTTTGAGCAAAATAAGTGTATCAACATTTAAAATTAATTCTTGAGTATCTTGGAAAGTACTTTTGATTTTTTGACATAATTTGGTGACCCATAGATGAATTGTATGCAAGTCAAAAGCAAAAGAATGCAGTGTAAATGCCTATAATTAATCATTTTTTACATCACCCAAATTGGTTACCCTGTAATAGGGTTTACAAACCTTTATATATACATATCAAGGGTAGCCAGAAGTTGGATAGGCTTGGGATTTTAGAATAGAATGAAATGACAGAAGAACTATTCAGTATGGTCTAGTAGTACGCTTCAGAGTCTGTACTTCTTAATGAAGCCAAATTTCTTGCAATTAAGAGTGATAAAAGTTGAGCAGATGCTTATAGCAATATCAGATTGATATATGTTATAGATTATGTGTATAACATTCAAACTTTCATGTATATAATGTTGCTCAATTCCAGTGCTCTGTACTTTCTAAGAGAAAAACTCCTGTCAAGACCTGATTTTTGGTCAGTTTTGATCAAGTAACAACATAATGGACATACATTGTATACGAGATATCAATCAAATAGTGAATAAGATTTCATGCCCCTGAGATCAAAGATCTGGGGGTATTTTGTTTTTTCTTTACTGTCATTTGTAATTCTGTCATTCTCTCTGAAACGTTAACCTTCCTAATAATTTTTGATCAGTAAATGCTAGGGCTTTGATATTTCACATGAGTATTTCTTGTGATAAGACCTTTCTGTTGGTACCAAATTTTTGACCTTTTGACCTTGGTGTTTTACCTACTTTTTAAAAACTTTAACCTTGGCCATAACTTTTAAATGATATGTACTAGAGCTTTCATATTTCACATGAGTATTCCTTGTGACAAGGCCTTCTTTTGGTAGTGAACATCTTGACCTTGGTATTTGACCTACTTATTAAAAAAATTTACACATTAGCCATAACTTCTAAATGGCAAATATTAATTCTTGTGACAAGACCTTTCTGTTGGTGCCAAGGGATTTGACCTTTTGACCTTGACTTTTGCATTTGACCTTCTTTTTAAAAACTTTATCATTGGTGTAGCCATCGTTGGAGTTTGTCATTATCAGGATACCTCTTTTTGAGATCTCTACAGTCACCTTGTTAATTTGAATCATAGTATAATAGTGTGCCTACTTCTTCGTCATAATGCTGTTCATGGATTATTTTATACAATTGTGAATTAATACTAGAACATTTCTATTTTAGCAGTGATAATAAATTAGCACCCTTTCTACTGCTCTAAAGGGACCAATATGCAAAACACTCTATGTTGAGTGTATAAATGCATAGGTCCTATCCATTTGAGGAAATTAGATAATTTTATTAGTATATTTTCTGTATGTGTCTTACAGGCAATTGTATTGGAAGGGAAGTACTGGAAGAGAAGGTTGGACACTGTGACCAAAGAATACAAAAGCTGGAGGAAGTTCTCAAAGAGCCAGTTAGCCAAGAACTTCAGCATTGATATGGTAGGTTGTGACATTTGACAGTAATGCAATAGAAAGAAGAGGTGTATTTTTGCTGCAAAGAAAAAAGAATGGATAAAAAGTTCCTGTACTTTATGGCAGGGAAGATTCTTTAGATTCTGATATGATACACTTCATAATGTCTGACTCAGGATGATCCATGATATAGAACTTTTATTGAATCCTGTTAGTTTCTGTCCATATATTTGATACCTCACTATTTTGGCATATTGTACACTAGTATTTGTTACGTTTGTTATTGACTGTCTGCAGTATATATTGGTCAATCTTGTATATGGTGAGGTTTAGCCCAATATATATCTGTAGTCAGTCAGTAACAAGCTATTTTCCTTGAGGTCAGAGTTAAGGAGCCATTGCAGCGGCCCTCGGTGGAGCCGTTGGTTGTAGGTAATAATAAATGGTTTATTTTCTTGAGGACCACTGTGATCAGAGGCTGACATGCACACAATAACTGACAATCAAAATATTGAATGTAATGACATGAATTTAATTGTTATCAATAAACAATAAAAACAGGAAATTGCCAAAATTATATACCTGCGGAAAAAGCTATTATATTATCAGTTGACAGTCAGTACAGTGACCATACTGTTATATTTTGCATGTACTATGCCAAAATACTATGGTTTTTACACATAATGCACTCCCCTTTGGGTCATACACTATGTGGCAAAACTCCTACTATTCTGGCATAGTACATGCAAAGTGTAACATTATATAAGTAATGGTACAAGTTTGTTATGAAAATGCATGAGCCTGCCAGAAGAAATTTAAGCCTTAGTGTCAAGGTTCACCAAAAGTTCAGTGACTATTTTGTATATACAGCTAAAATGTTCAGTTGTGTTCTGTTGATGTATTTATTTGCTCCTCAAATATATAAAAACTGAAAATTTATTGACACTCGTGAATGGGAGCTATATCACAGTTAAGCACAATGTCATTATTCACTGCATTGATCAGAACTACTGAAGACTTTCAGGTTATGAATTATGATATTTTCTGGTCTTGAAATATATTTCCTGGTCTTTAACACTGAATCAAAAAAAGAATTTATCAGCATGCTTAAGTAGATAAAACATGAATGCTGACTACCAGAGTTTCTCCACACAATATCCGTCTGTGATCTTTATTTACAGGTGGTTGCAATAAAATGAACTTGTATCAGGAGCTTTTCAGTGCAGATCCTACTAATATAGCATATATAGGGTTATTTTAGCATCCAGAATATTTTGCAAGTTTTCTGTAAAACAGTAGTTGAATTATTCAAGCTTTAATTCTTCATGGTTTATATAAGGTGAAACAAAAGAGACATATGGATAAATGTTAATTTTTTTTCCTGCCACATAAGATAAATTTCCATCATATTAAAATTACCTGTTGCACAATACAATGTTGCATTTATCGGTGCAATAATGGAGGATGCTAGCTTTATGATAATTTTGCTACATCAAGAACTTGTCTACCTCAGAAGACCCAATGCACCATGCATGTATTGGTTTGTTTAGATTTTACTGCATCAAAATACAAATTATGAATTGGAAACAAAAATCCACCAACTTACAAATTCCTTTCTATCATGTGTTGGTTTTTTTTATACAATTATGTGTACTGAAAACCACTTCTTAAAAATGTATATTCAGAAAATAACATAACTTTATTTTTCTTTAGATATAATAATCATCTATTTATTGAAAGTTTTTCCTCTTATTTCTTATCTGCAGGCAAAATTTTATATTAATCATCCTGTTTTGTCAAAAGGTTTGGGAGAACGAACTTATTTATTTAACCTAAAATGTTTTGCTAACCTGACCTATGGTAATATCTGAAGTGACCTAATTCATAGATTTTCATTATAAGTTTGGAATATATATTTATGTTAACTTACAGCAGTAGGATCATGAAATGTTGTACCATTCAAGTTATATACTCCTATTCTTAAAAAAACAACTAGTGTTACACTCTGTCACTTCCATTGGAAATGAGGGTGGAGATGGGCGTAACATTAATGTTATGTTAAAGGTCAAATTGTCATATTACATGTGTGTTTTTACATGGTACATTAACTATGCTTAGTAGTGTATGTCCAAACTGTTCAATGTATTTATATGTTTGATGGGCCATACGAGAAATGGAAGATAAAGAACCTTATTTTTACATGTTTATCAGATATTTAGGAAATGCATTTTCAAATATTTCATGACATTTTTCAGACATATACAAATAACTGAAATGTCGATTTCATGAAATTAAATCAGGTATGCTCCTTCTTAGCTCACATGAGCCAATGATCGACTCCTTCTGTTTGACATTTTAAGTGATGTACCATTCCACCTGCTACAGCTGCATTTATGATTGAAGGGTAGAGGTACAATAAACCAATTTAAAGAATAATCCTGCAAAACAGATTCAACACTGGATCCAAGATAGGATCTTTTCATACTAAACCCATGAATATTTACAGAGAGCGACTAATGCTGAGTTGCTATGCAAAGTTGGAGAGGTGTTGACGATCCCTAGTAATCAACAGACATCAGCCACTGATCTGCTGCTCAATACAACTGACTTCATGGACCTTGATTTCAGTAGTGATAACTTTTTCAACAATCTGAACCATCCTTTTGCTTTTCCAAATCCAAAAGAATTTTGTAAGTATAGTTGCTTTTGGGATATAAAAAAAAAAAAAAAAAAGAAAGGGCAATTCTTGACTATAGATTGGGTGCATCTGCAGTTATTTCTGGTCTTGAAATGGGAATGGGGATGTTTTCCTCCTGCCTCTGTTATTTAGGGTGGGTAGGAATATGAAGTTTGACACAAAGTTGATAATATTGACATTTTCCTTGAAATTTATCAAAAATTTTCAACTTGACAGACGATTTTGTAAATATGATTTGAATTCGTAAACACAAGGAGAAAATGTTGGAAATTAGGTATGAAATTTTTGAAATACAGAGCTTTGAGGTGTGTCATGACTAAGATTTTGGATATCTTGGCTTGTGTATTAAGAAGTATTTACATAAGTAGTGAAGTTTTTTGCACTCATCCCTTGCAGAAAATGGCACAATTTTGAAATAGAAAGCAAAGAAATGAATGCTATGCTTTGTCCATTTTAGACGGAATGTCAACTGCAGACCTCATGCAGCCTGGTTTGGTTCCACTGCAACCAAATCTGGAGGATTTGATGGACTATGATCCTATTCAAGGTAAATACAGATAAAATATTTTACTGTATCATACACTCATGAACTCTAAGGAAATCAGAGTTCATGCTTTAGTGTAAATCTCCAATGAGATATGAATTTTTCTTTGCAAATAGTGTGAGAATTCATGATTTTAACAAAATACTGACTTAATAATATTTACTGTTGCACACTGCTAATAGTATTGACAGTGACACACCATAGTAAACCTGTAAACTAATAGAGGCATGAAATCTTGGCTTTGATAGAAGTGTATTTTGTAGAACTCCCCCCCCCCCCCCCCCCCCCCCTTCCTTCCTTCACCCATTTTGGACATATTTTTTTGTACTGTTGTATATGATACTGTTTATTGTTATATTATAAGACTTTCTTTCCATCCTTTAGATATAGTGACCACTCGCTCCAATGGTAATAATGTGATGTACTTCACTGGAAATCAAAGCATGGACAGCACCACCACAAACACAAATGTAAAGTATTGGGTTACCACATCATCACTTGACAAATGCATTCAACAGCAATGTTAATCAGAGCATGGTTACCACTATACAGGGATGTGATTTTTCCTCTTTTCGAAGGAAATCCTCCGATTAGCTCAATTTTCAAAAAAGTGAAACACTCTGGATTTGATCTAAAATGACAGAAAATGATATTTTTCTGGGTAGGGTAAGGTGTTTTCCTCCTTTTTTGACCAATTTTCCTATGATTTCTGAGGAATTTAGACACATCCCTGACTATAGCTTTAGGTTAGCACATTATATGAAGATAAGCGGAAAATGATCTGGAGTTTATATAATAATCATTTTTTCTACAGGTAGTAGATTTACATAAAATAAACACATGGAACAAATAATCTTAGACATAAGCTCAGTCCTCAGAGCCAGGGATTACAGCGTATGAAACATCATAATCAATGTGTTAAAATAGACATCTTAATAATATTGGTTATTGTGAATGAGTCAGGGAGTGAGTTCAATTGAATTCTATTGAGTTGAAACTGGGGGCGAAGATGCTCTTTCTTATGTCACAATACAAATTATATCTTGAACATTATAAAAATTTGAATATGTGTATCATCTTGAGTTCCCAGGATGATTTATTAGTTATCTCAATTGAAGAGCTAAGGGCTCAAAGACCCAACATATATCACAACAATCTCTATAAATCTTATATAATATGTGTGTGTGTGTGTGTGTGTGTGTAGTGATAAAAATAATAATGTACTGTTTTATTGCAAGAAACTTGTAGTACATGTTTTCAAGGATATAGACCTTCTAAAATGATTAAGACATCAACAGTGCCTTGTGGTGTAAAATTGATAGGATCTACCAAAATAGTGATTTCCAAACATTGTCTGAAACATTCCTATTTGTAAGATAACATTTAGAAATGAGCATGAATATAATAATCATTTACCATACAAAGGACTGATGTGATTAAATGTGAATGGAACAAAACTTCATGTTATTATACAGTTGAACTTGGGTTTCTTGAACATTGATATCATAATTATCATGGATATGTTAAAGTGAGTTTGAAGTCCCAACTATATTTTCTGTATGTATTTTAACTACAATGTTTCAAACCCTCGGATATCTCTTTTTTTTTTTATTCTTGGACCAATTGAGTTTGAGATAATGAGATTTGACTACATAGAAAAAATTTCATCCAGGAAGTAAGTTATATAGACACAAAAATTATATCCTTTGAAATGTTCACATTTCAATAAAAATATTTTCAAAATTATATTTCAAAGCATTTACAAGTCAGTATATAGAGCTGATTTTATTTGAAATTATTCATTTATGTTTATAGGTAGTAGGCTGCTATCTCTAAAGTATGTTCACATTAATCAAGTCTTCAAATTTCAATGTTTAGATGTAGCATAGCAAAAAATGCATGCATGTTACATACTCATGTGATGCAAACAGGTCACCACTGAAATCAGTGGACTAAACATGCTGTCTGTTATCATTGGTGACTATGAGAAGAAAGATATAATTTTTAGGTCACCTAGTAAACTCGGGTGACCTATTAATTGGTCTACATCTGTAGTTGTGTGTCATTTGTTGTGTGTCAACAAATGAACATTTTTAACTTCTTCTTGATAACTATCATTCCAATTCTTTTCAGATTTGGTATGAAGCATCTTAGGGACAATGTGGACATAAATTGTAAATTTCAGGACTCCTACCCCACTGGGGCCTTAGGGGCAGAACCAAAACTGCTAAAAAGTGACCAATTTTCAGAAATCTTATTTGCTAACACTGCACATTTGTAAGAAAAATGCATATTAATGTAGAGCAGGAAGCAGTATCCCCAAGGTAGAGGTTCTGACCCCATGGTAGGATCAAACTTGATATTTGTTATTTATGTGTAAAACATTTAAAATACATCTTTAATGCTACTGATACCAAACTGGAGCTAAATGGATTTTTATAATGTGCAAGTATCCCATTACCAAAATTGTAAATTTGTAGGGGTCCAAATGGTCTGTGGTTAAATGTGTTAACAAATTAATATTTTTAACTTCTTGATAACTACCATTCCAATTCTTTTCAGATTTGGTATGAAGCATCTTTGGGAGGCAGACATAATTTGTTAATTTCAGGACTCATGCCTCTCTGGGGCTTTAGGGGTGGGGCCAAAACTGCCAAAAAATTTCCAATTTTCAAAATCTTTTTCTCTTGAACTGCACAACTAAATGCATAGTAATGTACAGAAGGAAGGCCTTTAACAAAATTGTAAATTCCATGATCCCCAGGGTAGTGGTTCTGACGCCAGGGCAGAGCTAGACTTGGTGTATAGTTTTCAAGTATAAAACATTCAGAAAACATCTTCTTAATGTTATTGATTTCAAATTGAAACTAAATGGATATGTAGAATGAGTAGGTAGCCTTTTACCAAAATTGTAAATTTCATGATCCCAGCGGTAGGGGTTTTGATATGAAGGTGGGACCAAATTGATCAGTGACTAAATGTGTTAAAAATTGAACATTTTTAATTTCTTGATGACTACCATTTGAATTCCTCTGAAAATTTGTATGAAGCATTTTTAAAACTAGAAGTTCACACATTGCAAATTTCAGGGCTCCTGCTCCCCAGCGGCCCAAGGGGTGGGACAAAAACTGCAGGATAAGAGAAATGTAAATTGTGAAATTTATTATCATAGCTCCCCCAGGGCCTCATGGTTGGGGTGAAAACTGCAAAACTAAAAATAAAAAAAAGCTCCCAGACATGTGGAAGGAAAACCAAATGCAGTTATTATGTCCTTGAAACCCTTTACCATAATTGTGAAATTCATTGCACCTTGGTCAAGGAAATATGGGCTGATTTAAATGCTTCTAAGTTCATCTTTCCTTCTATTGTAATTGAATGGGAATTGTATGCATATTTAGAAAGATCATAACAAAAGACTCCAGAATGAGTCTTAAATGAAAATATGAGACTCCTTGAGAGGTCTATGTATGGGCTATGATACAAAGGTGACCATTAAGGCCTATGTGCCTCATGTCTATAATTTATTCATGAAACAGAGAGTGGTCAGAAAAATCTATAACAACATGAAAAGCTATTTATAACATTTAGCATTGTTACATTTTGAGTTGAAATTATAGTTCCATATTTCAATCCTAATATTTGTGATTAAATGTTTGTAAAACAACAGAAGAAAACATACACAATTATACTGAGTGAACTGTTAATTTCCTAAGTTGTTTACAACACAAGTATCAAAACATAACATAAGAATAAATAATGAGTGAAAAGTGTAGTATTTTTTGTAATGACACATATTTTTTTCCTTCTTCAGAGCAATAATGTTGTACAGAGTATGGACACAAGACAAACTTCATCTCAGTCACAGAGTATTGACACACAACCCCAATCCCCAGGAAGCAAATCTTTGGGGGACCTGTTAAGTGGACTTTTGGGTAGTATTGCTAGTGGTAATATTACTACTAGTTCAGCTTTTGCTGATGGATCATTGAACAGTGCAGAAAGTCAACTATTGGCAAAGCTCCAGCAGCAGTCCAGTGGTCAGACTCAACAAAACTCCACAAACAATTTGTTTTTCTTGTCTCAAAACAATGAGGATACTCCCATGCCTACAATGTCGTATTCACCATCAGAACCTGCTCTGAAGATTTCTTCACTGGAGGAAGCTCTACTTAGCAAAAATGTTATTCCAACAAATCAGGTGACAAAAAGTCCTACAACGCAGTCATCCAGATTCCCCACAAGGAGTAAAAGTTTGCCACAGGTGTCTAAAAAGAACACACAAAGAAAGGATGGAAATTTTGTGAAGCCAGTAAGTTATTATGGGATTGATCACTTGGTATTTATATAATTTCAAGAAGTTTCATGAAAAAAGGTTTGCAATGTAGTCTTTTTTTCTTTCTTGATGAAGCAAAGAAATTTATATGGTCAGTGATTGTGTTTCAATGCCATGTGTGTATTTGACCTTGAAATACTGAGAATTTGATAGACTTCGAAAATTTGTGTCATTAGGTACTTGTGTTATGACCCGGGTACTTTCTGATGGGTGAAAGTGATTGTCCCCAGAACTTCCCCACTCAGGTGTTGGCACTCTGGTATATTCAGGATGCCCCTCCTTCTATAGGGGTACAATGTGGTAGTGTTAGATGTATGGCCTTTCTACTATCTCTGACTAGTGGGCTAACCCTTTAGCTCCATTTGTAGAGCACTGGACTGTTGTGGCAAAAGTCCTAGTTCCTCAGCAGAGTCATACACTGTCTTTGTTTTCTTTTTTTATTTAAAAATGAAAGTAGGATGGTAATATTCAAATTTTGAACAGAAACAAACTATTGCTTTAGGAAATAGACATATCATAATGATGGTCCTATTGGAATGTGATAGGTTAATGAAACATTTATGTCTAAGAAGGTTATCCTTTTCATCGAAGTAATCCCTTCATACTAGCATCGCTGCAGAAATTTATTTTGTTGGGAAAAAAAGCCCAAAAAACTTGCAACAGGAGGACATCAATCATGGATTACAATGCAAAACAACAGACAAAAAAACAGAGAAATGGAGCACATTTTTATTGGCAGATGGTATCATTCCAGTGTGAAAATCTACTTTTAATTCTAAAAGCGGTTTCTCCATATTTCATACCCATATATTAGCGGTTTCTCCATACTTCATACCCATATATTAGCGGTTTCTCCATACTTCATACCCATATATTAGCGGTTTCTCCATACTTCATACCCATATATTAGCGGTTTCTCCATACTTCATACCCATATATTAGCGGTTTCTCCATACTTCATACCCATATATTAGCGGTTTCTCCATACTTCATATCCATATATTAGCGGTTTCTCCATACTTCATATCCATATATTAGCGGTTTCTCCATATTTCATACTCATATATTAGCGGTTTATCCATACTTCATACCCATATATTAGTGGTTTCTCCATATTCATACCCATATATTGAGATATATCAAATATTTCCTGACACAAATTTTTTTCAGCATATTTGTGTAACTTTAAAAATTAAAAAAAGAAATTTCATACATATTTAGGTCAAACCTGCCACTCGTCCAAAGCAGAGAATGATTGCACCAAATCCTCCGCCATCTGCAAACAACACCTATCTGGCACAGCTTCTTACTACAGGTTTGTTTTTTTATTTTGTCATTTATTTAGTGTATTTGTATGCCAATAATTTCTGGAGATTTTTTTTTTTTTTTGCTTATTGATATTAATGAATTGTATCATCATGCATATACTTGACTGATACTCCTTTTTTTGTGAGGAAAGTGTGTGTGTTTGTATGTAAATGTATATTTTATGTAAATATTTTTATATAATGTACATAGGCATAGGAAAGTTTAAACCCCACCCCCATCCTCCCACCCCCTCTTCACTTATCATCCTTAACTAGGGCTGTCATAGTTCAGACTTTTCATTTCAGATCAGGAAACAAAATATCGGGTTGGGGGGTGGGGGGTGATAAAATAACTTTCAAGAATAATGAGAGCATGTAGTAATTATCATTTTTCTGTAGAAATGCAAATATCAGTTTCAGATGTATTTAATTCAAGAAAGTCAAAATATTTATGAATTATTTTATTAATACATATTTTAAGATGACATTATGTACAATACAACAAGTAGCATAAGCTCTCAAGACATTTTTAATTGACTGTAAGCTGTTGGTGAGGTAATTTAAATTTAGACCTATGCCTGGCACTTGCAGTTGTAACAGTAAGGATTCTTACAAAGATACCGATGCCTGCTGCGACAAGGAACCTATGTTTTTAAAGGTCATATCCAAAAGACCCTTGATTCTTACTTCTAAATGCCAAATGTTTAGCAAAGGAGCAATCACTATGTTTGTTTCTTGGGTTTGAGTGGGGCTGAAACATATGACCTCCTGGTCATGAAGTGAACACTCTTACCACTCAGCTATCACAATCCTATTACAAACTTAAACTCTTACTTGAATATTTTGCAGACTATGATTACTTTGTTAAAAGCTTCTCTCCCTTAGAAAATTTAAACTATTCCCACTCTTTCGATTTCTTTCCACAGATCACCATGTTTTCTTTTACTATTACTGATGCTAAATGCAATTTCATTGGTCAGAATGTCATTGATAAAAGTATTGAACCAATCATTGTACATGTAGCAAACAAAACTGAATATTGTAAAACATAAACAAAATGGAAATTCAGAATATACAAACCAAATCCATCATCTCTAATTTTTCCAAGAGTGTGTCCAACTTAAGACCAGGTTTTAGTAATTCATGTCTTAAAAGTACCAAAATAGTCTCAAGTATTGGTTTTGCTCTTTTGTCAAATATCATTGACCTTATCCACATTTTGGATTTTTGCCATCAGAAAAGTTGACCAAAAACCCTTGGCTATTAAAGATGAAATTTGTGTACATGTTTAGTGCATACATGTGGTGCAGTCCTTAATGCTGGAGATAGGGTCACTGTCAGTTCTTGGATTTATGTATCCCCTCTTCTAGTGGGAGACATTGTTTTTGTACTTTTGTCAGTCTGTCCATCTGTTTGTCATAAGAACCACAAGCTCCAGGATATTACAACTTGGTACATTTGATCACCATGATGAGAAGAAGATGCTTATTATTTTTCAAGGTCAAAGGTCATAGTCTAATCAGTTAATAGGAAAACCTTTTAGGCAGGAAACAGACCAAATTATTGGGGCTAGGATTGTCAAATTTTGTACACTTGATCACCATGATGAGAGGAAGATGCTTATTGTTTCAAGGTTAGAGGTCAAAGGTCAAGGTAAAGGTAGTAGTATCACTTAGTAGGAAAACCTTGTAGGCAGGATACAGATGGAACCATTGGGGCAAGGAACATCAAACTTGTTATTCATATGATGCAATAGAAAGAATGTTGATATTACCTTGAGTTAAGTTTTACAACTTGAACATGGTTGAAGAAAAATGCCCTATATAAGCTTTTGATGGGTGTATTATGTATTGTTTTCGGCACACATGTTGAGTAATGATACTTCTAAAATTTCACAAATGACTTGATTTTTTATGCATGATTATACAAGTGAAAAAGAGAAGGTAATAGTCTTTTAATTAGCTTTGTAATAACATCTAGAATTTATATGCATGACTTCAAACTTTATTGCCTCTGTGGTAGAAAGTATGTGCAATTAACAAACACCCAAATACCCCCTCAGGGAAAAGGAGGGGGGAGAGAGAGAGTCAAGATATATGCATTAAATAAGCAGGAACAGTATAGATACTTTGTCAACACCTTAATGGTGGGAAAAGAGTACTAAAGATTTATAATTTGGTTTTTTTTTTTTTTTTCATCATTATACAACTACATAAACCTGACAACAATCACAAAATTGCAAAATTAGTTATGATTGCATTTAGGCCATTTAGTATATGTATGTCTTTGATATAGATAAGAATGTTTAAAGACTATTGATTGTAAGACAGTATGAAAATGCAAATGAAAAATAATTATTTAAGACAAATGTTACAAAAGTTTCTAATTCAGTGAAAGTAATAAATAGACTACTAGCAATATCTTTTACACTTGGAGGTTTAAAAAGAATTATAAATACTTATCAGATCAGTTTGATATTAGCAATATATTTTTAAAACTAAATATAAAATCATTTAATTTATACTATGAAAATTTACCATCAGTGAAGATCAAAATTAGCATTTTGTGAGCTGTATTTATTCTTAGCTAGCCGAAATGTTTGAGTGTAATTTGATTTTTAAGTCGACTACCTGGGTATATGTTTCTATAACAGTAGAGAAATAGATTGAAATATCCAATAGATTAAAATTCGATTGATAATGATTTTAAGGGGAAATAATACATCATCATAAAAGCTGACTTCCTTTTGAAACATGAATGAAAATATAAATATCAGCAGTACTTGTGTATTCCTGTGTGTAGCTGGGTACTTGTGTATTCCTGTGTCTCGCTGGGTACTTGTGTATTCCTGTGTGTAGCTGGGTACTTGTGTATTCCTGTGTGTAGCTGGGTACTTGTGTATTCCTGTGTCTGGCTGGGTACTTGTGTATTCCTGTGTGTTGCTGGGTACTTGTGTATTCCTGTGTCTGGCTGGGTACTTGTGTGTAGCTGGGTACTTATGTATTCCTGTGTCTGGCTGGGTACTTGTGTATCCCTGTGTGTAGCTGGGTACTTATGTATTCCTGTGTCTAGCAGGGTACTTGTGTATTCCTGTGTCTAGCTGGGTACTTGTGTATTCCTGTGTGTAGCTTGGTACTTATGGATTCCTGTGTCTAGCAGGGTACTTGTGTATTCCTGTGTCTAGCTGGGTACTTGTGTATTCCTGTGTCTGGCTGGGTACTTGTGTATTCCTGTGTGTTGCTGGGTACTTGTGTATTCCTGTGTCTGGCTGGGTACTTGTGTATTCCTGTGTGTTGCTGGGTACTTGTGTATTCCTGTGTCTGGCTGGGTACTTGTGTATCCCTGTGTGTAGCTGGGTACTTATGTATTCCTGTGTCTAGCAGGGTACTTGTGTATTCCTGTGTCTAGCTGGGTACTTGTGTATTCCTGTGTGTAGCTTGGTACTTATGGATTCCTGTGTCTAGCAGGGTACTTGTGTATTCCTGTGTCTAGCTGGGTACTTGTGTATTCCTGTGTCTAGCTGGGTACTTGTGTATTCCTGTGTCTAGCTGGGTACTTGTGTATTCCTGTGTGTAGCTGGGTACTTGTGTATTCCTGTGTCTGGCTGGGTACTTGTGTATTCCTGTGTCTGGCTGGGTACTTGTGTATTCCTGTGTGTTGCTGGGTACTTGTGTATTCCTGTGTGTTGCTGGGTACTTGTGTATTCCTGTGTGTAGCTGGGTACTTGTGTATCCCTGTGTGTAGCTGGGTACTTGTGTATTCCTGTGTCTAGCAGGGTACTTGTGTATTCCTGTGTGTAGCTGGGTACTTGTGTATTCCTGTGTGTAGCTGGGTACTTATGTATTCCTGTGTCTAGCAGGGTACTTGTGTATTCCTGTGTCTAGCTGGGTACTTGTGTATTCCTGTGTCTAGCTGGGTACTTATGTATTCCTGTGTCTAGCTGGGTAGCTCAGTAGGTTAATGTGTTGATTACTGATCTGTAGCACATTTTATTTTCAGATAACTAGTCTAAATATTATTGTACATATCCTCTGCTTTCCGTCCATGTCAGATTTCAAAGGTGTGTTAATTCCTCTTAAGTTGATAAAAGTCTAGACGTATTTGTGGAAATAAGTGATAGCACAAACACAGATGTATTTAATGTCCATAAAACTCCTTCAACCCTTATGCACATGTTCCTTCTTTATTTTCCTATCATTAGAAAAATTGATCCTTACTTCCAAGTTCCAAAGACAAGGAAGGAAAAATTGAACAATGAGTGCATGTTGAAGGAATGGTGAGAGAACAATGAATGCTTTGTGTATTGCAAATGTGAGAAGTTGGTGAATGCAAAACTGAATGGAGAACAAAAATTGAACATACAAACAAATGTTTGTGATCAGAAAAATAGAGAAGTAAAATATTTCAAGAACTGTATGCCTCTTAGAAAATTACTTAACATTCTGCAGTTTCTGCTCATTGTCTAAGTGGGCATTTTGAATTTAAATGTGGGATGTAGATACATCCGGAGATCATGCAGGTCAAAGTCTTATTTTGGTCTGGTCAAATAATTTCTGGAAAAGTTGAGCCACTGGGACTCTGAAAAATTTCAGTTATTTTAGTTTGTACTCATTATCTCAGTCATACATGGACATTTTAAATTGAAATTGACCCATGATAGGTGGGGACATCTTTGTCACTGGATGTCACATCTTGTTCCATTTTACATGATGATGGGATTGAGTTGAAATTTGGTAATCAGTTAAAATATGTCTGTTCATTTTTATGATCCTGGAATAAAGATTCGGGGGCATCTAGTATCTATGTGTCTGTAGCAAAAAACTTTAAATTAACCTTGATCGTATCTTTTACACCATAAGAGGTACACTTTTCATATTCCTTGTGGCAAGACTTCCATTAACACCAAAATCTTTGACCTGGTGATCTTCACTGTTTTACAAACATATCTGTTTATTTTAATTTAAATTATTGTTAGATGACCTAAAATATCGAAATTTCATTTTGATGTTATGAGAGATTATTTCTTGACATTGAGAGAAACTATGAATACCTTCTGAATTTTGTATATACAACACCCAATAGTGAATTACTACACTTCGGTACAAAGGATTCTATTTTAATCATTGGATAAAATTATGTGACCATGCAACTGTCAACTGTTCAAACAATTTAAAATGACAGAAGACATAGTTAGTGATCATGAGTGTCCCTTTCAGTGTAGTATATATAAGTTATATTTAATTATAAAAGTGGTCTATAAATTTATTCATTTTTTCATTAGTTATTTTGTGATAGAAAAAAATGTTACATGTACTACTCATAGAATTTGCATTAAAAACATTGTTGTACTTTTGTTTATCAAATTGTTGCATCATTCTTGAAATTACCTCCTTCTTTTTACAATACAGTGTATATGGTTAATTATTTATTCAAGAATTTTATAGCTTTATTTTGTATTCTTATGCATAAGTTTGCATCACTTGTAATAGGTAAATCTATGCTATTATCCACAAACTGCACCCATTCTCTGTATTAATTGACAGTGTTTTCAAAATATATATGTGCAGTTGATTACACTCTCATAATCATGCATCAATCACATGGTGTAGTCAGGTAGAATTCCTATTTACCTATTGCAAAGCAAAAAGACTGTTGGTCACAAATGAATATGGTTGGCTGATTTGGTCTATTCTGATATTGCCTTGACCTCAAGGTGTTCCTTCCATGCATGCTATTTCATCATCAGAGTTCATGTACAGTTTATGATCCCATCATGATTGTGAGGGAAGATAACCCTGATAACATGAATCTGTTGATATTTTGATTTTTTAAAGGTTTTTGGTTCTGCAATGTGAAAGGGAATGTTGAATGTTTTGCCAGAAGGAAATAAACAGCTGACATTATCATTGCAATAATTTTTGTAATAACTTAAACATGATTCTCAAAGGAATACAATTGTCCCCAGTCCATCAACTTGGTAAGACAGATTTTTGCACATGCATGCATGCATGTTTTGCTTTTATTAGTAAAATGATTTGTTCCAATTCATGTGTAATAATTTCAGTGGAAAATTTTATGTATGAGTATTCATATCATTTTTGGTTTTGACATAAATTATTTTACATTAATTTGCAAAATGACAATTTTAAATAGTACATGTTCATTATTAACAATTTCACTATTTGTTGTATATTAAGTTAATGTGATTAAATATTGAATTTTATAAAGATGCATGAGGTATTTATTAAAGAATTAAATCTAGGTATGTGTACTGATAAGGTCAGGTAAAATGTAGGTATATTCACCTTTTAGTATATTGGCAATTTGTATTGTAATGGTGATGTACTGGGATGTTTTGTAACTGTTTGATAACATTTGAATATGTCACACTTAGTTTTCATAACCCATGAGATTTTATTGAATTACATATTAAGGACACATAATACAAACCAAAAAACAAAACAAAAAAAATGAATGGCATGAGTTGGTATATATTTTTAGTCTTTTGTTTGTTGGTTTTTTTTTTATTATAATAAGTACAATATATATAAAATTACTAAAAATTAAGGGACTAGTAAATTTTCTATGATGTTCAAAAGTTGAAATATATTGGCTCCCCCCCCCCCCCCCCCCATTTAACTATATATGACTGTTCTCTTCTGTTTTGGACTTAATTGAGAAATCATGGAATTAAATTACATTTCGTACAGTAAATTGAATTCAATTACTTATAAAAAACATAATTTTTGAAAAAAGTTCGTTTGCAGGAAGTGTCATTAAAACTTTTATTTTCTGCACATACCTCTTCTCCCCCCAAAAAGCTTTCTTTAAATAAAAGTGATTTGCCTTTAGAGTCATGGTTTGCACAACCTTGAATCTACATGTTTATGGAGAGTGATGCACAAACAATATAAATTGTGTAATGTGTTTTAGTCTTTGGATTTGCCAAAAGGAACTATTAGTTTACCCTTGGTCTCTCTGTGAGTCATTCTGCTTGAGGTTTTTCAGACTTTTCTTCGCATTGGATGAAGATATTCAATGAGATTCGATATGTAGCTTTGTCTTGGATAGTTACAGATCATATTTGAGTTACATTAAGCTTGACCTACTTTTGACTGAATTATCCTACCGATAGAGGACTTTGTATTGCCTGCAATACACTCAGAATGCTTTTTTTTTTTTTCCTTTTTCCATTTAAATCATTTTTCTGTTGATTACTATTTTTGCACATTTATATACTAGTATTTTATAATGAAACATCAGAATAAAGCTGTGAAAATTTCTAGTGCACCTGAACCAAAAGTGAACTTTTCTGTATTGAATTATCATATTTGTCTTTTGTGTGTTTACTCAGTAGCTGGAAACTATTAACATGGAAACTATTAACAATCTGAAAGCAGCTGATTAGTTTGCTGAAAGTGGTTGGTGAAGTTTTATAAAGGAGTATGTAAGGAAATCTCTATTTCTGTTGGGGTACAATGAGTTTGTTCACCATGACACTCCCACCCCACCAAAAGACAAGGGCAGGCAACAGTAGGGGTTTCAAAGTTTAACATTGGTTATATGTAGAAAAACTCTTTGATAATCTTATCTTAAAGTCTTAAGAGCAACATGGGTAAATACTAGGTCATTTGTTTTTTGTGAGGAATCTCATGTAGTACAGTTTTAGATTTGCCCTGTCATGATTCCTGGTCAGATTGGGGCCACAGAAGGGGGTTCAAAGATGAAAATTGTTTACGTATAGGAACAATCTTGTAAGTCTTTTTATGAACCAATAATCAGTGATTCAGGGGCATATGGTTTTTGATATGTTTGTTAGTCAGCAGGAACTTTAACCTTGTCAATAACTTTTGAATGGATGGTTATAGGACTTTCATATTTCATATGTGACAAAATCTTTCTTTTGGTACCAAAATTTTTACCTCATGACATTGACCTTGGACTCTGGTCTCAATGGGTTTAATGTCCAACATGTTTTAGATCTTTTGAATTAAAATCTTTTAAATGTATACAAGTTTACATTATTGTTAAATGGATATGCAAGTATTTGTTGACTGCAGACTTCTTTTTGCACATGTAAGCAATGTGGTCTCTTGCTATCAAGTATTACTAACTCTGACTTGGTCAATGGAAAAATTTTCAATTATGTTTACTGTATGTCGGTGGGCTTTTTTATCAATATGTATAATGTGTGTTTATGACAGTGTGATATTTTTGAAGCACATTTTTGTTAGACAATTCAAAATTGTTTTAACAATATAATGATACAGATAATGATTATGATATTGTAATTTCATGATTTAAAGATGCATTTTTAATCAACACTGTTTTTACCATTAAGTACTTTTATGCACAGTGAAGTAGAGTGTTTTATTTCCACAATGTTATTGTCAATACTCCACTAGTCAAGGATGTTTAACAAACTAGCATTTTGAATACGTAGTTCATATTCATAAAATTATATTTGTAGTTCATGTATATGTAATGATCACCAAAAAAGATTTTGCAGTTCTTTATAAAATCCTTCTCTGTATGTAACACTGTTTCTTTTTCACTAGGAACATATCCTGGAGCTATCATCAATGTGAAAAAAGAGACTGGGGGCGTGACCACTTCTGGTCTTGTGACAATTCAAGGGCAACAACCCACCCCTACACCTGTGGTTGTCTCCTCCATTCCATACAAAGTAAGTATTTGTTGATAGTATTAAATAATAATGCATTATTTCTAGTTGTTTTGGTTGTGAGTTTCTCTCCCTTTCTCGTTTTCCTCTTTCCTTGTCCTCCTGCCATAATTTAGTTTCTGTTTATTATCTCTGCTACAGTAACAAATATTCAAGTAAAATTTGGTATATAGATACATCATGAGAAAAATCCAGGTCAAGTTAGGGTGGGTTTTTTTTTATTTTGGTTTTGATTGAACAAAGTTTGAAAGAATCATGCCACCTAAGAAATTTCAAACAATTCAATTTCCTCTCATTATCTCTGTCATGTACAGACATTCATTTTGAATTGAAATTCAAGATATAGATATGTCTTAATAAAAATTTCAATCAAGTCAGTGTCCACTCATTATCTCAATTATACACAAACATTTTGAATTGAAATTTTGGATATAGATATATCATTTACACAGGTCAACTACTTATATGGGTCCAGGTAATGCAGAGGTAGTGCTCTCGCTTCGCACCGCTCTGTGACCCGAGATCGATCCCTGTAATTGTTAGTTGAAAATTATTTCTAAGTTCCTAGCTATTCCAATATCCTTGGAAACATACATCAGGCAAAGATAGCTCCCAATAAAAAAAATGCTATTGTGTATTTGACTATAGTACTGTAATGAAAATCCACTAAAATTAGTGCATCTAGTGTGATACTTAGTGGTCTGTTGTTATCATTTTAGCTGACTGATGCCAGCATACTGTTACAAACACAAAGTCCTGCTGTTGAAGTCACCAAAGACACAGTCATTAACTTTGTTTCGAATCCAGGTAAATGATTATGGTACATAATTTATATTCAGTGAAATGGAAAGTCAAGGTGCAAAGTTGAAGGTCAAAGTCAAATTTGCTACAGTCGAGGATATGTATATGTAATGTTTCACAAAAAGATTTTTGCTTTTTCTTTTCAGTAACTTTATCAAATACATCTGTAGCAGTGCCTAAATTTACCAATGTGACAACCTTAACTCCAACAAAGACTGTTGCCCCCAATCTCTCTTCACCCCTGTCAGAGCCAGTCACCCCAAGGAGGGCAAGCTATCCCCCCAATAGTCCTGGTACAGTGTTCTCCAATCCTACTAGTCCATCTGATAGTTTTTCCATCAGAAGCCCCTCAGGGAACCAGTCAGGGGTAAGATAAACTTGCATAGACAGTAAGGATTATTGTATGTGTACCAATAATCATGTTGTTAGTCATTTATATAGTTAATTAAGTATTTAGATATGGATCTGGGGCTATGGATATATTTAGGTACATTTCACAATGATTTATGTATTGGATTTAGGATTCGGAGTCCGAGTTCAGAGGTGGGGAACACAGAAGGCTAAATCATACATCAGCAGAACAGAAAAGAAGGTGTAATATCAAGGTTGGTTTTCTTCCAGTGGGATATTTTTCTCTTATACCTTATAGAAAAGTATATATAGTAAAAAAAAAAAAAGTCATAATGTGCATTAAGAAAGAGCCCATGAAGAATACATTGTATAATATTCAAATTTTTAAAGTTTATTCCTGAATATAATGTTATTATTTGCCAGTGACATGTAGATTTCATTAATTGTAAGTATATTCTGACAATATTTTATTCAGACTGGATTTGACCTGCTTCACTCACTCATCCCATCACTTAGTCAGAATCCCAACGCCAAAGTCAGCAAGGCAGCAATGCTTCAAAAAAGTAGGTTATGTTCAAATTTCAATTTCTTTCAACAAAATTTTCTTTTCCAATTTTCATAAAGTTAAAAAAAGTTATACTAGTAGTTGCTTTGTCACACAGATGCCTTTGGTCTTTTGTAGCTGCTGAATATTGTAAAAAGTTGAAAGCAGAGCGTACACAGATGCAGAATGAAGCAGAGATCCTTCGACAAGAGATAGAATCTCTCAATGTTCAAATAAGGTTAGTTCTGCAGAAACATCAAACTTTAAATGTAAAATGTAATGGTTGTCATTTTAAAATCTCAATAGAGATTACATTTAAAAAAATTCAAATCTACAGCATGACATCACATCTGTATTGTGTATTATTACAGTCAGTGCCAAGCCCAGCTCCCAGCCACCGGGGTTCCAGTCACGCGACAAAGGGTGGACCAGATGAAGGAGATGTTTCAGGAATATGTCAAAAACAGAACCTTAACAAACTGGAAGTTCTGGATTGTATCCTTTGACGACAATCAGGTTTTTCTAATTCAGAGTTTAGGAAATTTCCCATTGTTTTAACTCTGCTTACAATCTGTGCGAGTATAAAACAAGTTTGTGCAAGAAATGATTTTCAAGATGAGAAAAGTTCTCCTTGACATTGCTATAGTTTTCCACCATCATTCAGGGTCTGTTTGACACTTATAACAGCATGGTGTCTACAGCTAGTATTGACGAGCTGTGCAGGACCTCTCTGGCATGGTTAGATCAGCACTGCTCACTTGTCATCCTTAGACCTGGTAAAAATTGAATTTCAGTTTGATGTAGATATTGAAAGTAAAGAAAATTCTATCACATAAATGATCAAAATATTGGATTTTTATTAGGTCACTTGGGTTACCTATTGCTGTTGGTTTTTGTCCGTCGTTGTGTGTTTTCCATCATCCGTTAATATCACCTTTTTATTTTCTTTATATTTACATTTACCAATGTTTTGCCTTATGTGACACTACTAACGGAATTGACATTCAGTTTTCCATAACATGAAATCAGTCACATGATCAGATTTTTTTTCTTGCGTATGAATTCAATCACTGCCTCAAAAGTGTTTGCGTCAATATTTTTTTTGTACTGTACTTTCACCTGTTTTGACATCATAACAGAATGACAAAATAAATAAAATGCAGCAAAATATTTTCATAGAATTTATTTTGTAAACAGACAAGAATTTCAGTAATGAATAAAACAGAAACATTAAACTTGCTGTTCAGTTGTTTTATCTTTTAAAAATACTGTCTGCAACTAAAATTGCAACTTCTGAAGTATGGTGAATTCATACGATTTCTTTGATATTTACATTATGACAAATTTATATTGGATTCACTTTATGGTGATAGTAACCTGTTGTTTCTGGGCAATAGTCTTCAATGCCATGAGCGAGGCTGGTTTCAAGCTCCAAAAAGTTATTCAATTCAGGGCACTGCTGCAAGTCATTTAAATCTGACAACAGAAATTTCTCAGTAGAACAAAATGTCTCTTTCAGTTCATGTTTATCTTCTCCTACACACCCAAGGAGTAAAAAATACAACGCACCTGCAGCTGCACTAAATATGTCAATATAATATTAAAACCACAAGTCCTAACGATTAACATGCCATTTAACGTTAACTTAATCTATTTATCCTCTGTCATTTCTCTTAGATTCTCTGAATTTCTGTCAAAATCTGTGTTCAGAAGTTGCATTTACAATTAAATGATGTAGGCAACTGCCACCATTTCTCAATTATAGGATTTGATCACATGACCAACTTCATGTCACATCCTAATAACATTCAAAAAATTATAGCTTATTTCTTAAAAAACTACATTGCCATTTGTTATCATTTTTGGAGTGAAGCTTCTTTAGGATAAGATGAATGTAAATGTGAAATGTATGATCATAGCTCCCTCAGGGCCTCATGGGCAGGGCCAAAACTGTAGAATATCTCTACTCAATTTGTGAAAATCAATTCCCTCTGGGTTAGGGTTTAGGCCATAGGGTGGGGCTAATATGGCTTTCTAAATGTAAATATATTAAATCTTAGAAAATATCTTTGTTTACTCTCCGACGTGCGAGGAAAAACTAAATGCATGGGCTATGGTACTCAAGTGACTGCTATGGCCTGTGGGCCTCTTTTTTTTTGTATAAAGACATGTTTGCATAAATTAATATATAATAATGCAATTTGATCAACAGTGTTTTTTTACCATTGTTATAACTGTTTCTTTTGCAGCTGTGTTGAATGCTTTGCGCCATCTGAGCACCACTACCAGTATTCTCTCTGACCCGTCTCGCATGCCTGAACATGCTACTGAAGCTGTACTGAAAACAGATAAATCTTCTGGTTCCTGACTGTTCACAAAGAGAGGTTGTGATTTAGAGCCAAAGCTCACTTTCAGTACACACTGAATAAGCTGAAGTATGGCAACCTCATCAACTAGGGCAATCACGTGTCAGATGGGCGATAAAGTTGCCATGGTGACATTATAAACATCTATAGATGTTCGACAAAATATAGGGCAGCTTTATTTAGTTTTCTTTTAACAAACTAAAGCAATATATGTGTGAAAACACAATTGGTGGCACACTTGTGCCTGTGATTGAATTTCGAAATGAATTCATTTTGATGTAAAGGTTTGATGTGATTAATGTCAGCAAAGATAGCATACAGTATTTTGAGTGGTGTAAACTTGTGATCCAGAATAGGAAGTTGCTGATTTATAGACCAGCAGGCTTAACATTGCAGTGGTTATTTTAACCCATTGAATCGCATGATAAAGAGAAATTCTGTAGAGATGTAAAATGAAGCATGGACAGAAATAGTTTGTGAAATGATGCAAAGTGTGTGGAGTGTGGATGAAGGAATATGAAGGGTACTTCTCTTGGAGTTTAACAGAAAATGGAACACTGTTATTGTAGTCAATTGATGTGATTTTTGTATTGTGAAAGATGTATTGGTTAATATATAGATAGGTTACTGTTTACTGTGTACACATGCAGGAAACATTCATATATATTATTGCACATCTAATATAAATGAAAAATATGGCCAAGATCTTGCTGATATAACGAGGATAATATTATATATTTTTACTAGATAGACTGAATGATTAATGTTATTTCTGAACTTGAATGTTTAAAACGGTGAAATATATCCAAGTTTATCAAGTTGACACAGTATGTTGAGATATTCTAGACAAACCAAAATTAAATTCTTTAATATTTTTCACCATCTAAATTTCCTCCCTTGTCTTTCAATGTTGAACATTGTTGTACCGGTGTTATAAGGCAGTATTGAATATTCCACTGAATACAAAAAGAACTAAAATTGTGCATTGATGTCATAGCCATTTTTTTTTATACAGTATGTGATCTAATCATGCAAGTCAATGAGTAGACAAAACTTTTCAGAAGGTTGAGGAAAGTATGCAACTGTTGAATATCGTTCATTTCTGAAGTTCATATACATGTAGATGGAAGAGGAAGATGCAGAACCCTGCTATGATCTTTCCTTGCTTTATGTATGAACTATTATTTTTTTTATGTATTGCATTAAATTTCATGCTGATTCTAAACAGATCTTGTGTTGTGATTAAGTAGTGAATATAATGATACATGTAATGTGAAATAGATTTTCCACAATTAATTTGAAAAACAAACTAAAGCTACAAAAAATCTTTCCTATTTGATGGATACTGTACATGGTGTAGATTCTACAGGACAGGAAAAGAGCCAATTGGAATCAAAGATCTATAAATAGATAGCAACTAAGTGATTGGCTTAAATGATCATTCATACTTACGACATGAGCAAGAAATGAAAGTTGGATAATATGAATGATTAAAAATATCCATTAAAGTTTGTCTAGCCAATAAAAAAATTCCACAAATACTCAAAAGCTTGATGGTATGTAGTGGTTTTTATTACACTGAAACAACCCATGAAAATTACAAAGATTTATTTGTAAAAGGCAGATCACCCTGAAAGTTGACCCTGAGAACAAAAATAGTTTGTTTCCATATGTAAGATTTATCTTCTTTGAAATACACTATATTTTTTCAATTTGACAAGCCTTATGTCCCAACATCTAGTAAATGTCTAGGTAAAGTACAACTATCTGTTGATTATTTTTATGAAAAAAGTGCATTTGTTGGAAATCTTGCAATTTGACACTGGAAGGAATTTAAAATGAATGGGATTAAGACTGATGAAAAAATTGGTTGTTGGTACATGTAATGAGACCTTAGCAGTTAATGAACATTTTTCTACCTCTGTTGATGTAGCCTATGCAATACAGACAGCATTTGGTGAGCCATTATCCAATTAAACAAGAATTTCTTGTGTTTGCTCATCACTGAGACTCAAGTTTGCACAATTTGCCAGAGAATGTTGTAAGGGCAGCTTGTATAAATACATTGCAATACAGAGTAGTATTTTGTGTGTTTTGAAATTGGATGAATTGTTTATTTTTTAAATTTGAAATAATACGTCTTGATGCCTACTATTAAATGTTGTGTGCGTTTTTAATATTAGTTAACATTATACTGTAATATATATTTTGTTGGCATGGAAATACCAAAAGATGAGACATGAACAATAATGGAGAATTGTGGAAACTTTTTTTGTTGCATTGATTGATTTCTGTAGATGTGTCCATAAAAGAGTGCAGGGTTAGACTAAAGGTCACCATTCCTTCACCCAGTTGAGAATGGGCTATATGTATGTGTATATCAAATCTTATATTTCATGTTGGTTTTGAGGGCATTTCCATTGCTGAGTTTTTAGTTTTGTCACTCATAAGGGTAAATTATCATGGTACAATTTCAAAATACTACAACTAGAATTCCATATTTACTGGAAGAATGAATGAAAGGTCTTGTACATTAATATCAAGGAATATATGCCAGCAAGTAATGAACTGCATGGTCAAGAATATGCTATACTAACAGAATTTGGTTCTTTTCTTTTCATTCACTACAATAATACTGGCTTATATTGAGTGTTGCTCAATGTGTAGTACCAAGTACCGCGATTGTGCAGGGTAACTGTATGCTACGTGATCTCAAATCTGTGATGTAATTTTTATGTAATAAAGCAAACAATAATGTTCGTGTACTTCAAGCTTTTACAATCATTTGATATCCTCGTGGTGAAGTGTATCCAAGCATCATTTCATAATAAATATTTAAAAAAGCATTTCTTTATATTTTTGTTTGAGATTAAAGGGTCTGGGGTATATTATACTTGTTCTGGCTCTTTCTTTGTCTGCTTGCAACATAAAATTAATTATAACTTTTAAGACTTTGTACGAATGAAAAAAGTAAGGATAATGAACAGTGATCAATCTCAAAAATCCTTTAAAAAAATTACAATATTGAGGATTAGACACATACAAACTCCTGAACTAAAGGTGGGATAAGGTATTTGACCAGTCACACCTGCTGTAAGTCCTGATGAGGTGATGGGAGTAATCCATAGCTAAAATTGGGATGAAAAGGAGTTATCAATTTGTATGAAACATTGGACAACATTTGACCCAACAACAAGCGGTATTTGCAAACAAGACCATTATAACAACCACAGAATTTGTAGAATACTGACTTCACTCTTGCATATATAATCAGTTGGAAAATAAACACTGTATGTCAGTCATCATAATGGAATATTCCTACATAATATGGGAATTTGACAATGGAAAAACAAGTCATCTAATGTCAAGTAAAACATTGAAAGACTGGTGTATTTTATTTCAAGTTCACCAAGACATATTGGATCAAAGTATGAATGAAATGAATATTGTAAACAATTGATGGATTAAAAGCCATAAATGTATAAAAGTACTGAATCAAAGGCCACAGCAAGTGTTTTCTTCTCGTGTAGAAGGTTTTGAATAAATTCTGCCATGTATAAGAATACAAATCAGGCTGGCTAATAAAGGAGCACAATTAGTGCCCTTGGGAATTCTAACACCTTTGGAAGACCTGATTTCCAAACATTACATAGATTTTGGTCACATACTGACTTTGTCAAAGGGGACTGTTAGATTACCCTCAATCTGTCTGTCCATCCATCTGTCATTCTTATTGAGGTTTCCTGGACTTTTCTCCACATTAGAGGAAGATGTTCAACTGAAATTTTATACATGCCTTGTCTTGGATAGTTACTAATCAAGTTTGAGTTTTGTTATGCTTGACCTACTTTTGACTGAATCATGCCCCTTCATATATTCCAAGAATGGGTTTTCTGGACTTTTCTCCAAATTGGATGAAGATATTCAACTGAAATTTATTTATGGTTTTGTCTTGGATAGTTACAGATGAAGTCTGAGTTTCGTTATGCTTGACCTACTTTTGACTGAATTATGCCCCTTGATGAATTGTAAGAATCAGTTTTTGGACTTGTCTCTGCATTTGATAAAGATATTCAAATGAAATTTGATATGTGACTTTGTCTTGGATAGTAACAGATCAAGTTTGAGTTTTGTTACGTTTGACATACTTTTGACTGAGTTATCCTACTGGTAGGAATTTTGTATTGCCTGCAATACGATCAGAATGCATGGTTTTTTTTCTCATTTCTGTTTATTACTATTTTTGCAATATTAACCTCAGATTACATGTGCATAGAATAAGAATGATTTTTTTTTAACCTCACATGAGCTGAAAGTTCAAGTGAGCTTTTGTCTGGCATCGGTCTGTCCATAAACTTTCATTAACATTTTTTACTTCACTAGAACCACAGGACTAATTTCAGCCAAACTTGTCAAAAAGCATGCCTGAGTAAAGAGGATGCAAGTTTGTTCAAAAGTCATTTTTTAAAAATCATCTTCTCAAGAACCACTGGGCCAAAAAAGTTGAATCCTGGCATAGTGCAGATTTGCAGTTTGTTGAAGTCATGGCCCCTGAAAGGGGTGGGGGAGGGGGGCCAAAATAGGGGATCAAAAATTTTACATGCAAATATATAAAAAAAATCTTTAAAACTTTCTCGAGAACCACATGGCCAGTTAAGTTTAAATTTACATGAAAGCTTCCTGACATAGTGCAGATTCAAGTTTGTTAACATCATGGCTTCAAGGGGTAAGGTAGGACCACAATAGGGTCAAAATATCAATATCAAAGTTTTACATGCGAATATATATATAAATCTTCAAAAATTTTCTTCTCAAAAACCACTGGTCCAAATAGAACTACATGAAAGCTAGCTAGCTTATGTTTAAAAAAGCATAATTTGGGAAGACAAATATCTTGGGGGAAGGGGGGCAAACAAACATATTTCAATAAAACTGAAAATACAAAATGAAGAACAATGGATATAATGTAATACAATTTTTATTGATAAAATGTGTGCCTACAATATGTTTCAAACTTGAGACCTTGAGATTGGAACTAGCTATCTGAGAATTTGAATAGCCTAAAGTCTTTCCCAGAGAGCTACACTGTACAGTTCTGCAGCTACCACTTCAAAAATGTGTTCAGTTTCATTTCGGGGAACACAAATGGAATAACTCCAAATTGTGTCTTTTAAGAACTGGAAATTTATAGCATTTTGTCATTTTTAAAACAACAATTTTATATGAGTTCACATTCAACCTGAAAACTGTTGATGCCATTTTTGTGCCTGTAATGTATACAATGGATTTCAGATACTTTATTTCAACATTTTCCCATCCAAAGATGGCTACGTCCCTCATAAAAATGTACCAATTTCATCGTATTCAGGACTTATCCTTTACGTTGTTTTCATGCTGGTAAGAACCGATTTATACTCCCAACAAACAAGATCATGAGTGTATACAAGAATTGCAATGTCCAGTCCACAATTTTTGTCCACGCCATAACGTCGTAATGGATAGACATCAGTTAAAAGCTCATACTTGGCAAAAGGTTGACTTATGACCACATGGTGTCCTGACCAAGTCATTCAGGCCAAGTAAGGCTATAACTTTGTACTGGAGAAACATTAGAGGCTCAGAAGCTCATGCATTGAAGAGGTTACTTAGAGCCAGATGGTAGTCAAGGTCGTGTTCCAAGGTCATGTAGCTGACGACAAAGTCATAATTATATTCAGGTCCTTGAGCTTTTGAGCGCAACTGTGCAGTGTGCTATAATTTAGTATTTACTGATTCGATACTGATCCCATTGGTGCAGACATATTAAACATCAATTACTGAATCCTATCCAGTTGAAAAAAATATGTGTCAGTTCAAATTTGGAAAGGGTTTGTTAGGGACTATATTTTGTGGCCGAAGGTTTGTTCTAAATCTGAATGATTTCACAGTTTATCTATCATCAAACATATCATTATTACTTATAACCCTATAGGTGTATTTCAGTTTTATAATTCATGATAAAAGTAGCTGAGACTTGAGACAAATTCAAATATTGTATTTTATTAATTTGGTTGATGTCTTTTTTGAAATAGAACACCAATTCTTAAAAAAGTCTGAATTAATTTACTCAAAATTTTGTCTGAAAATTCAGCATTTTGGCCAATCATTAAAAAATTTGATCTCTAACCCCCACTTTTTAAGTTCCATTTTAAATTTTAAGAGACAACTTTGAAATGTATGAGAAATTGACATTACTCTTAATATGTTGTTTTATACTATCAAACTATATATCATGAATTTTTCCATATATTAAGAGCAAAAAGGTCATTATCTATATTGAATTTACTAGTATTTATCTTTTTTATACATATATTGTTTAAAGACAAGATTACGTATCTATTTTATGTAATGATTGATTGTTGTTACTTATATTATACTGACACCAACAAACAAATAAAGTTTAAACAAATAAATTTTGATTAAATTTAAGTGCAAAAAGTCAAATTGAAAACCCTGCAGCTCAAAAACAAGCACTGTAACCCAATTTTTCTTTTTAATTTCCTAATTCATCGTAGAAATAAAAAATACACTTCCCAAAATATTCATTTTACTATGAATCTCAGGTGGGAACCTCTTAAACTATGTAAAGCATGTGTTGTAGAGTATGAATGTGGCATTCAAATACATGTATTTATTGCATTTAATTTGAACCCTGTACATTCCTAAATATACGCGAAGAATTTATTATCATGTAATTTCGCAACAAGCATCACTCACAAAATAAAATTATTTGCTTTATTCTTATATTGCTAAAATACATGTAAAAACTCTTGAAGAACAGAGCAAATTTATGTTCTCATGATTTGACGTCTATGTATCATTTTGTGATATTAAGTATTCACATAAAATAAGGAATCCAAAGTATGCCCAACATTTGACGAGTCCCATGATGTGTGTGTGTGTGTTTATGACATTTAGTTGCATGTTAGAAAAGATTTAGTCACACTCATTATTGTTCAAGTACATACCTCTTTCACATCACTGCCTCCTGGTGGTAGTTGTTAGAAGTATATTATATGTATTTCATGGTTCCCAATAGTTCTCTTAAATTTTTTTGCGATATGTATTAGTTTTCTGAAATTCTTTTGCGATTGATGTACATTTTAATAGTAACTCTGATAAAGAAGATATGACAGAAAATTAATCTTTAATTTAAAAAAAAAGGTCATGTAATTTGGCAAAGTGTAAAGTTGTAAACATAGTGGCACTTTAGAAGATGCTGCCAATTTTTCATGTGAAAACAATGTCCATCTTGGAAATTTCAGATTAGGTGTGTATCTTCTTTCAGGATTTTTGACCTCCTGCATGCCCATTAGACTGTCCTAATATGTTGTTTAAAGCCTCCCTGTCAAAAAAATATCATAATTCAACATCAGATTCTTCTCATTTTGTATTAATATCAATACACAGGTCTAATAAGTACAACTGTTTTAATGGCAAAACCTACTGTGCATCACTGATTTGCTGTCGAATTCTTTCCTTCTGTGCCTGAGTGTTGGCAGCTTTAACTTTTTCTAGTAGATCGTCAATAGAGGCCCTGTAACCAGTGACGTTGTTGAACACAGAGACATGCCTATCACCACTACACAAAATGTACTTATTGGTCAAGTCGAACGACAAGTCAGTTACTTCCCCTGTAATTCAAAGCACTTATTCTTGGGCAAATATTTCAGAAAAACAAAATCAAATCCCATTACCATAATTAAACACATACAGTTATTTTTCAAATTATTGCTAATTGATTTCATCACACATTTTGTCAGATCAATTATTTTCCAGCTATATAACACCAAATTTGCATACCACCATCCACCAATGAGCACCCATATCAAGGTGTCAAATGTCTTAATATATAGTCAAACACATGTAATCAGTGAAGCTGTTCATTGCTTGTCACCTTAGATTTCCAGTGAAATACAAGCAGTTGTCCTAATAAACCAGGTTATTTTAAAAACTCTAACAAATGATATAATTGTGTGATATGGACTAGTTTTATTTTCTATTCAGAAAAAAAATTAATTTCAGTTATGCTTTCACAAAAACAGGTCCTTTCAGTTTCAAACAAAACAAATAAATGTGTGCATATCCATTTGATCATGCAAAATATGCTTAGAAACTGTATTCTTTTAACTTAGAACTGTGAAAGTAAAAATGTTAAAGGATTGAAGAGATCACTCTTCCTTTATTCACAAGACATCATTATTTTAAATAATATTTTAATGGTGGTACCTTTTATTCAACAGTGGATGCATTTCATTGTGAAATAAAATAATTTACCTGGTACCTTTAATGAATATGCATAACATAATTCAATAAATGAATGGCAAACAAATATGAAGTGTACATGATTAAAATATTACGATGAGGGCCAAAATAGGCTGTGCCCACTGCCCAATCCTATTCACTTTCCCTTATTTGTGAATAAAATATTGTTTAAATCAAAATATTTGATTAGTATGCTCTATATTCAATTTATCACCAAAGTCATTATACTGCTAAATTTTCCAAATCACAAAAGGTGGCAGTTTAACAAGAATTAACTGTACTAAGAATACAAGTATATGTTTCTTTTTGCAGAAGTTTAAAGAGAAGATGGATTTGTTCTTATATTGTTTTAAAATTAATCATTGAGTTGAAGAATATTATAGCATCAGAATGTGGACTCTCAAAATATGTACCTGAAAACACATTAGAAAATTTTTCCTCTTGCTCTCCTGATATGGCATTATGAACACTAACAGTACTTTCATTGGCGATTGCAACACTTCTGCCATCTGGTGAAAGGGCAATCAAACAAGGGGAGGTAAATTCTATGTTTCCAGTTTTCAAAAGGTAAGGATCCTGTCCCATATCATATCTTACTGCAATGGAGAAGAAAATCCATGAGTATACATGTAAGAAAGATTTATTTTCATATATGCTAAATCCTTACTAGTATTTTTAAATACAGAACTGATCCAGACATATGTCATTAGCAATTAACTACATAGTTAGATTTGACATGAGTCTTTACCACTTCACTAAACAGCTAGATCTGACAGCAGTTTACTTACTGTCAGTGTTCCAAAACTTCCATGTTCTGTCTTTGGAGACTGACACCATTCTTGAATAAATTAGAAATAGTGAGGGCAATAACTCATGCAAGAGTAGACTGTAGTAATGCCTGTTTTACTTCATATTTCAGAAAACAAACATTTCTTACTTCCCTTTCACCAGTTCATAATAATCAAGATATTTTTCAGTACTTACCGACTAGAGTCCCCATTGAAACTGAAGCTATGCACTCCTGCTGAATGACCTTTCAACTCAAAGGCCCTCTTACAGCCTGTGTAGTTCCCAGCTTTGTCAAATCCCACTTCCCATACTTTTACATCAGGTGTGAAACCTTCAGAGTATCAATATAACTGACAGTGTTTGTACTGTGTTTGTAGGAGTGGGGAGTGTTGATGCATGTAAACATGTCTTGTGTACCTTTTACATGTACACTATATACTGCAATTATCTAATTTTCTTTCACCAGTATTTCTAATTTAAATGAAGATATTCAGTATAATGTACAGATGTACATACACATATTTCTGCATAGTAACACCAGTAAACCATTAGCTGAAATTTGTTGCACATTAAGTGACCAAGCCCTTTTTCAGGTTCAGTTTTTTTTTTAACAATAATTTTTTTACCATCAATATTGAGACCAAGGGATTTACTTCTTAAATCTTTAACCTCAACTAACCTGATGATGCAACAAATCTGCCACAAGGAGATACTGCCCCAAAGGAGTTATTCATCTGTCTGGTATCTATAGAGTCCAGCACATCACCTGTCAAAAAAAAAATTCATTTATTAAAACAAACAGCTCAATGAATATAAATGTGAAAGACAACCAATATACAGATCACAATTTCCTTGGGAATTTTTAATTTTTTTTCCCGCAGTGTTTTTAGACTAAATTTCAATTTCTAACTAAATACATTATATTACTATACAAATCTTGTACTTTTCACCTATTATATTTTTCTATGTTGTGTTATACCTCCTTAGATAAAAAAGGTCATTTATCTGAAATTCCTCTTCAGCAATGTGTTATGCATGTCATGCACATATACCTTTAATAGACCAAATCATGATTGTAGTATCACTGCTACATGTCATGATGAACTTTCCATTGCTAGCAATTCCTATATAGATAATATCAGCTGAATGTTTCTGAAACATGAAATGTATTACCACAATTATAAAATATCTAACACTAATTTGCTGATTTACAACAGCTGGAGAAGGATGTACATATCCAGTTTTTTAAGTCCCATTTAATAAAACCGTGCTTACCTTTTCAAAATCAAATGCCGCTGTGATATTTCCTATACCTCCAGTGTCTTTTTTCCCGATGCGGAATATTCTGATGGTGTTTTCATTTGATAGGCTGCAGACAAATGCTCTAAAACCAAAAACAGTAACCCACTGAATTACAAAAGTACAGCTGACCACTTATAAGGTGATACATGCACTGTCTACTTACTTGGAATCAGGACTATATTTAACTCTAGTAGCATGGTCATACTCCACGTTCCCTCTCACTGACCTGCCAGTAATTCAAAATTCATGTCAATTTAGAATTAAAATAAAATTTACTCTGTTAATTTCAAATCATGGTTTGTATTTATCACTACCAACAGTGCAGACTTACTTGTGCTCTTTTTGAGAAAATTCTTTGGTATTCCAAATCAAAACAGTTCTGTCTGCAATATAGCATAATCTGTTATTCTTGTCATAGAAGATCCCTACTTATATCTGTTAGGGTAAGGGAACATGAAGTTTTTTTCTCTCCTTTTTTGCAATGTAAAGGGGTACAATTATGCTTTATCTCCATCAGTGTTTAATGATGAGAATATATCAAAATCCAAAAATTGGTATCTACAGTGTTATTCAATAATTCCAGACTAACCATCACTTGCTGTAATGAGGTATTTTCCATTCGGACTAAGGTCCATGGATAATACCTGTCCACTGTGTCCTTTCAAGTTACACGCCAGCCATGGATGAGAAAACTGTACGCTGTGTGACTTTTTTACTGATTTTTGTGCTTTTGCTTTCTTTCCATGTTTTTCTGTCTTTTCATTCTTTGTGGTTTTCTCTTCATTTTCTTTCTCTTCTAAAAATACAGACATTCTGACATCAGAAAATGTTTCCTTCTATGGAACTACAGAATTTATTTACTTATCAATTTTTGGGCTTAACATCCCTAGCGATTCTGGGTTTATGTTTGGGAACTGTGGTCTACAAGCAATTTTTCAAGCAAATACATGCACTAACTTCCTTCCTTCAACTTTAAATAAATAATAAAAAAAAAATAATAATAATAAAATGGACTTGTGTGCGCTCCCTTGAGAAGTTCGGTAATCAGTAATGACTATCATTGTCATCATGAAATTCGTGCTTGGTGAAATGCTACACAAGCATGACATTGTAGTATGCAGTGATGGTGCAATACATTACATGGTGTATACTATCGGCTTTCTTTTTCTATTTTGTGGATTTAACGCGAAAATGTTCTTACCGTTCTCCGATTTATGTTTGTTTCCTTTTCCTACATTACAGACCAACATAATTAAAATAATTACTGCCCCAACTGCAGCTGTTACAGCGAAAGCTGGAACTGACACAGCATCCGAATTGCCCACGTCGGCCATGACTGCAGAAGAGAAAATCCGTTTCGATTTATCGCATCGATTGTCAATATACAATGACCCACCATGAAGCGTTTAAATGATTTTGATGCGGTAGCCTAAAAATATGTTGCAACTGATTTTGAACCCTGTACTTCTGGTACAGTTTCACACAGTGGCTCTCTCTCTCTCTCTCTCTCTCTCTCTGATTTGAGTAAGGACAGGAAGAAAATTATAATTTTCTCAACAACTCATCATATTATTCTTTCTATGGTTGTCATAACGATCTAGTTTGCTGATACAACGTGTCATTGGGTCAAATGCTGTCTGATTTGTGTCATACCTATTGTTGAGCTGTTCTTCGTGCACTGACTTTGACAACGGATTGTTCACGGCGGGTGTGGTCGGTCGGCAGAGGATGTTTGTTCCTTCTGGGCGCCTAATATCATTTGGTAATTCCAAGGATCCGTGTTTGCCAACTCTTTGTTTTGTATTTCTTTTGGAAGTTGTGATTGAGATCGCTGTTCATTATCTTCACCTTTTCAAATAAGGGGGGGGGGGGGGGGGGGGGGGGTTGGGTTACCGCAGTACTTGGCTCAAAATGAGTCATCATTTAATTTTTTCACAATATATTTTTGTTTTTAATTTAAAAAAATCATTCGTATTGCACATAATGCGTATTGAAGCGGATATCAAAACGATCATTCATGTCGCAATTATCAAACAAATCCGGGTTGTTAGAATAGATCCTCAGCACCCCTGGCTTGTCGTAAGAGGCGACTAAATGGATGAGACCGCAAAAACCGAAGTCCCGTGTCACAGCAGGTGTGGCACGTTAAAGATCCTTCCCTGCTCAAAGACCATTTGCGCCGAACATAGGCCTAAATTTTGCAGCCCTTCACCGGCAATGGTGACGTCTCCATATGAGTGAAAAATTCTCGAGCGGGACGTAAAACAATATATAATCAATCAATCAAACATAAGCTCATGCACCATTCTGAATTCAATTATATTACAATAGAATATCAAATTAAGGCATCGGACACTATCAACTGGAAACTGAACCACGCTCCAACATGATATTTTAGAGGCAGATGACTTTATAAATTGTATATCAAGTATGTACTCAAATAATCTGAAGATATCTTTAATTATTTGAAGATATCATCAATTCTTTTGATGCACGCAACAATTCAAGTAAAGATCTCTTCAAATAATGAATGAAATCTTTTAATCTAAATTATTGCTCGCATTAATTGAATTGTTAATAGCATTTCACTTTTCTGAATCGATGCGCATTAATTACTAGTAATATTGCTCTCTTCAGCTGAATTATTGCGCGCATCAATTCAATTAATGCGCCCAATAATTGAACTATTGCTCTCTTCAATTGAAGATAATGATGTCCCCATGCACACATTGTTTTCCGGATATTCGTTAAATATCAAGGGAAATATTTGATAAAATGCTCACCCGATTTCCACACAAAAAACTAAAACACTTGAAAACCGAACCCAGCACCAACTTGTAACATTAAACCCAGTATATACTGGTACTCCACTTAGGCTCTATTTTTATTCATTCGAAGGTTTTTCGTTCTTTGTATGTACATGCTTAACCCAGCCCCATTAGAGTTCAATATTGGACATTACATCAAACATGCATAATTATTAAAGTTATAAATAGAACCCAGTACCTGTAATTATAGTTCAATTTGATGTAGTTTCATCGTAAGTAAACATTAGGTTAATTTACAGCAAACTTTCTGAAACATTTTCAAAAAGCAGCAGAGTTGGTGTTACGTACAGGGAAAATATCAACCTACTTTGTAGAATTAATAAAACAAATACAGGTAGATCAGCGCTTCTTTCTTTGAAACATGTTGGGTTTTTTTGTTTTGTTTTTTTTGGTTTTGTTTTTTTTGTTTTTTGTTTTGGTTTGGTTTGGGTTTTTTGGGGGGGGGTGTTTGTTTGTTGTTGTTGTTTTTTTTTTGTTTTTTTTTGTATTTTTGGTGGGTTTTTTTTTGTAAATGAAGTATGTTTGTTTGAGTGAAACTAATCAGAAGTGAGATAGAGTTGAATAACGCTTTGTAGGACTTTTAAGAACCTAAACACTTTATTAAGAAATTACCCTCACACCGTACTGTTTCACCGACTTGGTCCGGGTTTTATATACAATGTTTTGTTTCCGTAACGTCTGGCGCTGAATGTAATTTTATTGCTATGGAAGCTACTCTTCGAAGAACGGTGAATTCTGTAACCGATGTTATATTCCCACCATCAAAATCTACACAGGATCCTCAGCAACACCAAATACTTAAAGCTGGTTTGTTTATTACGTGTTATGTTCATAAGTACCAAGTGTGCGACATTTAAATATTCTGAACAAGTTCAGACTCCTCTGTACTCAACATAATTTACAAAAAAACACTGGGGAAAAAAACCCCAGAAACCAAAAACAACCAAGTACATGCAGAAAAATATACAGTAGACTGACATAAGCATTCATCTCTTCATATTTTTGCCTTTGATTAGAAACAACTGTATTTTTCAAAACATGCATACAATAAAAATTTCACCAGAAAAAAATTCTTCCATTTATAGAATACTTTTTTTGGTAAATTATATTGCAATAAAGAAAAAGGGATTTTTTATTTTCATGTAAACATTCGATCAAATAAAAACCGGATAAATATATAGTACACATTTTAAAACTAACTAAAGTAAATAATATTCAACATAAATTAAGTTTTGTATATCTATAAAAAGTTCATTATAGTCTAACCAGTAATTATTATTTATGTTTAGAAAATATTCAAGTTTCACTGAAATGTATAGGGTAACTAGCAACAATTTTATGATTGATGATATAAAATAAACTGTCCGTACCAGATTTACTAGTGATGGAATGATTGTCACCGACTATTGATTGTTATTGGCTTGTTGATTCCGATTATCGATTTCATTTTTAACAATTGATTGTTGCCCAAAAGCAAACCCACAATAAACGAATCAACTACAAATGCAATAAGGAATACATTTGAAAAGGGGAAAAAATGGCTTCTGATATCATCGTCATAGATATTGAAATAAAGTCAATAATAATGAAGTTGACAACTAATCTGAGATTTTTTTGCCTCTTACCCCGGCTTAATGACACGTGTGTGGGAGTTGGAGTGGACTCCAGACTGAAAAGTGGGAATTCGGTGACACCAGCCATTACTGCTGCAAATTTCCTACCTTTTAAAACTTTATTGTGTGGACTTAGATAAAATTCAGTTATTCAATGACTATTCTTCAAGTTAATCATGACTACTTTGACACTGATTGGAATTTTGTGTATTTATGTTCTGATGTCATGCACAAAGAAATCGAATGGCGAGAATATGACCCAAGTGATGTTTCATTTGTCGGTGTCAAAGCTTTTTACATGGCAAAAGCATTGTATTAGTCCTGATCAATTTGTAGAATAATCATCCAATAACTGAATCCTTGCATCTTGGAAGTAGACACCCCCCCCTAAATAAAGTTGTAAAAGGTGACAATGCAGCAATAGCAGCTGGTGTCGAAAAATCCATATCATGATATAAAAGTCAGTATAGAGTAAGGTTGACTTTGATTATGACTTGAAATAACAATTCTTGAACAAAAATAGAAAGATTTTGTTTCCAAAAGTTATTTCCCTTTGCTTCCTTGTTGGAGATCCAGAGGATGATATTTCTTCTTTGTGTAACAAAATTTAAGCTTGCAAAACAAATAATGATTTAAAATTATTAATTTATAAGAAATTTAAATAAGAGGAAGTTCTAACTAATTTATATGTTTCTGGAAAATAATTATTTACATATACCCCTAATTGGTCAGTATAAATAATTGAAATTGGTAAGGTAATGAAGGGATTTGAACAAGTTAACCTCCAACATACCGGACAAAGGAAGTAACTTTCATCAAAGTATCATCTATCAAAAACTGTCTGTAACTTGGAACCCATATTCCATGAAAGCTTTATACAAATATGGCTGACCAAGCATTGTTTTATAGACTGTAGTTTCCAGGTTTGATGTTTAAAATTGTTCAGTCTTATATATAATAAAGTTATTGTAAAAAAAATAATAATGAATATGACCACTATTGCTATATTACCAGACTCAATACCCTTAAAACAAAGATTGTCTGTAAGAAATGATGTACTATCATTCACAGTGTAAATAAATCTTTGTGTTCCCTGGCTGATTTTACTACATAAAGGTGTGTGTGTAATACCTGTCAATTAATATGTTAACCATTGACCTGTACTGTGTATTTTTATTATATATGTATCTTAATTAAGCTACGACTGTCATCACTTCATTGTCATTTGTACTTGATACTCATCTAGATTCATTGTATCTCTATACCAATATACTTATAATTTCTAGGAAATGAGTATGTCACAAATCTCCCACTGCAGATGGCACTGTATTTCAATGCTTTCTTCTCCCCTTTCTGGCTTGTGGCTACAATCGTTGTATTTGAAGTAAAGGTAAGTTAAAATTCAGTGGATTAAGCAACA
Source organism: Ostrea denselamellosa (assembly GCA_024699665.1). Taxonomy (NCBI): domain Eukaryota; kingdom Metazoa; phylum Mollusca; class Bivalvia; order Ostreida; family Ostreidae; genus Ostrea; species Ostrea denselamellosa. The sequence continues at coordinate 21,055,970 of JAMZEH010000005.1, read as the reverse complement.
AATGCAATCTTTTTTTAAGTTCTACACATTTTCAATGACAGCAGAGACATAATATATATGTTTCTGGTGACAGGAAATTTTTTCGAATTACTTTTGATTTTATCATTTTATAATCTCTCCTTTTGCAGTATTCTACCTTATCAACACTGTATGCAATCATATTATTAGCCATCTACATTGTCTTCACCATTATTGAAATTGTCAGACTGTATTTAGGATTTCTGGGAAATCTAACAGAAAGGGTAAGGAAAGCAGAGTTAATGAAAATTTATCTTAACAATTTACAGTTGATTTGATACAGAAATAATGACTGTTATGCTGAAATATCAGTAGGAAAGTGATCATACCCTTGTACACTTCTCTTTGATGTACTGTACATTGTAGGAAAATATTACTTCCCTGGGTCAGAACAATGTGAACATCATTAAATGATAAGTATTGTACAAAACTTCAAGGCTATCCGGCAAACAATATAGGAGAAGTGTTAACAAGCTATTTTACTTCTTCCACCACTTTTAGATCCACTATAACTTTTTGGAAATTAATTGGATCCCAACAATGTGCACATCTACAAATGGCAGTGAAACTATAAGCTTCAATGTTTTAAATATCTTTTTAAAAAAGCAAAAAAAATTGTCTTCCTGTAAACAAACTATAGTCTTAAAATGATACATTTCAAGTATGATCAGTATGTCATAAAATTTTAAACAGCATATATTTAATGTCACTATAAATTTGATAATTAGCCTTCGTTTTGCTTTTTCCCTCCCAAAGATGTTACATGAAGGTTGCAATGAACTTATGGGTGTATCTTGATTTTGGTCAAAGTTAAAGGGAGAAAAACTAAAATGTTCTTGCTTAGATCATATAACTATAGAACATTTAAACAATAAACAGTACTTGAACAAAAGATTGTTTCAATTTATTGTTTGCAATAACCTTTAATCAATGTCATTTGTACTGAAGACATCACTGCAAACATTTGTCAGTTGACTTTGTAACATTTTGTAATGCAGTGGTTGCAGATTGTGATGTTTAAATTAAAGTATTTTAAATAAACATTAATGAGGTTATAAGACTGAGGATCAGTATAATGTTCTGAACTTTTTTCTGCATTGGATGAAGAAATTTGATGTCTTTGTTTTGGTCAGGTTCAGATCAAGTTTGAGTTTCTTACACTTGACCTACTTTTGACTGAATTATTCTACTGGTAGGACACTTTGTATTGCCTCAATACACTCAGAATGCTTGTACTTTGGAAGCAATTGAATGATTGAAATTGAAAAAAAAAATTTCCTTCAATATAATTATGTTCATTTGAAACAACTTTCATTGCAGATTTTGATATTCTAATGTAGTATTTTATGTTGGTGGCTTTCAGATACCTACTATTTTTTTTTTTTATTTTTTTTTACAGGTTCCTGAGTTAGCTGGTTCTTGGCTGTTAACAATATTGATACAGTTTCCTCTTATAATGCTACTACTCTTCAATGAAGATGCTCTTTTACTTCCTATGGAAAGAGCTGTACATATTGTGATGGCTTTGTTTGTGCTGTTTGAAGTAGTGTATGGATATTTTGCCATCAGATACATGGTTAATTACCAAGTGACTAAGTTTCATCTGAAACAGTTCTCGGACTTGGAAAATTTGTCAGACAATGAATATTGGCAGGATAAATATGAATCGTACACATAACAATTCTTTTGAAAATAATGTATTGTTTACATAGCATAAATGTAATAAATAGATATTGATATATTGCAAGAACTTGTGACTATTTAACATTTTATAAATTTAGTACATGTAATTCATACTATTACATTATAATAATATTTAATGATAGAACTTTTAGCATTTTTATGCCCCTATGATTGAAGATCAAGGGGCATATTGTCTTTGTCCTGTCTGTTATTCAGTCACTCTGTCATTTGCTCGCAAACTTTAACCTTCCTAATAACTTTTGAACAGTAGATGCTAGCACTTTGATATTACACATGAGTATTCCTTGTGACAAGGCCTTTCCATTAGTACCAAAATTGCTTACCTTTGCCATGGTATTTAACCTACTTTTAAAACTTTAACCTAAGCCAGAACTTTTAAATGGCAAGTACTAGGTTTTTCATATTTTACATGAGTATTTCTTGTGATAAGACTTTTTCATTGGTATCAAAATTTTTGGCTTTGTTACCTTGTTGTTTGATCTACTTTGTAAAATTTTAACCTTTTACATAACTTTTAAATGGCAAGTACTAAGGGTTTTTATATTTTACATGATTATTCCTTGTGACAAGAATGTTCTGTTTGTGCAAAAAATTTTATGCCCGAGATCGAAGTTCATATTGTTTTTGTCCTATCTGTAATTCTGTCTAAAACTTTAATCTCCTATTAACTTTTGATTGATTGATTGATTATTTATTGCTTTCCGCTACACTCAACAATTTTTCAGTTATCTGGTGGCGTCCAATTTTTGTTGGTGGAGGAGAGAACCCAGATACAATGTACCTGGGAAGAGACCACTGACCTTCCGCAAGTAAACTGGCAAACTTGCTCACATAATGCCGCAGCCGAGATTCGAACGCGCTCCGACAGGTGAGAGGCTTTGTGATTTTGAGCCCGATGCTCTAACCACTCGGCCACGGAGGTCCCCATTAACTTTTGAATAGTAAATGCTAGTGCTCTGATATTTCACAGGAATATTCTTTGTGTCAAGACCTTTCTGTTGATACCAAACCTTGACCTTAGTGTTTGACCTATAAAAACTTTAACCTTGACCATAACTTTTAAATGGTAGGTATCAGGGCTTGGTATTTCACATGAGTATTCCTTTTGACAAGACCTTTCTGTTGATGCAAAAATTTAGTCCTAGTGACCTTGACCCTTGGGTATGACATACTTTTTAATTTTAGCATTGGCCCCAACTTTTAAATGGTAAGTACTTGGGGTTTCATATGAGTATTCCGTGTGACAATTCTTTTCTTGACCGTGGCATTTGATCTACTATTTAAAAATGTTAACCTTAGCCATAACTTTTAAGTGGTATGACTAGAGCTTTCATAAGTATTCCTTATGACAAGACCGGTTTTTTTTGGGTACTAAATATCTTGCTATTGGCATTTGACCTACTTTTAAAAATTTTAACTTTGGCATTTACCACTTTCAGAGGCAGTTGTGTTTCACAAATAAATATTGTTACCCTGTGACCTTGATCTTTGGGTTATGGCGTACTTTTTAAAATTTTAACATTGGCCCCAACTTATAATGGTAAGTACTAGAGCTTTCACATGAGTGTTTATTGTGACAAGACCTTAGTATTGTTACCAAAATTGTTGACCATGTGGCCTTGACCTTGGTATTTGACCTACTTTTTAAAAATTTTGACTGTGGGCATAACTTCTAAATGGTAAATACTTGGGCTGTCATATTTCACATGAGTATTTCTTGCAACAAGACTTTCTCATTGGTACCAAGATATTTGACCTACCTTGGCATTTGACCTCCCTTTTAAAAACTTTAACACTGGCATGGTCATCATTGGAATTTTCCATTATCTGGGGCATTTGTGTTTCACAAACACATATTGCTTTTCTAATTTATCATATTGTGCAAAAACTGGGAAAGAGTCATTCAATCATTAGACTGGTAAAAAAGTGTATATACAATTTATTTTATTTCTCAGATTTTAAAGAAAGTGTTTATAAAGGAACACTTTGTACAATTGTATTACATGTACATGTATCATACATGTGTATGTACCATCAAACAATAGGAAATATGGTATTCAGTGTTTGTATGACATGTATCAATGTATACACATTTTCATGATGCATGCATTCTGCTTTCTTCACAACTCTAAAAACAAATAAAATTGATGAATAGCCAAGCATAGTATTATGGCTAATCCAAAGATCAATGGAAATTATCACAAATATTATACATATGATATTGGATGATTTGTTCTATGAACAATTCCTTTCTGAATATTTGAATAATACACTGACTCAGAGAATGAATTACAAATATGTATTTTGGTTTCAGAAATTAGGGTCCTCAATATTAGTCTTTTTTGCCCCAAGTACAGATTCCTCCCACTGTGACAGCTGTTCAATGAACCCTCGGTTGGGTCGGATTGTGCTGCAACACTTCAGAACATGGTCATATGCTTCCTGAAATAGACGTAATCATATGTTATTTGTATTCTCAAGGTGTGTATGTAGACAGAGAAACAAGGAAATCCATTTATAAAGATGACCCTTGTTACCAGGTAATTAAAATTAATGGATGTTTTAATTACCTGGTAACAATATGTAGAAGGATCTATCTTAATAGCATTAGTATTGGAGCCTTGCTAACCTGTAATGTCCATTTGAACTTGTGAATGAGATAGGCCAGGACAATGCTGGCACTCCTACTGATTCCAAGGTTAGAGAACACTAGCACCACCTGGTTATTGTCTTTGTGGGTATCTACAAAATTATAATGATAAATAATACAAGTAAAATCTGGAAAAAGGGCATTTTTGAAGAACACTGTAAGTACCAGTAGTTTATTATGTAGATAATTTCATGTATGTGTAATGTCTAAGGACATCTACATGTGTAAAGGTAAATATCTACAGGTACAGGATCAGTGGGGAGTTATTGTTAAAAATAGGGGGTAAAATACTTTCCAATAAATGTACAGGTGTATTTTGGAATGATATCGTTTTTAAGAAAATGCTAAATGCATACCAATAAATGTACAGGCAGTTTGGAATTTGCTATAGATGTCGGCATCATTGTCATCTTCTACCTGAATGTGGAGCAAATGTGGACCAGGGTCTGAAAAACTTCAGAGAATAGATACCTGGTGTTTTATTACAGTAATTAATCTATACACCATGTAGATGCATGATTATAATATAAACAGAATATGCTATATGTAACAAGATGTTGAAGAAACAAATGGAAGTGCAGAACTTCAATGTTAACGCATTAAATGTGATAACCCATAATAATACTTTCAGTAATCAATTTCTATTAAAATCTTACAAAGTCTCTGATTCCACACAACAATTAATATGCCCCTTCACTTTTAAGTCTTTTTGTATGTATGGAGCATTTCCTTGTCTCCAGTTTCCAAGATACAAAACTCCTGGCATGATTTCTGTAGGGTAGGGCTTCAGGTTGTCATCCATCTCCTGCAAAATGAAATTTTACTACATACTACTATGTACATTACTATCTACATTACTACCATAAATGACAATGCAGAACTCGGAGCTTATATTTGATGACACAATACTTGAATAAAAAGAATACCTAGAAAAATGAATTTGCTTACCTTTGGCATAAACATAATCTTTTGTGTTCGCAAAAATGGATAAAGTGCTGAAAATTCTTCATATCCACCTGAAAATAAGTTTATTTACTTTTTAAAATCTTGTTCCACTTTTATACAATACTTACATGATCAATATACATCAGAAGTCCTTATTTCTTGTAACTTCCAATAAAGCCATGTACAGGATATTTATACTTGATTAAAATGGTGGAGAAGCAGAAGGCAATTGAAAAACAGATATATACCTTTGTGATTTATAAATTTAAAATGCTTAAAAGAGCAATCTAGATGTGAGCAAAGACCTATTAAGTTACTGCAGTTTCAATTCTAATTTATTATAATTTCCACCCTTCATTCATAACTGAGTAATATGAATACAGTGTACATGAAATTTAATTTAGATGTCATTACATGTTATGTTGAGTGGTGACTGATTTTTCTTATGAATAGGCGATGTATGTTAATACAGAATTGTATTATAATAAAAGGTAGGACTAACCAAAATTAATTCTATATTATATGTTGGGTATATTTTTCTAAAACTATATGAGAGGGAGTTAAACAACAGAATTTTATCACACTTGAATAAAATAAAATCAATACTTTAAATATTTAATGTTTATCTATCAAATAAATGGATAAAAAGATGGTGCTGTGTAAGCTGAATCTCTCAAAGAAAACATTTATTTATCAAAGAATGGCATAGGTTTCAATTGAAAGTAATCTCTTAATTTTCTTTCTTGAAATTGCTAAAAATTTCAATTCAGATTTGAAATCGCTCATTAATATGACAGAAAGCAAACTTGATTGTGTCTGATATAAATCATGAATACATTTGATAATTACACGCATATTATATGTTTCAGAATAACTGATATTTAAAGATACAACATAACTTCAAACTCTAGCTCCCTTAAACTTTTCCTTTGATGAGGCAAACATGCATGCATTATGGACATTATTTACCTTTAAGAATTTTCACTTTGTTTCGACTTCCCATGTCCCACAGCATTTTTCCACAATCTAAAGCAGGTGCTACAGAGCAAAATCAAGTATAATTCATCAACATGGTCAATAGTGAAATGAATTAATACTTTTACATCACTATGATTCACTAATAATTCCTAAATCGAGACCATATTCTCTGATATCGTATACATACTACAAATTATTGAATTATACATGTACAACATCATGTGTTAAGTCTAAAAACTTGAGTGACAGGCTTATAATATAGAATACAAGATTAAATGTACATTGGAAATCAGATCTTTCTGCTTTTGCATGTTTCTGCAATTATGGGTCGATACAAGTATAAAAATGAATATAGATTAAGTCATGAGATTGAGTACATATTAAATTCACAGAACACATTTATCTTAATATTTTTTTCCAATCTTAATTCAGTCATGTAAAAATGGCAAGCTTATATATAATTACCATCTGTTTCTCTTAGGGTTGATGTATTACTATCATATACTACAATATTCTGTTTGCATTCTAATTCAGCATCATAGGGCAACACAAAATATCCATCTTCATTCTGAAAATAATGAAACTTTAAAAAAGTTTGTAAAATACACAATATCAAATGAATATTTTTATCAATATGACAATATCTTTTCATTATTGGGGAATAAAAGTGAAGATTTCTTACAATTCAAAATCTGTATGCATGGTTATATTGGGAAATATTTGATGGAGACGATTTCATCATTTCAATACATCATTTTCTGAAGGTATGGAAATGTAACTTGATTTCCAACTCTGTAACATTATTCGTCTGTTCCAAAATTTGTCTTGAGTGCAGATCTTCAGCTAATTCTGTCCTTAAATTCACAATTTCTTTGTGACATGGAAACAACAACAACAAAAAATATACAGAAGATAAAGATTTTTACCTTTGGCACCTTTTTAGCAGTAACAACATGGCTTTCATTGTATTCATTTTTATTCCTCGCATCTAAAAAAGAAATAATTCAAAGCAATTAATTCATTGTCATATTTTGATTAATTTTCAATTAACTCTTTTTTCCAGAAAGTTGATGTATTATATGGACTAAACAATATATTACATCATTGTATTGTTATTATATGCTTGTATAATATTGTACATTGGGAAAAGTCAATTAAGAATTATTTAGAATATATATATGTATATTGTTAACTTTGAATAAATTTCTAGGATATATCAAAGGGAAGAAAACTGAAATGAGACACACCATCAATGTTATATGGCATCAGTAGAAAAAAAATTAAATTTTTAGAGCTGGGGTTTAGAAGGCTTCTCAACACTCTAAGGAATATCTCTCCTTAATTCAAATAAGATCACTATGCTTGTAAAATATATTTTTAAAATATTTATACATGTTGTATAATAGTTCAAAAATAAAAAAAACGACTCATGCTTGATAGGATCAGTAGCTAGTAATTTATCAATTCATGTCCATTACTTTTTAGCACAAATGCAAAACAATATAATTTTTTACATCCATTTAAGAATATTTCACTCATATCTTGATGTCACCAGCTGTAGGTTTAAATCCATGCTTGAAACTCTGCATATAGCAGTGGGGTTCCACGTGCCAACACCTGCATGATGCATGACCTACTCATTCTGAGCCTCAGTTTTTAAGGTTACACCAGAAAGACCCATGACCCTCACTTCTACATACCAAGCATTTGATAAAGGAGCAATGACAACCTATTTTCTCATTTTAAGTTTGATACAGCCAAGGTATAAGCATCAGCTAGACTCGAATCCACAACCATGACTCCAGTCACAAGCGAATGCTCCATGCAACTAATGAACCGCTGCAACCAGTCTTTAGAATGTCAGCACATCAACATCCAATATTTTAATTAACTGTGGAATCCCTCCCCCCACACATATACATGGGGTGTAGATCAAAGCACTCGGTGACATACAATGACACTTTCATGTAGATTCATATCAAATTCATATTTACCCATCAACAGCATATAATTAGGATCTGTCAAATTAGAGAAAATTGTCGCCTGTTGTAGCATATTGTACAACTCCGTAGGCTCCAGCAGTTCTAAACCTTCCTCCATGTTTTTCTCGTAATTTGTTTACAATCTTAAACCACCTGTCATCTGAAAAAGCATGGGTCGATTCACAAACTTTATAAACACTTTACTACGCATTAGGTACGTAATCCTATAGTACAAGTACTCGTTATTTATCATTTAACAATTTAAGAGAAAATTATATGTTGTACACATATTTTGAATTCAAGATGAGTAAACTCATCTATCAATTATATAGAAAAATTACTTATAAAGCGATATATAAATTTATGGTTGCCAAGCGCGGAGTAATAAAAATGCGCTTCCGCTCATGCGTTCTCGCTCTATGTGCACTTCCTATCGTTTGGCCTTCTAATAGAGGACACGACGAATCAGCAGCTGAAACATGTTTTCTAGAATCGCAAGACCTTCTCTGGCAGTTTGTTCTTCAGCAAGAAAGTTTTCTTCATCATCACAGGTTAGATAAATTAATGCAAATATGGTTAACTGGTTAAAGTTTTGGAATCATATCTGCAACACGTTCCGGCTGACTGAGATGAACAAAATTCTCGTACTGCACCGTTAAACATAAACTGTATACTGCGTAACGATATATAATTTGTTTCGAATGTCATTTATGAACTTTAAGAGCTAAGTTAATTAGTATAAGATGTAATGTGAATTGTTTGCATGTTTCAACAAATGCTATAATTACATAACGTTCATAGTAGAAAATATCCGGTGCAGATTATTCAAGGTTGAAATGCTGCATTTCGAGTTTGTTTATGGTGTATGTGGCGTAGGTTTGATTCTTTACATGTTAAACAATCAGTTAACACTACAATGCACAAAATTCCCTTTACTGTTGAAAATATTGAATATTAAGTAATTCACACTATTATAAATGTGGTATGTTGTAGCTCTGGATTTTTTATTTTTTTTTTTTTTTTTGTAGACTAATGCTAAAGTAGCAGTGCTTGGAGCTTCAGGGGGCATTGGTCAGCCTTTGTCACTTCTGCTGAAAAATTCACACAGGGTAACACATCTGTCACTTTATGATGTTATGCACACACCTGGAGTGGCTGCAGATCTGAGTCACATTTCTACTAAAGCAAAAGTTACAGGTCACTTAGGTGAAGGCGAGCTTGCAGATGCTGTGAAAGATGCTGACTTAATTCTCATACCTGCTGGAGTACCACGAAAACCAGGTATGATCTATTGTATTAAAAAATTTTTTTAAATTATAGGTTTATTACCTATTTTAAATATACGTGATAGAAATTGATATCATAGAAAGTAAATGAACAAACTCAACATAGTATTAGAATAACAAATTTTAGATATCAAGTAAATTCCTAACTTATTTAAGTGTATGCTTTTACAATGCCAATTATTAGGAATGACCAGAGATGATTTATTTAACACCAATGCTGGAATTGTCAGAGACTTGTGTGGAGTCTGTGCTGAAGTGTGTCCAAATGCAATTTTGGGTATTATTACAAATCCGGTAAGATATTTGAAATCCCAAAACAGTTTTTTAAAAAAAACATTGAATTTGTAACATTTTGGAGTTTGACACTAAGGCAAGTCTGACTGACCAAGTCTAGTAAATGATAAGTCTGGTCAGGTAAAATGTCGGTTTACTAGTTCAACTGGTCATGTAAAAACAAATATGCAAGAAATTTTATCTTAAATCATGATGTATTTTATTTTGAAATATAAAAAAAAAAAAAGTGTAAAACAAAATTAAATACACCTTTGTGAACAATCTGACATAATCTCTATTTTAAGTCCTCGGAAGTGATGTTTTCTGCCATCTACTTGTTAATAAAACAAAATGTGAATGTGTGTAAAATTTTGTTTTAGATAAAATAGATATATACATAAAATGAATTCATTTTTATTTCAAAACAGTTTATTTGAATTAAATGTGAAATCTTTATTAAATTGCATTGTAAACAGTCATTTTCTGGAGTTGACATGTGCAAGAATTCTCTATTTAAATATGGCTTCTTGTCCTCACAAAAAAATGCCCAAAGGAAAAAAAAAAGAAAGAAAAGGTAGGGAAGAAACAATGCAGGCTTATGAAAAAAGAAAAACAGTTGCAGTTGTTTTATTCTAAATGAACTGAAGAATTTCCATAGGTACACAGAATGTTTTAGTTCATACATAACAGAGAAAGTGTTGTTTGTCATTTGTGTTAAGTATTTAGATAGATCATTAAATGGAGAAACCATCATACTGTCTTAATTTTTTTCTGGAAAGATTACTTAGGGCTAGTGGAAGTAAAGTCAGGTCTAGTAAAAATAATTCGAAATAGCCAGACTTGTCCAGTGCTCATACAAGTAAATGTCAAACCCTTTTTTTGTTTTGATTTTTAAACTCTACAAAACTGCTTAAGTGTATTGGTATAGATGTGTGTGATGAATTGCTATAGGATCTTGTTTAGATAATGATTGAAGTGTGTTGGTCAGTCATTGTAAAATTTTGTAGGTGAACTCAACAGTACCAATTGCAGAGGAAGTATACAAAAAGAAAAATGCATTTCAAGAAAACAGGATAAATATATTTGGTGTGACAACATTAGATGTTGTAAGAGCCAACACATTTGTTGCAGAGTTGAAGGTAAGTGATATTCTTTCAAATATGACCCTTGAAGTATTTGTGACTTTCCTCAGGTGTATAAAAAAAATTGTGTGATTCCAGTTTTCTGGCCTATCCAATTTTTTTTTTAGCCTGACCCCATTTTTTTTTTTTTTTTTTTATAGATACAATTAATTGTAATTAAATTCTCTGCCCTTTGTTACCCAAAAAGTTTATGATAGTAGAAAATTTAAGACAACAAAAAGTACAGCATGGGATTTATCAATATCTTCTCATAGGCCGAAATTCAACCCCATTCCCAACTGGAAATAGCCTCAATTTTTCCCAATTTAGTGAAAATAGATAGATCTATATATATATATATATATATATATATACATTTGTATGTTCACTCTATTGGATTGATTGATTGTTTGTTGTTTTCCACCACACTCAACAATTTTTCAGTTATCTGGTGGCGTCCAGTTTTTATTGGTGGAGGAGAGAACCCAGATACAATGTACTCGGGAAGAGACCACCGACCTTCGGAAAGTAAACTGGCAAACTTTCTCACATATATTGGCGTAAGCTAGATTCGAACCCGCGTCAATTAGAGGTGAGAGGCCTTGTGATTTTGAGCGCGATGCTCTAACCACTTGGCCACAGAGACCCTCACTCTATTGGAAAAATACAAGGAACATGGTTCTATTGTGTAAAAATCTGATTTAGCAGAGTACTACAGTCATAATTTATAATTTTTAAAGCACTCAGAAAACATTGCCAATTCTTCTGTAAGTCCAAATTTCCTCCATTAGATTTTCACATTCTAATTTGACTTCAGAGTTATTAGGTAAGGATTATGAATTATTTAATATAAACAGAATGAGTTTTTACTGCATTTGTGAGTTATTTCATATAAACAAAATATGTTTTTAATGAAATTTGAGTGGGAAAATTGTGCACTTTATTTGGAGAGTCCAATCTGACACCAGAAATAGAAATATTGTGTAGTATACTATATGGGATCCTAAGATAATTCATTTAGGCCACATAAATATAGATCTCTGGTTCTCAAGCCAATTTTCTTTAAAACAGATGAGGGAGGTTTTTTTTTTATATATATATAAATTTTAATAGCAGTAAAATAGATGGAGGCTTTCTTTAATCCCAAACTTGTCAGGAAAGAAAATGAACATTGTAAAGCATAAATCTGAGTTATATCTCTTTGCAAAACTTTCATACACAGTAAGGCATAAAACATTCTACACACATGTGCTCATGGGAGATGAACACAATGAATAAATCATATTGATTTATACAATAAAATGTTGTAAATTTAAAAATATTTGTCATGATTGATCAGGAGACTGCTACTGGCTATTTATAGTTTGCTTATATAAAGGGAAATAATTCACGTTTACACTTCATAATATTTAGTTTTATGGTCATAACTCCTTCAAATTATTACCAATCTTCGTGAAATTTTATTTGTGATTTGAAGACATATATATGAATATATACAGAGGTAATTTTGGTCCCTTCATTGGTAATTTCAGTGATAAGAGGTAATTATGGTGATTCTATGTACCATGGGTAGACCTTCCAATATTTTGGTAGTCTAGGATCTCTGGTGCACCGCTGGTGTTGAACCCTGCTGAGGTGAATAAACTATTGTAACTGATTCATTCGGAAGTCACATAAATGCAAGAAAATTCCAAAGATATATTAGTGGGAAATTCAAAATGAATGCAGATATTTATTTATTTTTCTGGATATTTAAGCGCATTACCAACTTTTTATTTTATTGAAATTTGCATAAATTCAGTAATGCAGTAATCTCTAAATGGATGTGCTTGGGTCTGAGAACTGTAATTTCAATTTTATTTGGACTTAAATAAAAATTAGTTTTCTATTATCATGATATCATCATTATATTGATACATTTATATTTAGAATTGATTAATTTATATTTATTTCACTGACGACTTCTGATCTACTATCCTAATTTTTTTGTAATAGTTATTTTTTGGGCATACACTATGCAGTTAGATATCATTCATTGAATGAATGTAATACTGTGTTGTTGCCAAAGTTAAGAGTTTGTCTTGTCATAGTTGTTTAACCTGAGATCTATCTGAAAATAATATATATGTTTCATTTTTATTTTTCCTAGTTTTGAGTTTACATTTAAACAATATTCTGGTATTCTATTATCATGCATGTTTTTCATTTATCATCAAATATTCACTTGAGTTAAGACCTTTTTAATACTTTAAAAAATTCAGACCTGCATTTCTACCCTAATTCTGAAAAGACTAAGCATGTAAATTGGAACCACACAATTTTTAATTTTTTTTTTTTTTTTTTTTTTTTTTTTCATTTTATGTGGAGAAAGTTATTTCCCTTAATAGAATTCTTGTACAAGTAAGGCATGAAACATTTTTTTACATGCATGAGTGGGGCAAATACCCATCACTTTGTAAGTGAATGTGCTCTGTAAGTTTCTCATACACATTTTTGTCACCTGGATTTGATTGATACATGAACTAAGTAAGTGATAAGTATCCAGGGAGCAATTTGATAAATGAAATTGTTATTGTATTGCCATATTATTTTATTGTTCGTACATACTACATATAGGATGTTACTTTGCATTTTCTGTTTTCATGTCAGTAAAACATTTCTTTGTATCTCTAACATTTACATATTTAAGCAGAAGCCACTTCTAACAAATTGTATCGTCTTCCTCAGTAACTATAAGTCTACTCTGTCCCACTTAGGCAAAGTACCACTAAGTGCACCTCCTACACATGAGAGCTCTCATTTCCAAACTGGCATATTAAAAGAAATGTGTCTATTCGTTGAGAAATTTAGTAAAACCCATTGAATGTATTGATTTTCCAGGGGCTTGATGTGGACAAAATTAACATACCCGTCATTGGGGGTCACAGTGGAGTCACTATTATTCCATTGCTGTCACAAGCTACACCAGCAGTGTCTTTTCCACAAGTAAGCTGATCAAGCAGTCTTTCCTCATCTTTTTTTTTTTTGTGAACTGTTTGTATTTTTCATAGAAGTAAATATTGAAAAATTTATTCTATCTTTAAAAGTATTTGCATTGTTAGTGAATGTTTGTTTATGAACATGCAGTATCAAATAATTATTTGATGATGATTTATAGGAGGATAGGACAAAATTAACAGAAAGAATACAAAATGCTGGAACTGAGGTTGTGGAAGCCAAGGCTGGAGCGGTAAGTGATTTCAGGTGTTAATATCACAAAGTGAGAATGGCAGCAGGATTGTGTGATCTAGAATTCTCTTACATGCTGAAAATTGACCCAAAATCTGTACAAGTGAACCTACACTATTAGTTTTATCACACTATGTAATATGTCTCTGTAATTCTTCTGTGATAGGACTTGTAATGGGCAATTGATTTAAAATCATAATCTATCATATATAATAATAATCATATGTGTCTATAAAATGTAAGATGCCATATTCCCTTTTACATTAGTGAGTACATTATCCAAATGCAGATAGAACTAGGCCATGTGTAATTCAATAAAAATCTTTATTTGTGGTGTTTTGTTTTGTTTTTTTTGGGTTTTTTTTTGAGAAACACTTAATTGTAATGTTGCTACAGCAACAGTTTTTTATATACAAAACCTAAGATACAAATCAACATGATTTTCATAATTAGGGTGTCGAGCTTGCTTGAGGGCCTTCTAGCGATCATGCAGATATATTGCCTCTACACTGCCTTTCAGCCAATCTCAATGGGCGAAATCGACATAGTGCCAATTGGTTTTTGAGCTTTTCTTAAGATTCAAGACTTTGAAACTTGGAATTTATTTGATATTTGAAAGCCAGAATAACATTTCCATTGTTGATATCATTGTTTGTTATTATATCATTCCCAATAGTTAAATAATGATTGTTTGGTAAGAGAAGTACATTATTCATTTATGGATTTACTACAAAACAGATTTTCCCCACAAAATCATACATGAAAAGAAGATATATAACTTTTATGAAGAAGTAGTCTCACTCTGTAAAAGTTATATTCTTTTCAGCATTTTTCATCTGCAATTTGAAGTTAATGATTATAGCCTTTGTAAATTGTAAAGTAACTAATCTTGAAGGGTGCTATATAGGGTGGGGTGGGGTGGAGGAGTGTATGTACTTGTTAGGATAAGCTTCTTCATCCCAAGATCTTCTCTTTTTTTATTTTCAAGTAAATAAACACATTTTGCACAGGATTTTAATGCTTTATGTATGCACCTATAAATAAGGAAATGCCTCCTGCGGCACTCAAACATTTCTTCTCCTACTTTCTCTAATTTCACCTTCCTCTAAATTTATTTAGAACCCTGATGTATATGATATTGCATTCGACGCCTTTGTGGCCCTTCAGGACTTTCATTTTATATTTTGGGTTTGAGGATGATTTTCAATTATGGAAAATTATCATAAATACAGGGTAAATGAATTTAGAAAATGTAAAATAATGGATTATTATCAATCATTGTCCCATCATTAGATGAGAGTTTGTAAAGTTCTATACTACATCACAGAACTCATGTTCATCATCATAACCTTCAGCAAATAAATTTTTGGGAGGGGTAATAAAAACCACCTTTTCACAAATGTAATTGCATATAAAGCCCATACTTGTAGAATTATACTAGACTAACTTGTAAGTCCATTTGTCCCATCATCACATGCCACAGCTGAAATGTGCACTTACTCTCCTTTTTCACCCATGTCTCTTTGCATGAAAATTTTCTTGTTTCTCATGAATATGCATGATAAAAATGATGTAATTCGTTGACCAATAGAATTCATGCTTAGTCTTAACTTGAAGATTTGGTTATAGCACCCACATTTAACTCCATAATGGCTGTGGCCATGAAAACTTGTGATTTGTGCAAATATCTTTGACAAGAAATCACATACTCCAATGTGTCTGTTCATTTGTTAACTGTTCAATGTCGAATCATCATATCTGTATACCTATGGGATCTGTTTGGATAGTTTACCAAAGAAGTGGAAGAACAAGGGTTCTAATTGATCAAGAGTAATTTGCTCAGAAACTCAGTGATTGGCCAAATTGTGTCATGCGTGTTTATGAGAAACAAGAAATATTTCACACAGAGAGCCACGGGTGGAAAGGTAGAGGAGTGTACATTTTGGTTGTGGCTTGTAACTGTACATTTGCCCTTAATGCATGTGTTGTGTAAAACCAGAGGATATTGGATGGTTCTCAGTTAGATCATTTGGAAAGGATTGAAGTAAAAAGCATGTATGTAATCATTTGTAATGCAAGAACTGTAGAATCTTGAAGGCCTAGAGCAGTTTATTTAAAAGGAGTCAAGGTTTAAAAGTATAAGATTTAAATAACGGTGTTTCTGATACTTTATTGTCCATTTCAGTTACCCTTTGAGAGGGTAATACTTCCCAGTAAGATAAATGTAAAAAAAAATGTTTGTTTGTAGTCTGAAACAAAGAATGTTATTTAAAAAAACTAATTTCTAAACATATATGGACCAAATTTAAAACTAAGAATTGCATGTCCAACCTTGATAGGAGCTTATCAATAGTGTTATTGATTCTTACTGTAGATCACTTGAATTTTGCAAGACCATATTTTCATGTGGATACAACAATGATATATTTATTCACAAGAAATAACTCACGTGAATCACTGTTTATTACAACAAATCTTGTATGTGTAAGAGTTTATTAACAAGAACTTAATTTTAGTGAATGGGTAGTTTTGTGAAATTACTTATAAATGATGTTCTCATGAATAAAATATGATTTATAGTAGTTACATGCAGCATCTTGTGATCCATCAATTCTTGTCAAGTAAAATTACAAGTCATTTCGCTTTAGGGATCAGCGACCTTATCCATGGCATTTGCAGCGGCTCGATTTGCCTACAAGGCTCTTGATGCTATAAATGGTGCTGACAACAAAGTGGAATGTGCATATGTTAGATCTACAGAAACTCCAGCTGCTTACTTTGCTACACCACTGCTTCTAGGGGTAAGTATAAGAGTTCAAAGGAAATATCACTGCTTCTAGGGGTAGATCGAGTCTACACCATAGTAGATCAGGCCATGCCATATGCAAATAAGATATCCCAATTCGTCTATTCCAAATTCTTGGATCGTGAATAATCATGATGAATGTGTATAATATTGCCCTTGAAATAAATAAATAATTTCCTTTACAATTGTCAAAATCTACTTTTGTGACCTGGATTTCCATTTTGTTTATTTTCAATAAAATGGTATCTTTGACTCTGAAGTATGACATAAGAATCCAAGCAGTTTGAAAATTTTGACCAATGCTCTGATAAACAAAACTGTTCAACATGGTTTTTACATATTTAGTTTTCAATGCCTTATTTTTTATCTGAGGATCAATTTTGAATTTAATATGTATCTTTTTCCAACAATATAAACTAGAGTAGCCTAAATATTTTCTTATTTCCCAAATAATGTGTGAATATCAGAATGAAATAATATGTCAGACTTTATCTAAAAACGATTTTGAGGGTAAGGTCATACAAACAGCTGATGGAAATGATTTCACAATTAAAGAAGCATTACCAAAAACATAAACGAAAGTTGTGTGAAAAGAAAGATTACATGACTTCAACAATCCTGGCAGAGCAGAGGAGAAAGGGGTATGAAGTCCAATGAAAAACTAGTTTCAACATTTCATTTTTTATTTTTTTTTGGTCAAATTTTTATCAGATCTGTGCCAAATGGTGCAGGTCTATGCATCATCAAAAAGACAAAGACCTATTGTCTCTGCCATATAAAAGTTACATTTTTATTCATAGACTAATTTCATATATATAACAGCTAACTGGGAATTTCGGGGGGGGGGGATTGTCCATTCATGTAAGAGCATTCATATTGTGTACTGTATTGCTGTGAGGTTTTAGGATCAATTAAGGTCTATTTTGATACTTCTGTTTTATGATATATTTACCTAATAGATTTGATGACGCTGTTGTCTAATGCAATAATATTTATGCATATTATGTTACCTGTAAATAGCTTTGTGATTTTATGTTTGAGAGATGTTAAATGGATTGGTTTATTGGTGTGTGACCATATCACCACTATATACAAAATTGTGATCATAATTCGTGTTGAAAGAAAGGAGAAGTCAAAGTTTACTCTGTAGTATGATAATGATGTATTTGATGACTTTGGAATTGATTTAGATTCTTTTGTAACCTTTATGATAATGTGTTTTAATAAATGGAAAAAAAAATCTCATTTATTTAGAAAAATGGAGTGGAGAAGAATCTTGGAATCCCCAAAACAATTGAGTACGAAGCACAGTTAATAGAAAATGCCATGCCAGAACTACAAAGCAACATCAAAAAGGGAATTGATTTCATGAGCAAGTAAAATGGTTGAATCACATGCAGTCGTGATGAAAAATTGACCAAAATTAATTTGTGAACAATGATACTGCCAAACTGATAGTGCTATTTCAAAAAAGATCTAACCCCCACTTGGCAATCATGTATTTTGCTGTATAATAATTAAATGCATTTACTGTGAAAGAGTGACTTGTGTCCAAGTACACTGTCTAGTTAGGATTTTGTTTTACAAATTATGAATGAAAGATATTGTTACATTTAAATCAGTAGTTCTGTTGTTTTTTCCACAAGTTGCATGTAGCCCATTTAATCTACCACTATCTGTATTATATGAAAAATTTGCACAATATTGTCATGTAAATCAAATTGTTCTGTTGGGAATGAGGAACATATAAAATGTAATAGATATTTTCAAAACATTAAAAAATTTATTATGATAGAAAAATAGTAAATTTTGATCTTCTGTTACCTCTATTAGATGCAAAAGAATTTGCAAAGATATGATAAAGTTATGTGTTTGTACCAATTTGAATGAGGACCCCTGATACAATGCAAAATTTACAAATGGTGAAATACAAAATTATAATGTAAAAGACTACAGAATATGAACAATGCTAAATACATTCTTGTAGTAAAGTAAAACTGCTAAAAATTATTATTTAAAATCAGTTACTATGATTGCACTGTAAATATTTTGCTCTTCTACACATCAGTTGATTTCCAGTACATATTGACAGGTATAGGTCATTTAGTATTAAATGTGAAAAATTTTGAGCATTCAGCAGGTGTGATGTTTACAAAAATGTTAGTATTAGTCATATACATACGGAAGTCCATTTAGGACCTATCAAAAATATTTTTGAATTTAAAATAAAGAAATCCAGAATTCGTTATCACAAAATTAGATTTGTTATTTGATAGTTTTAAATTCCTTGTAACGGATTGAATTTGTTATAACAAATTTCAAAATTTACAATAACGAATTAAATGTCTAAACACAAATTTTAGAAACTGTTATATCAAATTGTCAAAATCATTGATATCAAATTAGGATATAATTTGTTAAAAACTAATTGATACACCTTGTTAAATCGAGTATTTCGAGATACGTGAAGTTGGATGAAGCTATCGCAGGGTACTTGTAAAGTACTAAACGAAATGGAGTGAAAAGAAACAGATTATATAACCAAACTCATTTGATTATGATGTTAAAAAATGGTAGATAGGAAAATCCGTACATGTTTCAGTATTTTTTATTTTTGCTATAGAAACTAATGGATATTGTTGGTTTTAGAAGATAGGTAAGCAAATTCGAATAGTGAATTCACACACAGATATATATATATATATATATATATATATATACTGAAGGGATTAAGAAACGCAAGTTTTTCTTTTTGCTACCATTTGATCCCACAAAGTCAGCAAATGTTGTAACTGCGAGAAATGGTTTGCTAAAGCAGTCCCATTATTGCTGCAGGATGAGATTCGATGAACCGTGACAAACAGTGAGTAAAATGGGTCGAAGCGAAAATAGCGCCATGCACGTGCGCTGGGCGAATGAATTGCCTGAACTGTCTGAAAGTGATCACACAGTGTGCGCTGGACAAACACAAGCCTTTCTCCATCATTCATAACGCCATTTCTGTAAAACCAAGAATGCCACGGTTAAATTAAGTAGAGAGAGGGCGTGCCCTTGCCTTCCTTATGCAAGGCCAGTCGCAAAGACGTGTTGCCCAGCGCCTAGGAGTGCATGAATCGACGATTTCCCGCCTTATTCAGCGTCTGCAAGCCATTGGAATACTCCAAGATCGGCCTCGATCGGGACGACCCAACGTCAGGACAGATTTATTCAACTGTCACACTTGCGCAATCGACATCTCACTGCATCAGAAACCGCAGCCAACACCCTGGGTGTCTACAATCGCCCAATCCATCCGAAAACCGTACGGAATCGACTGAAAGAAGGAAATCTGAGAGCTCGTCGACCACACGTTGGCCCACGCCTGACTCCCCAACGCCGACTTCGTCGAATGAACTGGACAAACGCACATGCTCCACGGCGCTTCACCATAAGACGGTGGTGACGGGCGCTGTTTACAGATGAATCAAGATTCGCCCTGTTTTGAGCCGACCTGGAGACCGCTTCCATGATGCTTGCATTGTGGAGAAGGACAGATTCGGAGGAGGATCAGTGATGGTTTGGTGAGGGATCTCCCATGGACTAAAGAAGCCCCTCATTGTCATCGCTGAGAATCTGACTGCTGTCAGATACATGATGAGGTCCTCCAGCCATGCGCAGTTCCCTTCGTCCAACAGCACAATCTGACCTTTCAACAGGATAACGCCAGACCCCATGTCGCAAGAATCTGTCGGTACTTTTTGGCTGCAAACAACTTTATCCCTCTCGATTGGCCTCCCAATAGCCCCGACTTGTCCCCAATTGAACACCTTTGGGACGAACTCGGCAGAAGAGTGAGAAACCGTCCCAATCGTCCACACACGTTTGCTCAGCTCGCGGCAGCTCTGACAGAGGAGTGGAATGCAGTTCCAATGAGAGTGATCAACACTCTGATGAGTTCTATGCACAGACGGATCAGGGCAGTCCAACAGGCACGAGGAGGACACACCAAATACTGATGTCTTCAGTGGCCAACCAACTTGAGTTTCAAGACAATCGGGGTTACATCACTTGGACTTTGTTACAGCTGAACCCTTTGTGATACAGACATGAAAATTTGTCCACGTGTTCTTAAAAAATCCATGTTGATGATGCATATCGCAACATGAAAAATCCTTTACACAAATGAAAAATCTCAAGTTCCAATGCAAAACATGCGTTTCTTTATCCTTTCAGTATATATATAGCGATAGAGAGAGCGAGAGATTAACTCGCTGCATATCAATAATAATTACTTATGAACTGTATCAAACCGCATTGCATTTGGATAATGTTGTACTAAATAATTCTATGATTGAAAGTTGTTGGAGATGAAATAAGCATTCAGAGTGTATTGCAGGCAATACATAGTCCCCTACTGGTATCATAATTTTGTCAAACGTAACGAAACTCTAACTTGGTTTGTAAATTTTTATCCAAGGCAAAGCCACATATCAAATTTCAATTGAATATATTCATTCTGTGCGGAAAAAAGTCCAGGAAACTGATTCTTGCAAGTGGGCATAATTCGGTCAAAAGTAGGTCAAGCGTAACGAAACAAAAACTTTTATCTGTAACTATTTAAGACAAAGTCGCATATATAAAATTTCAGATGAATATTTTCATCCGTTGCGGAGAAAATGCGGAAAACTGATTCGGAATGAGACGGACCGAAGGTAAACTTATAGTCCCCTTCGGCAAAACTGGTAGGGGACTAATAAGATGTTGCACGCTTTCTATTTTCTCGGACACCGGCTTTATCAAACAATGTTTGATGCTAACAGGTGGATAGCTTGAAAATGTAACCGTCAACCCGAAAGGGAGACGAATTTCATTTATATGTGGCAACGTTCACAGGGGCCTGAGATGCTCTTCCATATTGCAATTTAAAAAAAAAAAATATTATAAATTAAAATACGGTGGTATATTTAGGACATGCAAATATATATTATATATTTGTCATGCGCACAACATATCTTGCAGAAGACTAATCTGATACTGCACGTTGGTCAACGAAAATCTCTGATTATTAGGACACACGTGAACATGAAGCTCAGGTGACCAAGCATTTCTAGTGACCAAAAGATTTAATCATATTATACAAACTTATATAAATACAGTGTACTATTAAATAATGACACGTTTCTTATTGGCTCAGTAGACTCTTAAAACTATACGCACATTACTTTGAAATATGTTTAGTGAGCAGAGTAGAAAGGTTATTCTAGCACATTTTCAGACTGTGCTGCCCATGCATGCGATGTACTGGTTGAGTTAAAAATTATAACATTTTCATATAAATTATAACATTTTGCTAAATTTTCATTTGACAACCTGTGGCGTATAAAGCGCTGCAATATTTAGAAAATCTTTGATTTATATGCGAAAATTTTATTTCGATAACCTTGAAATTGCTATACGAACATTTCTATTCGATAATCTTGATATTTATATACGAAAATTTAGATTTCTCTGCGATAAATCGTGATTTATATTCAATAATCTTGTTATTTATATTCGATTATCTTCTTATTTATATTATATAAATCTTAATTTTTGTACACATTTCATTAGGTTAGGATGAATCAAATTTAGCGTAATGCATGTACGAGTGTTCAGGAAAAACAAGAGGCGCACGTGTCTTAATGGTTACGTGAGTATCATAGACTTGTTGGGGAGTCTCATATTTGCATTTAAGCCTCATTCTGGAGTCTTTTCACAGCATTATGATATTTCTAAATATGCAAACAATTCCTTTTCAATTACAATACAAGAGAAGATGAAGTTTGAAGCATTTAAATCATCCAATATTTCCCATACCAAGGTGCAATGAATTTCATAATTTTGGTAAAGGGCTTCATTGGACACATTAACCATGCATTTGGTTTTAAGTAAGAGATTCTGAAATTTAAAAATTTGTGTCCCCTTTGTCCCAGAGATGCTTCATACAAATTTCGGAGGAATTGGGATGGTAGTTAAAAATGTTATATTGCTAAAACATTTAGTCACTGATCATTTTGGTCCCATCCTTATACCAAATCCCTTGCCCCTGGGATCCTGAAATTTACAACTTTGGTAAAGGGCTACTTGCTCTATTTAAATATCCATTTAGTTTCAATTTGGTATCAATAGCAGTAAAGAAGATGTGTTTTTAAATGTTTTACCCATAAATACCTTATACCAAGTTTAGCCCCACCCTGGGATCAGACCCTCTACCCTGGGGATCATGAAATTTACGGTTTTGGTAGAAGTCTTCTGTTCTGCATTACTATACATTTAGTGGGGTTTTTTTTTTTTTGGTTTATTTATTTTTTTGGTTTTTTGGGGTTTTTTTTGGTTTTTTTTGTTTTTTTGTTACAAATGTGCAGTTCTAGAGAAAATTTTTGAAAATTGGTCACTTTATGGCAGTTTAGGCCGTGCCCCTAGGACCCCGGGGGGCAGGAGTCCTGAGATTTACCATTTAAGACCGTCTTGTCCCAAAGATGCTTCATACCAAATTTGAAGAGAATTAGAAAGGTAGCTATCAAGAAGAAATTAAAAATATTCAACTGTTAACACACGACGATGGACGAAGACCAATTGCAATAGGTCACCTGAATTTACTCAGGTGACCTAAAAACTTCCCCAAAACAGCAAGACATGTTAGTCATATTGGTATTGAAGCATCTCCAAGTTGTGTGAATTCAAGATCGGTTGTCATGACCCATTGGGGCTGGTAGGTTGGGGCCACATAGGGAACAATCTTTTAAAAATCACAACAGCTGAACAAGACCAGGTCTAAGGTGACTCCGGTAAGGGATATGGTCCATGGGCCTCTTGTTATTTCAGTGAAATAAATCCCACACAGAAACATTTTTTTTATGAATGTCATATCACTGATCGTAATAGATGAACCTTAATTATGATCATTTGGAAAATACAAGTGGCTGGAAGTGGTACAGTACAAAAGGAGCAAATATATATAAAACACGAGAAATAATGTGTTAAAATTCAATATAATTTTTTTTAAAAATTGATATTGTCGAAGAACGTAATGTATGAATATTGAAAACAAAAATGTGGTCACTGACAAAACCTGTGTAAGCCTTCCTTGTACTTTCGTACGTACGTAAACTGACACAGACCTAAATGAAATTTTGTCCTGGCCTGGCCAACGTTTGTCTATCATTTGTGTTTTAATAGCAAAAAATATTCTTATTAACAGAAAGTAAACACTTTGATCTCTCCGAGCGACAACTGATGGGAACATCAATGTTATCTTGTATCTTTATATACTGGCGAAGACGAGATTCCTTTGTGATGCGCATGGTAATGGGAGTTTTAGTTTTATGTTTAACCTATCAATTTGTTCTTGCTAATTATCCTTTATACTATTATTATAATGGTAATCTACTTATAATTTAGCAGCCATAAGAATAGGCTTTTTTAAAAAAAAAATTATTTATTTATTTTTACTCTGTATCCCTTTTTGAACAAGATACTACGTACGTGCCTGAAGATGGTGCAATTTATTACCTATACAATAACGTATGAGTAATCTCTCCTAGACATTGTAAAGGGTTTAATCCCACTTAGCCAACGTCTTGAAATTTTCAGACCCCACTTGGCCAACCTTGTGAGTAGTACGCCCGATTGCCTGTTTGTGTAGTATATTTCTAAGACATATTATTTACTTTTATTCAAAAACATAAACAATCAGAATTAAGAACGATAATGATAGGAAATTTTTATTTCTTTTTAAAGAATTCAAAATGTTACCCATATTTATTAATTCTGAGTATTTTGGAACTATTTTTAAAGGATTCATTCTTTTTAAATAATAATTATATAGCATCTATTTTCATAAAATGAAGTAATTGACAGTTAATTAAATATTTTTTAATTATTTGTTCTTAGTAATTACTTCATCTATTTTGCGAAAATGAAGTAATCCACTTTTTAAAAGATAGTATTTCAATATAAATAATTTCTAATTTATTTTGAATTAAATATATTCTTTTTTACTAAAACAGAAATATTGTTTTTACAAAATTAAAAATGAATCAATTAAACTTACTAGTTATATGTTTTAAATTCACTAAAAAATATCAATCATTCTGTTGTGTATGAAAATTATTTAAAACATTAAAAAATTAAGAATAAAGCGAACCATGTTACAACAAAATATCCCGCAATGTTTCCTGTTTAGTATTACATATATTTGTTATCAAATTTTTGTTTTCTTAAGAATCAAACATGGAATTTGAGGTACATGATATATCTAAAATTTATATCCATTCAATCATTTATTAAATATTGTTTCTTTAATTTTAACCTTGGCATATTACAGTATGTATCTCATTGTTAATTAACATATAATATTTATGAACTCAGCCAGAGTACATTATTCAACCTTTCTACTTTCTTCACTCTTTTCCTTTGTTTAGAATGAATGTCTTTCAGTGTAAATGTGTGTGTGTGTGTGTGTGTGTGTGTGTGTGTGTGTGAGAGAGAGAGAGAGAGAGAGAGAGAGAGAGAGAGAGAGGAATTTATTTAAACCCTGTACTCCCTGGTCAGGTTGGGTTGTAAGGGATATGTTAAAATCCTTACTTAGAATTAGAAAACCTGAATAAATGTTATCTCACATAAAAAAGAATGAATTAAACTGAATAGTTATATGTGTAAATTCACTAAAAAAAATTAATGATTCTGTTGTTGTGTAAACACGTAGCCTTTTGTTCTCTACCTGCCGAAAATTCCTTAACCCAGTTTGGCAACACCTCGGCTAAGTGGGAAGTCACCTTTCGAGGAAGTCCTCACTAAACACGTTTCGCCGGCTCTCTCGGTCGATCAGGAGAGAGAGAGAGAGAGAGAGAGAGAGAGAGAGAGAGAATTCCGGGTTTTATCACATATTGGGCTCAGCTTTTAGGACGCGTATTCTACATCTTATGATGAATTACGCGCATTTTTCATCTTTTCTGTGTTACATGTGAAATTCAGCTTAACAGTTTAAAGGCAATAATCAGTATCCAGATGTTAGTTCAGTTTGATAACGATTTATTCCTTGAATATTTAATCTTTATTAAGTAGTCTACACCTCTGTTGCTGAAGATAAAGCGCAAACTTTTTGTGAAATTCCACACAATCGGTTATACAGTTGAGTTGGTGCAAAGTACGTGATATTTAGGATTTCGTGCAACATAAGATGGACACAAAAAATGAAGATGATTGGCAAGTTCAGGGCAGTGATGATGAGAAGTATGACCCTGGTAAAAAAGGCAATGGCACCTGGTGCCCTCTGCCGGAAGATATTATAAAGGTATGCTTAGTAATTCATTCCACTGACAGAATTATTGAAATGGATTGGGTAAACACTTGTTACTTGGTGACTGACATGATACTCTATAGAGTCATTTGAGATTCTTAGAGGGCTACTCCAAACAAATTTCTGGAAGCCTTCAGATTTTCCTAATAATATTATATAATAGTGTTATACCCTATATCTGTTTTGATTATTTAAACTAAAGTCAGTGGACTGAGTTTGTTTATAAACAGGTATCTATTTTTACAACAAGAGACATATGTAACAGAGATAAGAAACTCCTATGGCAGCATGGTTGCAACTTAAAAATTTGTTATGGTACTACCTATAAATCATTAATTTTTACTGACTTGTTTGATAAGTTAATGTTTTTTTTGTTTTGTTTGTTTTTTTTAAATTTTCATATTTTATTTCCCAGAACCTACTCTATAACAATTTCAAAACCTAACTAACAATAGTAGGGCAGCTGCCAGGGATGGGGCCCTGACTAAGCTCCCTCGAAATACATTGAAGTTTACCTATGGTTCCACGCAGGGTACCTATTTGCAATTTCATTTATCAAATATTCATTTTTAAGTAAATGTATATAGAACTTATAAATCATAATTTTTACACAATTGTATGCTAAAAAAAAGAAGTGACAGTGTAATGGATTTTCTTAGAATATACAATTCAAATTACACTCATGCTGCCTCAGTGTCCACACACAAATTACAGTCCACAGATGACCCGAGGACAGCATTTTTCAACCGAGAGACTGCTTTCTCTCGGTAGTGGTATTTTTTAAATACATGCATAGAGCTATACATACATGATGTTGATAATACATATATATATCTATATAAGGTATGAATACGAAGGTATCAAAACATAAATATATATTTTATTGATAGTATTATATAAATCTAGCAATTCATATATCGCAAAATGATAAATGTACAACAAGTGATTGATTAAAGCAAGTCACATATTTTTTTGATAAATGTAGATTGGAAATCGGTATCTAGTCTCAATATGACTTTGTAAAGATTTGTGAGTGATGATCTCGCATGAGAGATCATATTTTGACCACTTTCATTCTCTCCTTTGATTCTACATAACATTTTGTATTTGTATATTCTACAGGCAATATATGAGATAACATTGTTTAATAGAATTGTTTTGCTATTAATCTCATCATAGAAACCAATGACAATGTGTTTCCATTTCACTTCAAATTTTAGTACAACACCAACTATACGCCATATTTGACGAACATTTCGACAATCATAAATTAGGTGTCTATTATTTTCAATGTCGTTACTGCAAAAAGCACATAATTTATTAATTTCCCTATTCCACTTACTAGCTAAATATCTGTTGAATAATAAATTATGTAACAGCTTATAGTTAAATTCAGCAACGTTCTTATCGATGATATTTGATATTTTTTGAGTGTATATTAATGTCCATGATATTTGGAATACAAAGGAAAATATCATGATAAGTTAATGTTGATTTAAGTTTATTTCTCTCCTGTTGGAATTGGAATTTTGAAATTATTTGACGATCATCAAATATAGTATTAACTAAAAAGTTGGCAGATCATAACTATTTGCTGAAATCTTGCTGATTTTGCCAAGTTTGAGTCTTTTGTCACCTTTTGAAACTTCAACTTTCATTTTACTTTGAAGAGCAACATCTGAAAATATTGTATCTTCAATGTTTTCATGATAGGATTTGAAAGGTTTGACTCAAAAATTTTCATTATTAAGATGTAATATGCAATTTGAATTAGGGTATTTATTTTTACCAAGGACTACCAAAGACTTCAAGATAATATGAAACTTGAGGAAGTTGCTTATCTCTGTAGTACAACAACAGTAATACTTCTTTAAAGAGAATGTAGGCTTTCACCAAGTTTTGTAAGACATTATATACAATCACTAAGCATCTTGACAACAGTACTTCTGTCATGTTGATCAACAAATGTTTTCAGATTGTTTAAAATACATTCAGAATAAAACATAATAAAATTTAAACCAAATGACCCTGATTTCTTTACCTGGCCATTAGGTTTATTTTTTATTTGGCTCTAACTTTTCATTCTACTTACAAGTTTGAAATATCTTAGTTTATCTGCTGAATGTACATGTTACTATTATTTTATGAATTATCTCATCTTTTTAAGCTGTATGATACTTTAGCAAAAGAGAAAGTTTTAAAAGTGGAGTGGAAATGTCCTGGCAGACATTTACCAAAGGCAGACAAATCCACAGAAAATGTGGAAATGAAGGAAGAGGCAAAACCTGAGCCCATTCAGCAACCCAAAGAGGATTCAAAGTTAGTGAATTACAGTGCTCTCAAGAGTGACTGAAAGCTAGTAAAGTAGCTGAGTATTTTTCAAAGTAAAGTTTTGTACTCTGAATTTCTGTTACCAGAATACCAGTAGATAATATTCCTGATGACTTGTTTCGTGAAAGTTGTATTAATATATATCTTTGGTGTTTTCTCCCAATGGTTTAAATATCAATGTAAAATTTTAAATTTTGGATGAGTGTTGTATTGTATTTATAATTTTCATCATTTTTTTCCTGGTTAAGACATTCTCACAAATTAAGATTTTCCTTGAACGTAAGAGAGCGAACTACCATAATGAATAACAACACTACAGTGAATATCCATTAAGTCATAAGATTATTTCCCAATGACGAATTTAGCAAAGAATGAGAGCTCTTAAATTTGTATTTTGGGCCTATTCTGGCTCCTCCTTCACTGCTTGAATTTAAAAAATCTTTAAATTTGATTAAACTTTATTATAAATCTATTGAAGTTTTCTAAAAGAAAGTTTGCATAAAAATGTTGTTTTAATTTGATTAAAAGGAATTAACAAAGCTCTACTTCAATGCAGTAAATCCTGAATCTACTTGGGATGGTTTATAGATTATGCTTAATATACATACATAATGGGGAGAACTATTGTAATTTTAAAGATTATTGAAAATCTCTAAATTTGGTGTTTTTGAAAATATGTCTTCTGGAGCTCTGAAATATTCATATCTTGTGATCAGTAATCCCAAAAATTACTTTGTTTAACACTAAGGCTGTCACGTTTACAAAATTTTGTAAACGTTTAAACGAAGCATTGTAAACGAAACGTTACCGTTTAAACGAAGTGTTGCATAATTTAATAAAATAAAATACGCACAGAATTTTAAGACCCATTAATGACCATTATGTTTGTGTTTCAGTTTTCATCGTTCTATGGACGATGCAGAGATTGTCACCGGACGTTCCGGAGTATAAATATAAGACAGAAAAAAATACACGAACATAAATATCCGGATAGCATTTAAATTGAATTCAATTTTATTCACACTGTACAACATTTGCACAATACAGATCACAAATTCACAATAAACTTCATTTTTCAAATTTTCATTTCAGTGATTTCACATTAGATTGTCCAGAGAGGGCAGAGCTGGTGCCGCGGCTTCTTCCGTCGGTTCGGTTTTAACATGGACTTCACGTGCAGCCGGTGCAGCGCAATTCACTTTATGTTTTAATCTTTTGTTCAAAAAGATCAGTTTGTCCACGTTCTCAGCGTCAAGGGAGGAGCGCAGTTTTGTAACAGTTCCACCCGCTGTGGAAAAGACGCGCTCAGAGGCAACGGACGTTGCCGGTGTGCATAGCAAATTGTTCACCGTTCCTATAGACTATCGTCAAACTTTTATAAATTCATTACTTCCCCTCGCAATTTGTTTAATAAGTTTATTCCCTTGAAATAATTATTCAAATAATTTAGATTGTAATTTGAACCCTGCAAGATTTGTGCCACATATATAAGACATCGTTTAAACGTTTAGGGATTTTGTAAACGTTTACAGCCCAAACACGAAACGTTACCGGTTACAGGTGTACACGTGACAGCCTTATTTAACACCACTTTGAGGGATGTAAATATGTGTAATATGATAGAGATATTAAGTGGATTTGTTTTGTTCTTTTCTTACTTCTTCATGATTGTTAATACCTTGATGGATGACAAAAGTCTGTAAATTGTACACTAAACTCTAAATTCTAAAGCAAGTAGTGGTCACATGATGGATTGCAGAATGCAGTATTCACAATATCACCTTTATATATAAATCAGGGTAAAGTAAATTAATCAGCAAGCCCTAACCATTTCAGTACAAGGTAACCAACACCCAGTTACAGTAGACATTAGAAAAGATGACCAAAACGTTTTATAGTATTTTATGAAATTCACTCTGAGTGCATATTTGTGTCATTTTTGTTAGAGTTATTTTACCTAGTATACAATGACCATTCTTTGGAGAACATCAGACAACCATACACTCTGCTACGTGTAATGGCAGTGAAATAGTGCCTCAATTTTGAATGGAGATTTGAGAAAACAATGTGTCTCAAACTTTGGCATTATTCCTCACAAATGCAAACTTTAGATTAACTTAGTTTCAATTTTTATAAATATAAAATTTAGAAATTGGAAAATGGCATAAGAGACAGATAAACAATTATTTTAAAACTGACTTTTTTTGAAGTATTTTGGAGTCCATAGTCAGTACATTACGTGGTCTAACTCTTTACAGTTTCTTTAAGATTGATCATTGATACATTTTCAGACAAGTGCAATCAACCGAGTTTGACTTTGATGATGATGACATTGGTACCACAACAAAAGTTACACCACAAAGACTACCCAGTAAGAATAGGAACTTCTTATCTAGGCCAATTCTCTGAGAATTTCTTTTGTGTTTAAACTTAGAAGTCATTCTATCTCATGGCAACTTAGTGTTTATTTGATTGAAATTAATTATGAACATACAAGAAACCAGAAAAGATCTGTGAAGCCAAAAACTAAATTTTGCAAGAAAAATTCAGCGCTTTTGTGAATGAAAAATTTTGCATACCAAATTTGTCACTAAATAGACTCGAAAAAGTATCTTCTCTAAGAATTTCTTTTATAAAGAAAATGTTTTTTGTAAATTTCATACAGTCACAAAACTACCAGTGTTAAAACATTATCTTCATAATTTTTTTTTACTGATTTACGGTATTAAGAACATGCTTATAATGAAATGTAAACTGTTTATTCCAGGCAATAGGACTCCCAGAACCCAGAAAAAAGTGGCAACTATGGATAAAATATTACAGGATGTCATGAAGCAAAGAATACAAAATTCAGCTGACCGTGAGGCAAAGCGGCGACTTCAGAGATCTCCACGGACCCCAGGATCCACTCCAGTGAAGCCCTCAGTAGCAACAGCATCATCCAGCAACCTTCCCAAGCCCCCAGTGTCTGAGATTTCTGCCACATCAGCTGTGGGGACAAGTTCTAGTACTGCAGTTATGTCATTAACAAGTGCAGAAAGTTCAGATCCGAAACCCCAGGAGATGGACACTACTGCACCATCATCAGAGGCCCAAAACACAACAATAAAGTGACTAAAAATGTGGCTCCATTTTGTTGTTTGATCTTATGAATGTTTGGAGTACATGTAAATTATGATATTAGAGTCATTTAATGTCACTTCATTCCCGTTTTCTTTTTTTAAATGTGATAAGCACCAGGTGTTATGCAAAATGCCACAATATGTACTATTTTAGTGTAATTAAATTTTGGAGCAATTTAATCTGTTGCACCATATTGGATGAACTGAATCTCTTGAAATGTAGGTATGAACTGACTTGACACTGAGTCTCTTGACATATGGACTTGAACTGAATCTCATGACATGTAGAAATGAGCTGGATCTCTTGACATGTAGACTTGAACTGAGTCTTTTGACATGTAGACTTGATGTATAAACTTGAACTAAATCTCTTGACATGTAGACATGAACTGAGTTTCTTGACATAACTGAGTCTGTTGTATGTGAGCTTAATAATTTCTTGACATGAACTGAATCTTTTGATATATAAACATGGACTGACCATCTTGACATATAGATATGAACTGAGTCTCTTAATGTATAAACTTAACTGAGTCTCATGATCTCATGATATATAAACTGAGTCTCTTGACGTGAATTGAGTCTTGACTTGTAGACAACACTGCGTTTCTTAACATGTAAACTAACACCGAGTTTCTTGATGTGTAGTTTAACACTGAGTCTCTTGACATGTAAACATGGACTGAGTCTCAGTAAATGGTGGGTGTGGTCCATTTTCAAATTTGATATCTAATTGATCAGCTTGTTTTTCACTGTGGGATTTTTATGTGAAAAAATATCAACAAACAGAAAAAGACTTCCATTTCATTTATTGGGTACATGGAGCATTTTTTACAATGTGCAAGTCTCTGTGAGTGCATTTTGTCTTCTCGTATTCACACCTAAAAAGGAACAAAAAATATATATGAAAATGAAGTGGGTGCCTTAGTGTTAGTGTCCAATAATAAAAGTATTATGTAAACAGATTTTGTGTATGCCTATTAATGCATCCAAAAGATGAGAAACAAGTTCTAAAAACCTATTTTAAAGAAAAAAAAAACTTACCGGTTCTTTTCTTAGTACTTAAAAAAGAAAATTGAGTATATCTTAAAACTGTTGCCAACTCACAAATTCTGATATGTTTGTCCGTTAGATGCACACAGGACTTGTGGTGCTTCATTGGTGCAGTCATGGTGAAATAAGTCCAAACAAAAAATATTGAAAGCGATTTCTGACCCATTCATTGGCTTCTGGGTAGGTCCGTTTGTGACTACGCCGCCTGGGTTGGCAGTAGTAGTGGCGACATCATTAGGACAGGGCCCCTTGTATTTTCTGTGAAGGCTGTTATCCCTGCAGTGGGCTTTGGAGAGGTCACATCTGTTGTAGAAATAAAACTACACTTATTTAACTGATAGGTTCCAGTATGTATCCAGATTAGGACGCAAACCTACTCTACACGGTCTGAAGGGTAGAATCATCCCGTACATCATATCGAATATGCGTACATCATATCAGCAGAAACCGAGATCCTTATACTTCTGTATTTTGGAACTGAATGAAAACCACATACACAAATATAGATTTTTTATTTGTTTTACGCCCCTTCGAGATTTTTTCACTCATATTGATACGTCACCAGCTGGAGGTGAACTACCACAAATTTAGACCTTTGCAGGGCGCTCTGGGCCGTAGCAGTGAGGGTTCTCTAACGTGCTACGCGCAAATTCTGTCAAAGACCCAGTTTTAAGTTAACGCCCCCAAATTTTACCAGTATCCAGATCAATGGTAAGCCACGTCAATCAAACCGAAATCTTAGGGGTGTATTGGCATCTGCAGAGACTGTGGCCTGCTTCTTCCCGAGCAAGGTGTTTTGAAAATGCCACGAAATGTTGTATCGATCAATATGTTTGTCCACAGGAACCGTTAATTTGCCTGGAATATTATTAGTAAGGATATTAACCATACCACCTATGGTTTGGCCCCTACTGCTATTACTGCCGGCAAATTACTGGTTTGCATGTGTAGTTTGTCTATCATCGTAGCTCAGTGGATAAGGTGTCAGGTTACTGAACCGCAGTCTTTTGTGTTATTTATTGAAATAAATTTTTTGAAAAACATGTTTCCCCCTTCATAATTGCATATCTTTTTTATACATGTATTTATTAAATATCATATTTATCGTGATTTAGTCATTTCGAACTGATTTGATGAACTCTTTCATATGGAGCGCCAATTTAACATAAACTCAAATTGAAGAGATTTTTAATTGATTGAAGATATCAACAATTCAATTAAAGATCCCTTCAAATAATTAATGTCTTCCATTCTGAATTATTGGGCGCATTAATTGAATTGAAGATAGCATTAATTATTCTGCTGAATTGATGGGCGCTATAATTGAATTGTTGCTTTCTTCAAGTGAATTGATGATATCAACAATTGAATTGATGCGCGCTACAGTTCAATGAAGAGCGTAATAATTCAACTGATGATCGTATCAAGTCAAACTTTTAATGTAAGTAACAAATGAATCAGTGCTCTCTTCAACTGAAATGAATGATGACATTAATTCAATTGATGCGTGCGGTAATTAAATTATTGCTTTCTTCAACTGAAATAATTCATTTGATGCACGCATTCTTTTAAAAAGACAACTACATTAGAGATATCTTAAATTCAACATATCCACAACTGATTTCTCTCATTGAATTGTTGCTCTCTTTAAAAAAATGATGCGCGCATTAATTCCTTACACAAAAGCATTGTAAATTATTGAAGATATCTTTAATTGAGTGAAAGAAATCATCATATCATTTATACAGAACTCTAAATTAATTTTTGCGAGCAATATTTCCACCACATCAATGAAAAGGCTAAGATAACTAACAGTATTCAATCTCGTAATTTCTATAGAAAATACAAATCAAAGAGATAGGCAAACACGGACCCCTGGCCATACCAGAGGTGGGATCAGGTGCCTAGGAGGAGTAAGCATCCTCTGTCGACCGGTCACACCCGCCGTGAGCCCTACATCCCGATCGCGTAAACAGAGCAATCCGTAGTCAGAATCAGTGAACCAAGAACGACCTAACAGTTGGTATGAAACACGTCAGACAGCATTTGACCTAATGGAAAGTTGTACTGGCAAACTAGATCTTTATAATGACCATAAAATTTGCGAAGTGCTAACTTTAGACGAGACTGTAACAAGCCCCTGTAACATCAACTTCTTTGTCAATAGCCTAACTCAATTTAAAAATTGATCATATGCAGAACAGACTCTTTCGTATCGAATCAGTTGGGAGATGTATTTGTTTGTTTGTTTTACG
This sequence comes from Ostrea denselamellosa, assembly GCA_024699665.1. NCBI lineage: Eukaryota > Metazoa > Mollusca > Bivalvia > Ostreida > Ostreidae > Ostrea > Ostrea denselamellosa. The sequence goes on along the minus strand of JAMZEH010000005.1, from coordinate 21,020,899 downwards.
TCCCATCGAAAATTTTTCACTCATATTGAGACGTCACCAGCTGTATGTGAAGTACCACAAATATAGACCTATGCTTAGCGCTCAGGGCCGTAGCAGTGAGGGTTCTTTCATGTGCCAACGCCAACCGTGACACGGGATCTCCGTTTTTAAGGTCATATCCGAAAGACCCGTGACTCTCACTTCTAAATTCCTATTTTTCGTCTTAGGTTTGACGCGGCCATGGCACGAGCGGGGCTCGAACTCGCGACCTCCCGGTTACGAAGTGAACGCTCTAACCACTGAGCTACCGTGAGAGATGTAACTCATGTTCTTATCAATTGAATTGATGAGAGCAATAATTGAATTGATGCGCGTTTCAATTCAATTAATGCTTTCGTTAATTGAATTAATGTTCGCATCAACTGAATTGATGAGGTCAGTAATTGAAGATATTTTTAATTATTTGAGTTTATGTTAACTTGGCGCTCCTTACTAGGTTATATCCGAAATACCTCGACTTTCACTTTCGCTTGACGATGGAACAGGCACAACCTTCACGAACACGCGAGCGCCCAATCCACTAAGCTAACGCGACCAGCATACGAAGAATAGACTTGTAAAATGAACTTCAGATCACCTTGAGTAATGACCCATAATATGTAAATGTGTAATTGTACCCCTAATATTACAGACCGTTGTCTTTGGAGCTTACAATCTAATTAGAATCGTTATGAGTGATGGTGCATAAAAATATGAAAGTATATATGCCCGCCTCTTTGACCTTGCTTCTTAAGGACTTGGGTCACTTGAATTTCAAAGTCTCTGACAGTTTCATTTTAAGACACAGGATGACTCACTCGTTGTAGTAGGTATTTCCGTCTGTTCCACATTGTAGATCCTCTGGTTTACTCACACAATTGGCGTTAGTTAGATACCTGCAGTAATAGGTATCATACTGACCACAACACGCTGGAAAGAAACACAACACGTTGAAAAGAAACACAATACGCTGAAAAGAAATACAACACGCTGAAAAACACAACACGGTGAAAAGAAACACAACACGTTGAAAAGAAACACAACACGCTGAAAAGAAACACAACACGCTGAAAAGAAACATAACACGCTGAAAAGAAACACAACAGGTTGAAAAGAAAGTATCTGATTTTGAATTGTCCTCGGTGTATCTGAAATAATTAAAGTTAAGTGAATATTATGAAAGTGTAGAATTTTTTCCCAAATGTTCGTCATACGGTGTCATTGGACCTGAAAAGATGGGTATGTGCAGCCTAATATTTGTGAACTTCACAATACATGTAATTTTAATGTCCATTTTAAAAATGGTGTAGCTTACTCGTAAACTTGCAAATTTCCCCCGTGTACATTGCAGTGTATGGTAGATCTGCTGTATTTAATTAAAAGCGTCACGATCAAATTCGAAGTAGTAAAACTTGTACAGTATTGAGGTAGTTATTTGAGGGCTACATAAAGTATATACAGGATTGTGAACAAATGTTTGTGGTGATAAGGCTGGTAAATGGTACCATAATGAAAAATATACCAGCAGAACACTTGCAGTTCATTCAAAAACGTTAGAGAATGCAATCCTAACGTTGGTAGTGTTTCGTTGTGCTGGCGGGACGAATAGTTTTTAATGAAACACTATGATTTTTATATACTTTGGGTATGCTGTTTTGGTATTTTTAGTATGAATACATTCTAACTTGTCAATGTTTAACTAATCGTTTTTATCAAACTGCTACATGTGTGAATCCGCTTGAAATAAAATGGTGTCGTTTACAGTTTGGTTGTATATATATTGTTGAATGTCCCGCTTGAAAATTTTTCACTCGTCTGGATTTTACAGTTTGGAGTCGTATGGAATAAACTAAAAGCGCAAAATAAATCGCAAACAATTTCACCCGAAGAAAAAGAGCTAAACAAGTATTTGTACACTGCATTACGAATTTAAATATCCCCCCCCCCCCCCCCCCCCCCGCAAACAAATCTCCCGACCAAGATAAAAATTTTGTCCATCTTATACTCATTTGAGTGCAACAATACCCCGAGTAGTAATGCAAGTCTTAACACCTGTGCGTATACATGTTTTGCTCATTCAGAGATGTATGAGTGATTAAATGTGAAAGAATTACAGTGTTTTAAGATTTTCATCTCATTTTTATGGGGTTCCAAGAATTTGAAATGTTCACCTACCTCCAAGAAGACCAACAAAAATCACAGCTGTCAATTTCATCTTCTGTGTTTCTTGTAAAGATCTCTTGTGAAAGGAATGCAAGGAATCGTAGTTTGGACGAAATTCCAGGAGGCTCTTGGGGTAACCTTTAATCATCAGTATTAAATTGACAAAAAAGGTCTGATATAATTATAGGCCATTTTCTTCGATAAGTTTAATTAAAAAAAAATATTACAAGCTTTGTTTAGTTCAAACACAACTGTTTAATGTTATTTAATTTATCAATATATTCTTTAAAAATGATTGTTCCTTCCAGTGGCCCTTGTTCAAAATTGTCCTTATCTTATCGTGTTACAATAATCGTGTAACACGTACAACAATATACTCCGTGATAAATATACCAATATGGACATGAAGATGCTCATTTATAAATACGATTTCGTAACGACTGAATGGGGAGTTTTGGTAATTACTATTTATAAATCAGGTTACCGTCGATTATTACTCTAAGATGGGAGAGAAAAATGATAGAATAATAACTACTGACGTAGTACTGTGTCCAATTGTTATACTGAATAAAATCGAGTGACTGTGTGACTGAGTGTTTATAAGCGTTCGTCTCTACTGTTTTATACATGTTTTAAACAATTTTAAAAGAAATGTGAATACTTTGTTTACAGGAAGATATTTTTTTTTTCATATACAATGTATATTTAATACGTCGAGAGCCTATGATGAATATTATTGACATTTTATATATATATATATATATATATATATATATATATATATATATATGTGTGTGTGTGTGTGTGTGTGTGTGTGTGTGTGTGTGTGTGTGTGTGTGTGTGTGTTAAATCCTTTTTTACTGTTAAATCCTTTTTTATTGTCGGAACTAAGTTCCTTTTTTTAAGACGACAAAAATAAATACCCGAAAAACTTAATCAATTCAGCGATAGAGAAGGCGAAAGAAATTCCGATCTCAGATTTAAGAAAATCTACATCAAAAAATGTGGATGAAAACAATTCTAAAATACCTTTAGTTGTTACACACAATTCACGGAATCATAGAATCTTTAATACTGTGAAACAATGCTTTCCTATTCTACAACAATTGGAAACATTAAGTCAGCGATTAGAAATAACAGATATCATACAAAGCAGACGACAACCACCTAATTTAAAAAACAAACTGCTTACAAAAGCCAAATTTACTTCAAATAACAAAAAACCAACAGTCTCTAAATGCAACGACCCACGATGTGAAACCTGCCAGCATTTACAAACAGGAGAAACGTTTACTTTCAAATGTGGAAAAAAATTCAACGTAAATGACAACACGACATGTAAATCAAGAATCCTTATTTACTGTATGTCAGGCGGAAAATGCGGTGAAAACTATATTGGACAAACTGGTACCAAACTTGTCGACAGAGTCGTGCACAAACAACAAATTCGGGATCCATCAGTGAGAAACACTCCATGCAGCGAACATTTTGATATTTGTGGCGAAGGACATTTTTTGATTTATCCAATTTATAAAGTAAATCAAGATAATGAACAATTACGTAAAACAAAAGAAGATTACTTCATCAAACTGTTTCATCCAACACTCAATCGTTAAACGTACTTGTTTGTGTCCATATAATTATGCTTTTATTACACAGTGTTAACCGACTCTCGATGCATTACTTTTACGTCCCAGTACAATACGTTACAATAGAGACTGTAACTGATACGTGACGCTGCCTTGGATTCATAATAACAACGTCACAATAAAGACATTGAATTGTATATTTATTCATTGTTATACACTACTGAAGAGCCTTCGGGCGAAAGCGCTATAGTGTTTTTAAATGTGTTTGACGTGATCCAATCTAACTACGCCTCGGTTGACAATGGTTTTTCTCGGGGTGAAAATTTTCAATATTACCCTCAACTACATGAACTATTTGTTTTATTATACTGAATGTCTGTTTTATCATGCTCAATGATATTCTGAGTCCGAATAGATACATAAAACAATCTCAAACTTTCGTTCAACTCCTGCTTGGAATAACTTTCAAACTCCGAACTTTTGTTTCTCTCTGCTGAAAACTTCCGAAATAAGTTCACGGGCCTTTTCACTGTCCTTTGCGTGCTTTTTGAGTTCTTTTCTTCAAGTAGTCTTTGTATATCATTCTCATTCACGTTTGCAAACATGTTGTCGCTATCGTCTGTTGACGTTTAATGAATCAATGTAATGCGATATTTTGAATATCAACCACAATCAGCGTAATAGTTGCGTGAATTACAAACGCTCAAGTGACGGCGTCTAGCAATCTACGGCGAACCGTACGCGCATAAATTTGACGCATGTGATATTTTTTAGAATATCTCCCGTCGTTAAGTAATACTTCCCGTTGCTAGATAATATCACCCTGGAGGGCGTGGCTTTCTGTCCTCAGAGGGGAATAGTATGTTTTTACAAATGTTTCTCGGCCAATCAGATCGGAGTATTTTACATGAAAGTATAATAAATATATATATATATATATATATATATATATATATATATATATATATATATATACAAAACGTATTACAAATGAAACGTAACGTCATAGTTGATGTTGCGGGTAAAACATATGGATAAAGGCAAAAGCCATCAAAAAGGATATGTGTACAATTACAAAAATATATGTTAAATAGGTACCAAGACTGTACACAAAGAAGTTAATTTTTAGCCGAAGTGATATATATATATATATATATATATATATATATATATATATATATATATATACATGTATATATATATAAAGTCTCTTTTGTTGGAGCAAACTTTAAAAACAAACACTCTAAACACTTTTCTGAAATATGAAATATTTCGACCGTGTTACCGGTCTTCATCAGTCGTGTTTATTCATAACACGGTCGAAATATTTCAGAAAAGTGTTTAGATTGATTGATTATTTATTGCTTTCTGCCACACTCAACAATTTTTCAGTTATCTGGTGGCGTCCAGTTTTTGTTGGTGGAGGAGAGAAAAGTGTTTAGAGTGTTTGTATATATATATATATATATATATATATATATATATATATATATATATATATATATATTTCACACAGGAAGCAACAAAAACTATCAAATTCCTCCCATGTATAAACTTTGGTTAGTAGAAAATTTTAATAATTAGATTACTTTGAAACCTATGTACTTCAAGAAGAAAAAGAACCGGGTTGGATATTGATCATTTTAGTCGGTGAAGTCATTCAAGTGACCTATTGCGATTGTCAATTGTCCGTCGTCGTCAGTTAACATTTGAACTTCTCCATTTTACATCATATTAATACATGGTGAGAGTAACTAAATGTATGAATTTCATGGTCACTGTGTTCCTGAGCCTGAAAGGTGAAACCTTGAAAATTTATGCACCTTTAAATATTTTTTGCCTTCGATATCTTTTCCAACTGAAATGACAGCCATTCTTCATGAGTGTGAATGATGTGCGTATGAATCTTATAAATATAGTACTACTATTTTCTTCAACAAAAATAAAAATGGAATGCAAATATAAGAAATGAATGTTATTCTTGAAAAGATATGAGGATATGAACAGCAACGCTCCACTCTGGCATACTTTTCATGAAGCACTAAAGCACTTCATGAACTATGCAGGCGTAAAGCGTTGTAGTTCATACTCTCAAGTATATTTCAGAAATGAAATTTGTTTCTTAAAAATCTTCTTTACTCAAGAACAATAAGCAGATACTTGATAACTGTGCGTATAGTCAGAGCAAGGTTGCCTCTATCAAACTTTCGAAACTCATGGTCCCTGGGTCAGGGGTTCTGCTGCTAGTTTGGGTCTTATATTTTAGTACATAGTGAAAATGCATTAACGTTTACTTCTGGACATCAAACAACAAGATTGGGTAAAGAGTAATAATGAAAATAGAAGCCTTATATTTGATGATGATGATGTCCGTCGGTCTCGTGAACCATGGAGTCTGCGTCTGGAAAGTCAGTTGGGGCTAGTGGAAGAATAGTGCCGGCTGTGGTTGTAGAGGTTGACGCGGGAGCGGCATGCCCTGTTGCAGTAACCATCGATTGCAGCCTTTACGGTTTGCAATACACTAACCGAGTGAGGCTTATAACCAGTAAACAAATGCTTCACGTGTTTTTGCCGTCGCGGGTGAGGGACGCTGGAGTGTCATCTCATTTATTCGCTCAAACCACAACCAGGGCGGAGGCCTGGGCAAGATTGTATGGAGGACTTGCAGATTCCCCCGTCTCCCGCCATCAGTGTAGTTTAAGAACTAAAACAATTTGGCAGCGAAGACGTCGTGGAGTTGCCAAAATGAAGTTGCAAGCAATCGCAAACTACCCAATGAACTCCGACTCCAGATTTTTCCTTTGGATTAACTCCCGAAACCTTACACGTGACCTGGTATGCCGCAGGCAGCGCAGGTTTGAAATAAGGGTTTTCCTTCCTCTAGATGGTCTACCTTCTCAGGTTGACGGAGCCACCATTTACCGGAAGCATATGGTTTTAAGGCATCAGAAATCCACCCTCGCCCCTTCTCTAGTAGCAGTTCTGACGGGCTTAGAAACTAAGCCACACGGACAGGCTAGGGGTTGACTTCGTTGTACGAGGTTAGTTGAGACACACGCCGTAAGGAAGATTTTATAAGCGCTGGGAGCTTATCCCCAGTGCCACATACTAGTATTTATGGTCTCGAGATCAGTGATATGGTTCTAGAGAGTGATGAACAAGGACGCCTTTACCGGTCCTGGTGCTATAGGGCGGGGCTTTATGGCTCATATAGTGAAAGTGCATTCCATGTAATTTCTTGAAAATCTACTTCATTACCTCTGCACGGCTTAACGGAAAACTATAAGCATGGTTAAGCTCATGAATCCCTCTACCGAAATTGTGAAATTCATAACCCCTTGGCGAAAGGTCATTTCTAGGATGGGGTTCAAATTGGTGTGTAATATGAATGAATATCTTCTCTATTACTTATTTCAGTGTACTGCAAAGAAATGCTCTATATATAACATGGTTCTAAAAGCATGTAGCTGTCTATGATAATTGTGAAATGCTCTACCCTTAGGACAGGCCTGAAGAACTATACCAAAATTCTGGAATTCATGACCTCTGGTCCAGTTACTGCATAAAATGCTTGAGGGAGTGACAAGCACATATTAAAATACAGTACATGATTTTTTTAAAATAGGATTTTCATCTTGAGCATTCAAAACAATGAATCTGAAAATCTAAGGGCAATTAATTTTCATTCTTTGAAAAATAATTAACATGTATATATTTTGAAGAACTCAAATGACCGTTAAGGCCATGGACCTCTTGTCAAATCAGACGTACTATTAATGTTTTTGATTCTTAAATAAATAAGCAATTAGACTGAATACCAACATTCATGAATTTTGCATAGTGATTTTATTGCATGTCAACAATTGTACATTAATAAATAATATATAAATGATAACGGCAGTGCCTTGCGTCGGCACGTTCGGAGGTACAGTGTATAGAAACCGGATAAAGATAGTTAATTTACTTTCGCGTTAACGAAACCCGACAAGATGTATGCGATACCACGAGCTAGAGCAGTAATCCGATGGAATAACATGTCATCACATTCTTTTTTACAATCGGTTTTACATCACCATACCATTACACCGTCATCTACAAGTTGATGGTATAACAGCGCAGTTATGAACTACGTGGTCTTGTCCAGATTGCATTATTATGTGACTTTTCTTATATTGTACATGTGATCTCAGAGTAAAAATAATCTAGTAATTGGCACACAATTTATATCAGGTTGTCATTGATATTACTATTGTATTTTCACTGTATATAACACGGTGTTTCTCTTCCTAGGCTTGTCTGTTGCGTCAGAAACACCGCGGTGGACACAGTCTGATGACTTGGTGGTCTTCTGGTATCAATTTGACTTGACACGGTCTGATTTGATGATTTTCGAATTGTTATATAATTTATATCACTTTCCAATAATTCTGATGCATGGTTCATCTCATCCGGAACGGGGGTTCGACTTGGGAGTTTTGAAATTACTTCTACCATTGGGTCACTCAGTTGTAAAATTAAAGTCCATACCATGACTTTTCCATCATCACAGCCAACGACGATCGTTCTGTCATCGTAACCTACACTCAGGCAACTTCCTCTGCCGTGAACGGAAATTTTAGCATTCTGTACCCCATCAGAAGCACGAAGAACCAGCAGTTCACTACAATCTTTGGACAAACCAACAATACATTGCCCCTTAAGCGCTAGACACGGATATTTCAAGTCCCGCTCCTTGTTGCGTGTATTTGGTACTTTGAAATTTGATTCAATGGTGAAAAGGATTCCTTTATCGTCTAAAATGATCTGGTTGTTCGAGGAAAAACTAATTCTAGTTAAATCAGTCGCTGGTTCTAAAAATGAAGAAAAATGATTTAGACATTCTTCTTTCTCGACATTATAAACGACAGCTCCTTTGGGATAGGAACTTTCTGTATTCAGTTCTTCTCTTTTCTCGTATACAACCAAACAGCTACATTCTTGGTAAGGAAAAACATCAACGAGGGTATCGTTTTCGCCCAAGGTCTGGACAATGTCAGTGATTTTTATCATTCTGTTCGTTGCAGAGGGACTGAACAGTCCACGAACAAGAAGTCGTGCTTCAAATTCACTTTCACTTTCATTTTCTTCCTCTGAAGTTGAGGTTTTAACAACACCTACCAAGTAACTGAATTCATCTTCAGAAACGACGCAGGGAGTGGTCAAAAACTCCGTCTTTTCTGGAAAATCGCTTAGGAAATTGTAGTTCGAGTGTAACGCTGTGATTTCTAAGTTGTATGCATTATTCTTCCAATGTTCAGAGATGTTCGCCGAGGTTACGAAAACGAGAGTTCTACAGTTTTGGGAGAAAACAGCGAAGCGACTATCAAAAACGTGTCGAATCTTTCTTCTAACCCGTACATCCCATACAATATCATCATACAGAACGACTTTCTCAGAGGAGGTCCGGTCTTTCAAACTTTGAGAATTCATCCGTGCAATGACGTAGTTTCCATCCCTTGATACAATGATTTCACAGACATGACCGATGTCTTTGTTGTTGCTTAGAGCGTATTCAATTTGTCCATTACCGCTGTTCACAATTTTGGTATCTTCCTTATTTGAACCTACACAGACAACTTGATGTTTGCCATGAATTATTTTGGCAATTTTGACTGGACTCAGAAATATTTCGTTGGAATGCGTGATTGCATGATCGATGTTGTTCAAGTCCCAGACTTGGACGTCGTTGTCCGCAGATATTGTAGCAGCTTTATTAGTTGCAAATGACGTCAATAGTTTCAAAAGAGGAGCGTTTCCCGTCTGGAAAATGCGTGCGAGTTTTCCAGTGTTTGTTTTCCAAATGAGAACAAAAGAACCTCTTATGGCTATCAGCAAGCTGTCATCAACAGCGTATGACACGCTGGCGTAGTTAGAAGACAGATATGCCAAACAACAAGGTGGTAAATTGTTGTCCAGGTACTTTTGCTTTTCTGTACTGGTCATAAACAGACGAAGACTCTTTCCTGCCATGATTACTAGAGTTGATCCATTATTGGATAGTTTCATATCACGAATGTCGATATCAGTCATAAGGTTATTTCTCCTGAAGTGTTTGTTGGTGATATCGAAGGTGATTGATTCAACTTGTTTGCTCTTTGTAACAACAAAGCATTTTTTATCTTCCCAAAGAATAGTTTGTTTCGGGACATCGCTAGCTTCCCCTGTGCATTTTCGAATTAGCTGTGGCAACTCAAACAGGTAAATAGTACGTCCTGACTCGCAAACAAAGTGTGTTTCCTGGGAATTGAATGCTATGGTTCGTGAATGGTAGCTAAATCTATGAATTAGCGATGCCTCTGCAACGTTAATGAGATATGGACCAGGTTCTCTTTGTAATACAAGTGCTAAATACTTCTTTGAAACACAAACACTTGCGATATCATCATATTTATATTCGATTGAATCATACAGTTCACCACAATCGGAACGAAATATCCGAACAGTTCCGTCATTGCAAAACACGTTCAGAAAATTTCCGTCCGTCGTCGAGTAAATCTGACCAAAAGGCATCACAATTTCAGGCCTCGGATCCCCCTTTGTGATTTCCCATGCTCTCAAGGAAAGCGAGCCAGCAGTTTTAGCTATTAGAAAAATTCCACGGGGACTCTGGTGAAAATTAATATTTGACGCACTTTCAGCATTAAATTTGTATTGCAGTGGCCCGCCTGGTGTATTGTAACACTGACAGTTAGGAACTAACGGGCAGTATCTCTGAGCACACAAGTCACAAGTGTAAACTAATTGTCGAATGTACTTGTGGGATTTAGTATGTTGCATCAGTCGACCCGACAACTCCGCCCCCAAACAATTTAGATCCTTTTCGATGGTTGGTACTGACATTTTTAAGGCATCCTCAACAATTCTAATTTCTCGATCAGGCGCATCATTGTAATCTCTCAAGAGTTCCTGAATTGTTGCTGACTTTATTTTTTGTAGCATATAATCCAGATTACACAGCACATGGCTCTTCAAATCGTCGATGCGATTACTTTTTCGGAGACTATAACAGAGGTGTTGGAATTTCCTTACATTGTAAGTTGCTGTTGCTTCAGTACTTCCGAAGTGATTCGGTTGCTCGCACAAAAATCTACATGCTTCTTTTTCTCCTTTCGATTTATCATTCTTGTACTGATATGGTTTTCGTGTGGATCCTCCCCATGTGCCCAAGAAATAGTCCGCGATGTTTGAATGAAGAACCCTCTCCAATTCCTCGTCTCTTAAATACCTCTCCACTGCTGCATCGTAAAACTGCTTATGTTTCCATGATAATACTAGTATTCCATCAACCTCCCTCTCCTTGACAAAATGTTCAAGGTCGTGTAACAAACGAACTGGGAAATGTGATGGCATTCTTCTTATGGAACTTTCACAGTATTCATCTAGCAGAACCTCATCAATCGACATGATATCAAGCAACTCAGACTCGCTCAAGCCCAACTTTGAAGCAGTAAGGTAACCAAGAAAACGAGATACAAATAAAGTTCCATGTTCTTTATCAATTCGTTCAAAAATGATTTGTATGTTTTCTTTCACACTTTTTCCGAGGACGCAAAAACTGGTGTCGTCATATGAATGCCAACGCTTTGCTTCTTCAATAGCCATTGATAAAAATAAGGGTAAGGTGCACACCTGGAACGCATCTTTTACGATCGACATCTGTTCGTATGTCACCGACCTCCAACTTGAGCTAAGCATAGCTCTAAAAATTCTTTCACAATCTGTGGAATTTAATTGATTTAAATAATAGACGCTGTCTTTGCACTTGTCTAACAAACATGTACACAGTCTCTCCCTATTTGAGCTACAAGACACAATCAATTTGACATTGACTGCAATTTTTATTGGCAGCCATTCAAAGTTGTGGTTATCTTGTAATAGATCCACTGAATCCAGAAGAATTATCAACAATCCTCCAAACTCACCACTAAGGAGAAGCTCAGAGAAGTAGTATTTCAACTGCTTGTAATCTGTTGGGATTTCATGCGGATCTTTTCCCATCAAGTCAACTAAATGACGACAGAGGTTGTAAAGAAACTGACGTGTGGTGATGATTTGAGTTTCTCCAACGAATCTGAACACGATGACCGTCCTCATCGTTAAATCTTTGTTGAATATGGCAGTGTTCACGTCTCTGATAATTTTCACCATTGCAGATGTCTTTCCAATTCCATCTTCCCCAATAATTGCAAAAGGTCTGTCCGTTTCTGTTAAAAAGTAATCCTTTGTTGCAGACATCAAATCATCCCTCTCAAGCCATGGGCATTGGGAAGATTTAAGAAAGCTCCAGTGATTGTAAACTTCCCTGTAAAACGGATCATTCTTCACGGCGTTTTGGTTTCTTATGGACTCATCAACCATCTCTTTCACTGTACAGTATAATTTGTTTGCAAATGTCTTAGATAGTTCTTTTCTGTCAAATAAAATTTCGTCTGTAGGCTCAGTTATAACAATTCCGCTTCTTCGCATATTTTCATAGACAGTCTCTCTAAGACTTCTCGGTAGAAACCCATTACTACTTTCAGTACATGAACTACTGCATTCATCCACCGGACTGTCTCTTCCATCTCGTGGTGGTCGTTTTACATATAAAATACAATTGTTGTCTCTATGTTGCCTATCAACTGCCAATATTCCAGCTTCTACTTCATTTTCCAGCCCTAGAAATACGAGGTTAGTATAAGAATATAGTTTACAAAAAAGAAATATTGCAGATATAATGAAATATTCTACCGAGTAAAGTCTGTCTCAGATAATTCTATTACCTATAGGCTTGAACTCCATGTACGTTTCTGTGTCAATCATTCCTTTTTCCAGACAAGCTTCGGAAGCTTTTAAGAATATTCTTTGTAGTAGACCAAGAGTAGACGACCATTTTTCTGAGTCTATCAGAAAAAAATTATTAGATGTTATTAATGGAGAAAACTTCGCATAAAGGGAATCATCTACAAAAATCTCAACAAAATGTAATTGTAACTGTTAATATCAAACGTCAAACAAGAGAAGAAGATGATGATGTTTTAATCTTACAAGCCTGCTGGAAATCCACTTGTAGATGATAGTACGGTGTTGGACCGTTCTTGTCTTCTTTGTAGCATCTATCTACAAACAGAGCTTCGTCCTCAAAACCACACGAAGCTAAAAACTCCAATAAAGTTTCGTATTCGTCTTTCTCTACTTCCATTGGTGGATACCAAACATCTTCATCTTCGCACAACATACACTGAAAAAATAGAGTAGTTTTCTATCTGATGTGAGTCAAACTGTAGAGGACATCACTTGCTTCCGAATGTTTAAATGTCTTACAAGAATATTTGGGCCCATGGAAGATTTCTGACATCTTTGAAGTTCTCGAAGAAACATCGGCTGGAACACATCGTCTTCCTTCCTAGATCCCCATCGTAAATCGACAGCCTATGTAGAACGTAATAATTGTTACATATTAACTGCACTTTGATGATTACAAATTACATGCAAGAAAAGAAGTAAATACTATATATATTTATATACGAAGCATAAGATGGGAGTGTTTAATCTATACTTCATTACATCCTTGAGTAGATTTTCCTTTTCATACTGTGATCATGTCAAATATATCTGCATTAGAAAGTATATGGTCAAGGCATTGAAACATAACCAACTTACGTGGAAGTCCACTCCATGATTGTCCCGGAAGTGACGTCTTAGGTCAGGATATACATTTTTCATCAAAATCTCTCGTTCTCTTTCAAACTCTGAAACGCATATAACACTAGTTAAAAAAGCCTTAAGGGGCTTTTCATTACGGCCTTAATAGTCAGGGAACGGTATGGCTGAAAAAGCGATGTTAACCTCCTTCAATACAAGGCTCGCAACATATCGATCAGCCCTCGTAAATATGCAAGAGACATTCTTTGAGTTCATATTACGAGTTCTGTGCAGTTACAGACAAGGTATATTAGGCATTACCTTTCCTATTGGCGCAGACGTATAGCTTGACGACATTGGAGTGAATCTGAGGAAGGTCATTAAGGTTGAACCCGCCATGAAGAAGGTAATGCTTCAGTTGTTCATCTTCTGTCTCAAAAGTCTCTGAAAGTAAAAATGTATGAAGATAAAAGTGCACTGCTAGTAAGGAATGGATGTCCTTCAGAAAAAAATCTACATACTTATATAATATACTAAATTTTGATATAATGACAATCTTCTGTAGACATTCCACTGTTACCAGATTTGCAGTAATAATTTACAACGGAAATCATGAAAATTTGTGTTTTTTACTGTGAAAGAGTAAAGATTGTATTCGCTAATAACTTTAGAAGTGTTTGAATTGTTCGATACGTTATGCAAGCTCTTAATGAAATGTCGTGAAATGCCATATAAATCTTTGGAAAAGAATGACTCCCTGCAAGCAGACGACGATGTCAAACATTGCTGGAGATAACAGTGACGTTGATTTCAATGCATGCTATCTGAAAGGGTTATTAAGTGTGAGCAATGCTGTATTTCGGGTTTCCACAAAATAAATCTTTTTCATTTACTGATGTATTAGTTAATATGAAATTTGATGCACGAGTGTACAGCATATCATATGAGGTAATCACACAAAAAAACCATGATATATTGTTAATTCCATTTGAGGGTAAATGTGCCTTGTGTCAAGGTTAAAACTTGGTTTTGATCGGAATCAATGTGTTTATTTGTGAGATATTTGTTTGTGAATTCAGTCTATATCATTTCATAAAAAAATGAGTAGACAGCAGCTGCTTATCAAAGTCAAACATGTATATCGACAGATCAATAGCGATTCTTGACATCTGAAAGGACGTACTTAGCTTTTTATTAAAAAGACAGCATGGTTTTTGTAGATAAGAACAGACCTTTTTAGCACACAAAACTTGTCAGATTTGATTGGTTTGTCCAACACTATTCAGTCGGGTTATTAAAAGTTTGAAAATTCAATCCAAAATCTAATTTGATGTATAAAACGTCTAAAATACTTTGTATCATTATTTATAGGACAATTTAGGATTACAACTAAAACTGAATAATATACATGCATAGTGCAGTTTGAGGGATACTTTACATGTAGTTTGAGTGGATCAAGTATTATCTTTAAATGGCATTTCTATGAGATTTAATTTGTGATTCTATATCGTTTATTTTAAAAAATTCAAGCACAATTATGGACATCACAGAAGGGATTAACGAATAAACCTTGGTATTTTGGCTGTGCTGACATTTTAAAGCCGTTCGTTTAATATGATAAATAATCCGATGTCAAAACGAAACGTTACCCAAATGCAACTATATACCTGTATATCTAAAGTTTAATATTAACATTCTGCGAGTGGTTTCTAAACAGTCGGTCCATACTTAAGAATTAGTCGATAGCTGATCATTAATGTTCCAGTTATTAGTATTGACAAGCCAAATATTTGAGAAGAGTCAATATGTGGAAACCTTATATGTTATACTTTGACCCCAAAAGTCCGCGGCAGGTATAAAAAGTCTATGCATGTACTACCATCCGCCTTCTACGGATATCTATTTTCGAAGTAAGATGTATCTACCCTGTAATGCATATTTCATCAATTATTATCTGTGTTGCTGTGTTGAGCATGGGCGTAGTATTAAATTATCCTGAAAATTGTATGTAGTACAACAGGATGGGTATGAGAACATATAGCGTATATATATGTATATATATATATATATATATATATATATATATATGGTTCAAAATGGGGTGGAAGTAAATTTTCTTTTTAATGGATGGATATAAATTATTCGATAATCGTAAACATTCAGATATATACTAGTAATGCTAAAGACTTTGAGTTTTTCATATGAAATCGTAAAATTACAGCATTGCAGACACACTTTAATTCACATAATTATTATTCGTAACAATTCTGTCAAGTTCTTGTATTCCGGAATGGCGGTCTTCGCAACATTTACCGACACCCTCCTAAACCAGAAAAAATAATTCATACCTTTGAGAGACTCCTCATCCATTTCCCCCGACCGTTTCCGTCAGTAGCACTCTAGATATGCATTTGGGCGGGTTGTCAAGGACTCGTTGGGTCTGATTTTTTGGGCAGATAACTCCTGAACGATATTAGTGACAATTCTGTCTGAATCTCCTCGCACAGGAACAATGAATACCGTATTTAAAAGTCTACTAAAACGATCAATATATAGTATTGTGCGAAAAGGTATGTTTAACTTCTTAACGGCTATGGGATTTTAATACCTTTTAAAGCATGCGCTACCTGAATTATCAGATAAAACTATTTAACACCGGTAGTTTTCGTAGGAAACATTATATTTGTTTTCGTATGCTCTTTAGTGTACTTAATACCTACTGGAAATGATATAAACAGGTTCCTGTATTTGTTCATATCATCAGCCACATGTAGATTAAGCTAATTTTAAAACGCGTAAGATCGGGGAAAATATTTTTCTAGGTAGTATGAGCAAAAACAGGTTTCATCTTCCTGAAAATATACAGAAATTGAAGTCCGTCTTTATAAGACAATTGAAAAAGACAGGAATCCAGAACATTTTTATTGATCACACGTATATTTGAATAGGGCTCTTCTAAGAGTAACTTTTTGGCATTTCCACGAGGTATCTGTCACTAATTAGAAGTAGAAGCATGCATTAATTTGGACATATAGTTTTTCTTCACATACATTTTCGTTCACAGCCAGTGTAGTGGAAGATATAAATTAGTAGTTTGTGTAATTACAAATTAGCAATCATATTATTAATAGATTCAAAGAGAAGAAGAGCAACTCTCTGGCTAATTCCATTGGGTTGGGGGGTGGGGGTGGGATGGAGGGACTCGGAGCTTGATATTGATTGGTTGCGATTAGTGTATCACTGGATACTAGTAACCAGTAATTTTATTCATAATTATTCTTAAATACCCGCTCCGGACGTTAAACACATACAATACGGCCTATATTGAATCACTGCATTCTGCTATCGTCTATAATTTCGCGAGATTTGTTTTTTCTGGATTCGATATTACAATTTCTTATAATTCTCTACTCTTCAGCGCCAAGGCTGACGGACGGAGTACTGTCCTCGTGACGTGGCATGGCTCGACTGATTCACGAGTATAGCATGTTCGTACTATCAAGTATGAAAATATTAATATCATATTTATATATAGTTGTATGATATTCCAGGCGTGGATCCATGGTTTTCAAATGGGTGGGTATGGGTCAGACCTGAACGACAAAGCGGTGCCCTGCATGGAGATTAAATATTAAAAATAAAGATTTCGAGATCCTCCGAAGTGGCTGATTAATTATTTTTAATAGCAAAGTACAGCCAAATTGGAATTGCTGATTAGCTTCCTTATACAGGCTGCAAGGAGACTGGTGAGTATAATATATGCAAGTACGTAAAGGAATAGACTTTTTTTCACACCTGTTAATGATTACTAGTATTCATGGTACGTTTATCTTAATTACACTTATATCTGAAATATCAAATTTAAAATTCTTAAAGAGTTGGGGGTGGGGTGGGGGGTGGGGGGATGGGTGGATTCATCTCTCACTCCCGTTCTTCTAAATTCACTTATGCAGAATTGTTTAAATATTTTCTCCACAGATATTTATACTTTCCTCTTCTTTCAACTTGATGGTTAGATCAAATGAATGTCGCCAAAGAAAAGTCTGTCGGATAATAAAAATGATGTTTGTACATGTGTATTTTATATTCGAACAAGGAACGATAGGGTTATATTTCACACAAAAATTAATTTCACTGGAAACATTTGTTTTTCGCTAATTTCCCATCTGGACATAATCTGACAAGTATTTATGAATGAAAGCTGGTGTGAAACTTTCCCCACTCCCCGAATTGAGGCCTTCAAAAGGATGCGCAAATATACATAAAGATCTCAGTGGAAAAAAATCTTTTCTTCATTTCCTAAAATTAATTCAGTTGTCACTAGCGCATTATTTATATCATGAGTAGCCGCTCAAACATGCAGCTCTATAACTTTGCCAAAAATTGATAGCCATGTGCACACTCGTGCATCTCGATGCTGAATCATCAGCCTTGCTCATCACGGAGAGGATCCTACAGGGATGCTGGCTGCTACTTATCGGCCTCAAACACAGCGTTACTGTATACACACCGTATATCACAGTATATAGAGAAAGATGACGATTAAATTCTACATGACTACAGTGGCTACTAATCGAGAAGTGAGTACGACGTTAATGTCTTTATTTTTTTTTTTTTATTTGCTGCTGTTTCCTGGTTATGATTTATTTTAAAACTCTATATATTTCGATCACGGTTTGTTCCTTGTGTTGGGCTTCCGCTTTGTTTTGATAACTGATATCTTGTTGATTTGTCTGTCTAGCAGACAAAGATGCCGTGGGTGTTTATTGGTAATTTTACGTTTTCCAATAATTCCATCTTGTACAAAAGCTTTATTGTAATAACAATAGGGGCTTATGCACTACTCTTCTGCATGCAATGATGAATACATTCACACTCGTTACACACGCCCGTAGTATTATATCGTTATGCTCATTTTCCATGTTAAACCCTCTACATTCTTAAGATTACGTCTTGTAAAGGTTCCAGTTTAAGAGGGTACACTTTATCCAAGGCAAAAGGGATGTAGAATATTATATACACAAAATCACAGTGATATGATAAACATAGACCTTCACAATCTATTTTTACTTTACAGACGTGGACCTTTTTCATTCAACTTTGTGCACATTTTGTTTTCAGATATACATAAAACAGAATCGAATAAAACTGATTCTGGACGGTAAGAAGATTCCGTATGAGGAGATCGACCTGAGTAAGAATCAGGAGGTGCGAGAGGAGATGCGGGCGATGGCAGGAATACCCGATTTATTACCCCCTCAGATATTTAATGGAGACACATACTGCGGGGTAAACAAAAATTTCAGTAATGCACTGTTGCATATGTCTGATCACTACCCATTACACGTATAAAATTTACGCTTATTGAAAGAACTTTTAAATTATATGCCATACACAATCTCCATTATCAGTCGAGGCCAATATGCATAGGCAAACATGAAATTGGTATGCTTGCAAAATCAAAATTAAAAGATCTGGAGTCCGTGAGATATTTCTAAGGAACGATGTGAAAGGGGCGGTTTGAATATTCTTTTAAACAAAATTATATATTAAGCTTAGTCGAAATTCAAGAGCTTTGTGTTTGTGTATCATTTTTTTTTTTTTTTCAGTAAGTGATCTTATGTTGAAAATTATTTCAATACAAATTCGTCATGGAATCATTATCAATATCTTTGGGAGATAGTTTTGTCAAGTACGACCCCAAAACAGCTAGGGGAACCTTTATTCACTATATATTGAACAAAAACAAAAGAAGCTTGTGCTTTACTGGCTTTGATAAAGGATTAATTATATTTAGAACGTACGGAAGGACATGCTAAAGTTATATTCTTACGTCATTTTATATCAGTGTTTTAAATGGGTGTCCACATCGTCTGACTACAAAAGAAACAAACAAACAAACAAACAAAAACTATGATGACTAGTACATTGTACACAGTCAAATTATCTTAAATTGTGAAGGTCAAAGATATATTTATGACTATCGACTCGGACTGATATATTGCATCTGTATCGATACTAGAACACAGGACCATGGGTAGAACGTTTCATGGAATTTCTAAAATCACCAGCCTCGGGGCTTTTTCCAATACAGCCTATCAAGGGTAATGATTAGATGAACACAAAAATATAAATAAAAATAAGATTATCTTATTAAAACTAACCTTCCAATTGACAATGACAATGACAATGATTTTATTCTCATTACCGCAATAATACAGTGTAGAGAAAATACAATATGCAACGTAATGAAAGAATTTGCATGCGTGGAGAATGTTTAACTAAGAGAGCTAACTCTCTCCAATATCACACCTAAAAATTTACAAATTTTCATTAATTGAGTCTTATTTGTTACATTAAAAAGTGATTCAAATTTCAAAATATTAGGGTTCTTATGGTAATATTTTGGTAAATATACAACTCTAGCATTTTGTATACATATATCAGTACATTTAAACACATAATGAAATTCATCCCCAATATCTTTACATTCACATAATTTACAGATTCTGTTTTCTCTAGCAATATTAAACCATCTACCTGTTTCAATTGGTAGTTTTGCATTTCCAGTTCTAAACTTACAGTAGTGTAATATAATTTATCTGCTAAATTCAAAAAGTATTTCTCAAAGGCTAATGATTTCTTAAACAATCTGTAATTCAATCCCTTGGAGGAAGAATCTAATTCACTATGCCATGATTGCTTAAACTGGTCTACAAGAATAGTGTGAACTTTACTTTTCAACCAGGAAATGTTGATATATTTTTCATGCCAAACATAATTCAATCCACATTCATTCAAAATTTTCTGAACATATTCTATCCATGGGATCTTAAAATCATTGAGTACACATAAAAATTTTGCAGATAGTATTGAACAGTGTGAGTTGACTTTGATAAATCGGAGGGTTTAATCTGCTTGGGACATCAAGGCGTCCACATTAAATACATCTTAGCTAAACCCCAGGGGGAGAAAAGGTTGGGAAAAGAATATGCTCTTATATAAACTTCCAGTGTTTTTCTACTCCTCACTTGATTTCGAAAAGTAGAGAATTCGGTACCAGGGACCAGTGGTATAATTAGTGTATGTCATATTTTAGCTGAAAGCTGAAGTAAGTTTTGCTGGTGGAAGTTTGCCATCATTTGTCTGTCTCCAAACCTTTTCACATTTTCAACTTCTCAGATTTGTAAAAATTGAAGTACCATGTTCCTTTCAGGGAGATAGTTTGAGAAATGACGAAAATTAGAACCTTCTCTTATCAATCAGAAAAATCGAAAACTTGCACAAATGTTTTCTTCTATGATATGTAGATTAAAAGTTTTCAAGTCATGACCCAGTGACCTAAACAAAGAAATTAAAATTTTTCAAAGGAATATGATGAAGAAATTCTAACTTATTTCTTACGAATATTTGTCATCCTTATGCAGTGTATCTTTATGTTTGCTTGCACCATTCCCAGGTCCGGGAAAGGGCTACAACAAACGTTTAAAGCTTTACACAGGATGCTAAAGGAGTATGCTTTCAAACTCTTCTACAAAACCAGAAAAGTACATTTGTCAAATTGATAATTCGTAAGCTTCCTCACAAAGTGTAGATTCACTTTTGTGACCATCATGACTCTGGGCACGTGACGGAGTTAAAATAGGTATTTAAAAAGGCTTTACAAAGATATAATCCAAATTTATGTTGGAAAAAATCTCCCAAAATCTTATCAGAAACCAGAACGGGATGATTTGCCGAATTAATATATAAGCATTCTCAGAATGTAGTGTAGATTTAAGTTTTGTTATCACCACAGCTTGCTTGACCAGGACAAATACACAACAGGTGTTGAAATGTTTAACATAGGGATATGCAGGAAAATTCTTTTAAAAACCGCAAAAGTACATATTGTGAAATTATAATGCAAGTATTCCCTGTTGTGTAGAATCAAACTGATTTGTTTACAGTATGACCCACCCCCACCCCCACCTCGAGGAAGTTTGTTTGCACTATAGTAGTTTTAAGTTAGACACAAGGGAAAATAGAGTATTGATCGGCGAGCGATGCTAACCATGGGCCTCTTATTAAGTTATATGCCTCTGGGTGGTCAACCTTGTCTAATGTTTGATGCCTCTATTTTATCTCCTCGTATATATACACGCAGAAATATACATAAAACGTAAAACATTTTCCATGGCAAAATTTTCTTTGCATGATACGATATAGAACCTGTTACGAATAGAGTGTCTCAGTGATAAATCAAGGAATTAAAAAGAAAAGGAGGGGGGTGCGACCCAAGATTGTTATGTATCGAATGTCTTGACTCAATTTCTACAGCACTT
This sequence comes from Ostrea denselamellosa, assembly GCA_024699665.1. Lineage (NCBI taxonomy): Eukaryota > Metazoa > Mollusca > Bivalvia > Ostreida > Ostreidae > Ostrea > Ostrea denselamellosa. The sequence continues at coordinate 20,999,142 of JAMZEH010000005.1, read as the reverse complement.
TACGTTTTTTAATATCACTCTATTTGAGTAAGATAGCTATTTACTGCTTTCACACAATGTCTGCGTTTCATTTTACCAGGATTTTCAAGCCTTTGACGATGCGAATGAAGACGGAAGACTGTTGGAATTTCTCCAGTTAAAGTGATGTACTGTAGAAAGAGGATGGAATGGAGGAGAGTGCAGAGTGGAGGAATGAAAGAAATCAAAATACAGACACTTTACTAGCCAAACCCCTTTTTATAAGACAGCATTCACTGTCATAAAGTTATTACGTCATTGTGGATTTTTAATATATTGTTAAATGTCGATTTGTAATTTTATGTAAACAATGTATATAATTTATATGGATCTGCTTTTCTGTCAAGTACATGCATAGATTGTTCCAAATCCCCCCTTCTCTCTTTTTAGCCGACCAAACCTGTGAGGACGTCCTCACAATGTTTAGAAGAGAATACACACATATTTATAGTACTCTGTTAAGTATAGTTACAGGGACACCTAGAAAGGTTTATATGATATTCTCTTTCGAATTGTCAAAATGCACGCACACAAGTGTGTACTTTCCTCTGCACTTGGGTACATAGAGAAGAATCCTGACAATAGTTATGCTATTATTTACATAAATATACATGCATCAAATTGAGCATGAAATACTCGGGTGAGCGCATGATCCATAGGCTTCTTATGTTAGTATTTCATGTAATTAATTCATTACCAGTCTGAAAATTAATTCTGTTTAAAAAGGGGTTTTGAAAAGATTTTTGTTTATTAAAAAAGCGTTTTAAAATTTAACATAATGATTTAGTAACTGCTTAAAATGTAAGAGGAATTATGGGAACATGGGTTTTTTTTTAAAGGAAAAACATCGTTTTTAACCTCTAATTGGCCCCCAAAATGAATATCAAAATTGTGAAACCTTATTGCACATCTGCAGGACACCACTAATCGTATTTCAAAAGATGATTTAACTACTACGTAAATTTGTAAGAGTTCTATTAACATGGGTTTTGTAGAAAAACGTCGTTGTCCAACCCCATTTGACACCCCCCTCCCCAAGATGAAAATAAAGATTCCGTACCTTATTACACATCTACAGGACACCAACAATCGTATTCCAAAAAGCTGACTTGGGTATAGTGCTTCAAAGGTAAAAGGAGTTTGAGGAAGAAGATGGTGTGACAGACGGACCGGAATAACAATATACCCGAAGGTTATTGTTCAATTGTTAAACCTGTTATTTCTCCACAACGAAGTTTTGGGGATATTCTGGAATAAACATGAACATCCTCCGTATGTCTGCCTGCAGACAACTTTGTGACATCAACATGTACCTCGTTTCTTCATTCGTCAGTGGACAATCAGACAAGAACATTAACATTGCTAGAGAAGAAAGCAGACCCTGTGTATGTATGTTCTGTGTCAGTTCGGTAAGACCAAACACGGCGAACCTATGTGTGGTTTTACTGCATTCTTTTTCGTTCAGGAATATCAAACGACAACAAACTGTCCTTATTTTGTCCAGAAACCCAAGTGTAATTATTATGCAAGTTTTACCAATGTCTACATGACCAAACAAACCAATCACAACCCCAGCACTGGACCAAAGTCACTCTTTCCCACGTTTTCTCAAAACAGATAGCGAACTCTTCCGGTTTAAGGCATGGAAATAGAAGGGAATTGCCTGACATGACTGTAACAAATGATTTCGTGCAAACTGTCTGCAAATGTCAATCGGCTATTATGTGTGCCTAAATATCATCTCATGGTTCTGAAATAACTGTGGAATGATACCTTTTGCCATCATTTTTTTAAAATCTCAAACACCAACATGTTTTCGTTACTGAAAGGCGTGGATGTTACAAGCCCAACTAGCCAATATACCACCACTTCGCAGGTCATCCTCATCTTCACGACCAAACAACAAAGAATGCAACGTGAACAAGAACATGGCTGTGCTTAACATCCAAAATGTGAGAAACAAGAAAGAAAAACAGTGGAACTTAGCTGAAACCTCAGATAATAGTATAATATAGGGACAACATGGCTCAACCTTACACCCAAAGACATCAGATCTTCCTATCAAACTATGAAATACTTAGAAAAAACACGGAAGATAAATATGGTGGGGTTGTTGTTTGGTTATATATTGTTTAACGGGACGTTCGAGAATTTTTCACTCATAGTGCCGGTGAAGGACTACAAAATTTAGGTCTGTTTTCGGCGCTTACGGCCTCTGATCAGGGAGAGATCTTTATCGTGCCACATCTGCTGTGACACGAGGCCTCGGTTTTTGCGGTATCATCAGAATTACCACCTCATTTAGTCACCTTTTACGACAAAAAAGGGGCACCGAGGATCTATTCTAACGACCCGGATCCCCACTGGACCAAATACGGTATATATGTTTGGCCATGAAGAAGGAATCCATCATAGATAACGTAGAATACAACCTAATTACAAATGTGAAGCAATCCGTGCAAAAATCGTCGTGGGTAAAAACAAAGCTGTCATTGTATGAACTGTATATAGATATAAACTACGTGGGGCGGATTTGTGGCGCCGTTGAAGAGGTAACGATGAAGGACACAGCTGTATGGGTAGCTGATGATTTTAACCGCTAAGGGAAACTACGTCATTCAAAAAGTAAACATCAAATTCATAGACATGATTCAGAAAGGCAGTTTTGAAAATAATGGTCTCATTCCCCGCTCGCTTCAAAATACTCTTGATATCTTCCTGACAAATCGCTCAGGCCTTGTAAATAGATGACCTACACTAATGGACATTGCAGAACATCGCATCATATATATGGAGTCACCGATGTATGCATCCAGATGCAAACCAACAAAGAGGAAAAATTATTTATGAAAGCATGCATATTAACAGCACGAAAAAAAGAAATAACGACCTTTGTGAAAGAACTTCATCAACAGTTTAGATGCAACATCTGACGATAACAAAATGTAAACTGAAATCATCTCCAGCCTACCCACCATCACAGATAAATGCAGAACAAAGAACTATTGGTGATACAAACTTCTTAAGAAGGCTATGAAAACACTACCAGGATGCCAAAATTGATGACATTACAACATTACCTTGCCTCATAGTTCATCTAATCCAACGTTTTGGAGCTAAAAGAACAATTGATAATTCTGATGCATCACTGCTTAATGCAAGAGATGAAATAATTTACTCAGTGTTCAGACCCATTCATGAAAGCCAACAGATTCAATGATTAATTTTCACGAGGATCCAGCCATCATAAGGAGTCTGAAAACACCATCACCATATCCATGTCAAACATAGATATCCCAGAAAGTGATTCAAATGAATATTTATAACGCCAGTGGCTCTAATGGAATTTCCACTTGGTTACTGAAAGACCATGCCACATAGCTAACCTCAATTTTCTCCACCTTATTTCAAGCCTCAATAGAGTAGTGCACAATAGAGTAGTGCTGATATAGCACCCTTAGAAGGAGTGTGAAGAACTGTAGCTAATTGCAGACCAGTATTCAGGATATACTTTGTTTGTAAAGTAACGCGCACATAATCTGCAGCGACATCATGAGACATTGTGATCAATAGTATATCCTGATAGATGCCCAATATGACTCTCAGGAAATGGAGATCCAGATACCACAAGACCCAAGATCTTGCTAGAACTGCATACAATATAGGGTACGTAACATCCATACCTAGATATCTGACCGCTTGAATGGTAGGGAATAGCAAGTCGTACTAGAAGGCAACGCATCAAAAAATGAGAAGTGCCACATGACAGCGTCTTCAGTCCTTTCTTGTTCTTACAATTAATCAGCGATCTATCAGAACAAGAGTCCAAGTCAACAACAGTGTAACAATTTGCAGATCACTACATTCTCTGCAGAAAAATAACACTACTTTCTGAGTCAAGTAAACTCCAACTTGACCTACATTCATTATAACAGTGGGAGAATGACTAGTTCGTTGAATTCCACCCACAAAGTGACAAGCTTTACAGACCACCAGTAGATGTTCCCCTTCGAGAGCCTCTTATGCTATACATACTCTGTACATAGCCAAGAGCGTAAAGAAGCTGCCGTAACCAAATATCGAGGGGTTACAATCCATCAGAAATTATCCAGGAACCACCCTAAAGGACAAGACAGTCATAAACCTTGCTCCTCCAGAGCTTTCTTAATGAAATATATAATAATATAATGTCCAAGTGTCATTTGAACACAAAAACTCTGTATTACACTACTTTAGTGCCACCTATAATGGGGTATTGGGAAGTAATATGGTGCCACTACACAGAAACACACATCAACGAACTGGAGATGATATGAAGAAAATCTGCAAAATTGTCACAAGGGACTTTCATACAACGGGCAGAGTAATAACGATGCTGAAGACGCTCACCTAGCAGACTTTGCAGAAGTGAAGGGCACCTGCAAAAGCAGCGATGGTGGATAGGGTTGTGAACACCCTAGTGGATGTGGCAACATCAAATCTTACACCCACTGCTGCCATCATCAGAGGACAAACTCAAATATGCTTAGTGTCGTACGCCAGACCCTCCGCTTACCAAAGGTCCATTTTACCCATCTCAGTTCAACTATGGGTTTCTTGTCCCGGGAAGCTATGATATGTAACTCGTGGCAGTCAAGAGAGTTAACCATGCAGACATTGAATCTGAGATAAGAGGGCACTTGATTCCACTAACACAATGTAAATACATGTATAAACATTTAATTCTCCTTAACCTGCACTTGGGGATCTATCAAGTAAGTGTGCAACTGCGATAATACGGCACGTCATGGAGGTAATATGGAGGAAGACGAATTAAGAAAACGCAACCGTGTCTGCTTTGTGCAGTCACGTGACTGCGTCTGCTTAGTCCAGACGTCTCATTTACATCTCTGTTAAGAGGCTTATTTATTTTGTATTGGTTCAGTTCTGATCCCATTGGTCCAAACATATTATACATCTATAACTTGATTAACCCTATCCATTTTGAAAATATTTGTGTCACTTCAAATTTTGAAAGGGTTTGGCAGGACTACATTTTGTGGCAGAAGAATTGTTTAATCAGAATTTTTACAGTTCTATTTTACCCAATATGATATCAATTTTTACACCCTTAATTATTCTTATATTTCAGTTTTATAATTTATGATACAGGTAGCTGAGACTTGGAACTAATACAAATGTTGCAATTTATTAATTTGGTTGATATATTTTTCCAAACAGAACACGCCGATTCGTTAAAAAATCTAAATTACTTTGCCAAAAATTTTGTTTTGAACATATTTTATTGATCACATCAAAAGGACTGGGAACAAGTTCTAACAACTTAATAATCCCTCCCCTAAAGTACTATAAATACAAAATGTCATGAAAGATAATAATTAACAGGTAAAAATGTGCAATAATTAATTGAATCTACAACTTTCATCTATAAATTTGTGAACAGCCGAAAAGATATTCATATTAATTTGCAAAGGCAAATTCATATCACCACACAATAGCAGATTTGTATCAATATTAACCAAATCAAGCATAAAAAGGCGATTAAATAGATCATTTCTAGCTTTAGAGTAATTTTTACAAGCAAAAATGAAATGATATACATCTTCGTTATGTCCACATGGACAAAAAGAATTTGTAATATTACGTTTATAAAAATCACACTGAAGAATACAGTTGTGTCTTGGTTTAGTATGAATAATGTTTATGAATCGTTTCCCAAACGAAAAATATGATGGAGGACTTTTGATTTTGCGAAATGAATTGATTGAAATGGCTTCTCTGGCTAATGAATTCCAATGTTTTATTGAATCAGGCACAAAAGAGTTTTTAAATAATTCTAATCTACATTTTGGAATATAAAACTGGTCTTTGTTTCGTGTATTTTAACGGGACACATTTTTATATATATTTGAAAAAAATTTAATTAAGTAATCATAGTAGTCATTTTTGCGATATAGCGTCTACTTTGTAAAGTTTGCCAGCCTGTTTCAGAATAAAGGGTTTCCCTAGATGCAAAGATAGGAAGTCCAGTGACAATTCTAGCTGCAGATAACTGTACTTTTTCAAGTTTCAGAATCTTGCACAGAACAGCCATCCCAAACAATTGAAGCATATTCAAGAGTAGGCCTAATAAATGCTGTATACAATTTTGACAGATGTTTTCTTCCAGTTTTGAACTTAAGTTTTTTAAGAGCCCTATTTTTTTATAAGCTTTGTCTAATATGGAATCGATGTATATAGACCATCTAAGGATTTGTGACAATAATAAACCTAAATGACGACGAATTGGAACATATTCCAATCTATCGCCTTGAAAAATAATTTTGGTAAAATGGGGTTGTCTTTTTTGAAAAATAAACGACTTTAGTTTTGGATGGATTGAATTTGAGTAACACTTATTTGACAATGTTTCTAGCATATGTACATCATGGTTAAGTTTATTTTCAATATGTAGCATATTATATGAAGATTGTTGAAGTGAGTTGTCATCAGCAAATAGCCTACACATTGATAGCATATTTTCAGCAACATCATTAACATGAATTAGGAACAGTAAAGGTCCTAAAACAGAACCTTGAGTTTTCTTACCAATATGTCAAATAATTTATCAATAACCCACACATTTTAAAGTTCCATTAACACGCCTTCGTAATTTATGAGCAATTTTAGAAATTTACATTAGGAATTCCTGTATTGTGTTCTTTTACACTCAAATTCTCCTGTATATTAAGTGCAAAAAGGTCATTATTTATTCACAATCTCCTGATATTACACTTTATATATATATATATATATATATATATAAATATATATATATATATATATATATATATATATATATATATATATAGATATATAGATAGATATATAGATGGATGGATGGATGTGTGTGTGTGTGTATTTTTTGTTGTTGTTGTAATGATTGATTTGTATTGCTTTTGTTGCGTTGACACTAACAGATAGATAAATCAGATTTAAACGAATAAATCATGGGTAAATTTTAAGTGCAAAAAGGGTCAAGTTTAAAACACTTTAGCTCATTAACAAGCATTGTGACCCCAGATTTTCTTTTTAATTTCCTAATTATCCTTTAATGTAGAAATCAAAAATACACTTCCCAAAAAATTGACAATACTACAAAACTCAGGTGCGAACCTCCAAATAAGGTTAGAACGATCGTCTACACTTGGCGGATCTAAGTATAAATTCGAAGTCACAAAATATTTAAAAGTATCGTGATTGACAAAGATTTTCTGATGATAAAGTTTTTTAATTAGATAAATTGCAAGATTAAAAAAAAATAAATCATTTAATTTTTTTTAAAAGCGCTATATAACCAGTGTACAGAATAAGTCCGGATTTTAGTGTGACCCAATCTGACTGACACTGAAGGGCCCTGCAGGTTTCGTAACGCAAAGCCCAAGGATGTCGGAGAAAAAGAACAAAAAGCCCGCTGTGGGTATACCAAAATACATGAAGTTTACCATCGGTGGGCTAGCTGGGTAAGTAATTTTTGTTGTTGTTTTTTTTTTTTATTATTACTGCTATTATTACGAACATGAAGGAACACCGGTGCACGTGCAGTGTGAGTGATCCAAGGACACCTCGGCATTTGCAGCTGTTTAGTGTCACTGGATTCAAAGAAGCGTACTTTCAAAGGATACGGAATGCTAAATAACATTCAGTGAAATTTTAATATTAGAAATGAAGAAATTTATTATGGAACATACTGGCTTAAATAGGCTTCTTTTTCAAGTCGTGATTTTAAAATGTTAATGTACCGAAATCCTGAGCCCGATGTATGGTTTATTTGGTTGATTGCATGCAAGGGATTTCCTTTGTTTTGGGGTGTTTTTTTTAAATTATTATTATTAGTATTTAAGCTATTTTTCAATAAATATTGTAAGTGGAGTAATGTTGGATTGATGATAAGAAACAAGAACTATATTTTAAAGTTATATATGCCGTATTAAAGGGACTGGTTCAAGTTTTATGGGGGGAAATTGGTTTTTTTTCATTTTTTTTTTTTATGTTAACCATTAAAGATTTAACTCATTTAAAACTGACAGCCAAAATTTGAACCTTCGTAATGTAATAATTGGGGTAATATTTTAGCCTTAACAACTGTGTTAAGACTTGAGTCTTGTGAATGTTTACAGAGTAATGAAATGTAAATTTTATAATTTAAAGTATCCCGATTTTGTTCAGACAGAAATTTCATTTTTAAATGGAACATTTCACCTGAAGAATACTTGAAATATGATGCATATTATAAACTTTGATCAATATCCAACATTTTCAAAACTTTGTAAACAATCTTTGTTTAATTAACAACAAATAATAAATTATTCTGTAATGAGCTTCTGTCATAATGTATAACCCTGGTTTTTGGATGGGTGGGTGGATTTAAAAACCTTTTAAACATATTAGACAGTATATTTTAATCATTAAAAGTGAATAAAAATATTGGGAAAAATTTAAATTATTGAGATACTATCAAAGGAATAAAAAGGCATGTATATGTATATACTTTATGCAAATTATGAATTTCAAAGTCAACTTGATCAGATTAAAAAGGAATCGAGCTAATTTCGAATTGATTTATTTATCATCCAAATCAGATAATAAACACCCCAGTTTGAAATATTCAGGATTATGTGACATTGCAAGCTGAATTTAGAAAGAAAACAATTACAAAAGCTCGAGCAGTCTGTAGACTGTTAGTCAGAAATACAAGGCAATCAAATGAGGGAATTGGGTAGAGTGCACCACTTTAAGAAATGGAAGGTGAATTTTTGTCAAATTTAACATAAAAATCATTTTAATATGACTACATACTGTAAACAGAAGTCCTTTTCCCCATATTGTTTCTAAAAATATGTTTCCACTCACTTGCACATATCAACCATAAGAATGATTCTTTCATAAATATGCATTAGAAAATCATCGTTTTACCCTTACATTGAATAGACCCGTACTCTGTTGATATAATTTGTCGATATTGTCAAATATTATTTTTCATAGTCAATCATACTGATAAAAGTTCTGGTCTGGTTTCCAACATCGAAAAGATACTTTTCAATATGGCATATATTCTCTTTAAATATCATACATAACACTATCATTAGCTGGCTCAATTGTCCAATGGCAGTTTATGTCATTTAAATATGGATTGCAACTCCTTATTAAAAAAATCACAAATCTTGTGCCAATCTGTAGTACATATTCATGTACACACATTTGTGTCAATGATATCAATCAACAAGTCAAAATCATTACTTTTTCCTATCACATTTGTTAAGAAAAAGAAATTAGTAATTAACACATTTGTAATAGTTACATTTCCTTAATCATCAACTTGAAGGTATCATCAGTAGAGCAATTATCATGACTGCATTACCAATTTTATTTTAGTTGTAAGTCTCATGAACCCTACTAACATGTTTCTTGAAAAAAAATTCATGTCAGCTCAATCTCTGTTTGATGCTTATCAATACTGCACAAAAATAACACTAGCTATTTTAGTTTAACTTTCTTATCACTATAGACAGTGTGCCCCTCTCCAGATTGGGGAGGGAGAGGAGGAGGGGTTGAATTTTAAGGAGACTATAGAATTTGAAAGTTTTGACAAGTTTATTCCAAATATTTAAGTGATGCAGCTTTGTTCATGAAATGGTGAAAGAATTCAATCATATACATTTCAAATTTACTATTAAAGTGGATTGAAATTCCTTTTACAAAAACAAATTTCATTCAGATGTTTTGAAGAACATCTGTATTAATTTTTGTTGTTCAAAATGCTTACTCTGTACAGATTTGATAAATTGTCATTAGTTGATTAAATCAGCTGGTGATTGTATCGTGTATATATATATAGTGTCTGTGGTGTATACTGGAAATGGCTGCTAGATTTACCACTGTCTAGTACTCTCTCCACTTTTTCCTTTAGGTATCTTGATTTTTCTCGTATTTTTGTGCAGTATGCTAGATTTACCACTGTCTAGTACTCTCTCTACTTTTTCCTTTAGGTATCTCTTCTTTTTTTTTCAGAATGGGTGCTACAGTGTTTGTCCAGCCTCTGGACTTGGTTAAGAATAGGATGCAGCTGAGTGGTAGAGTATTATGTCTCCCCTCTTCCAGAGGAGACGTATTGTTTTTGTACTTCCTGTCTGTCAGTGTCTGTCACAAAATATTGTGAACACTTCTCCTCCTATATGGCTTATCAGATAGACTTGATACTTAGTACACTGCTTCATTGCCATTTGTAGATGTGCATATTGTCAGGATGGGAGGATCCAGTTATTTTCCAGAAAGTTATGGTGGATTTAAGAGGGGTGAAGGATGTAAAATAGCCTTTGAATGCTTCTCTTCCTATACGGCTTATCAGATTGACTTGAAACTTTGTACAATGCTTCATTGCCATTTGTATTATTGGGAGGATCCAATTATTTCCCTAAAAGTTATAATGGATTTAAGAGGGGTTGAGAATGTGAAATAGATTGTGAAAACTCCAAAATGGTTTGTTGTCCTTAAATTTATCAGGTTTATCACAATGTCTATATTTAGCTCTATCTCTTTATTAAGGTATATAGCTTTAAACAGCTAAAAAGTACATAGGGCTTGCTCTTTGGATGATAAAATACTTGTTCTTTGTAGGTGAGGGAGGAAAAAGTCGACAGTATAAATCCAGTGGACATGCAATAATCACAGTACTAAGAAATGAGGGCATTACTGGTATCTACACAGGGTAAGAATTCGGCCAAATAAAAAAATATGTTTCCAGTTACCTAAGATTTTAAGGACAGGTAAGTATGTCAACATCTTTTTTTTTCTTTTATTATTGTTTCTTGAAGTTATAAAACATATCTTCTCTTGTCTTAAAGTTAAATTGATACATGTCAATGCCAATTATGATTTGGTACATTGTGTCAATGTACAAATGATTATGCAATGGCACTCTAATCTATTCAGGAAAACAACAAAGAAAAAAATGCACCCACAATGAGAAGAAAGTATCGTCAAAATCAAAAAGTATGTTCGGTAAACTATGTGAAGAATGAACACTGTATTTTATTTAAATACTGTATTCAGGGTTCGGGCTAGACAATTTTATCCCGGATTATCTGAATATCAAATTTTGTCCCTGACTACCTGAATATCATTTATAAGTACACTGGTTGACTGCTAAAAAAAATAGAACACTATGATAAAATAATTGTCAGAGTTCCTTTCTACTTTCTTTTGGTCATAAAATTTTCATTTATTTGTCTCAAAATTTACTGGAAATGCACGATTTGCTTCCAAAATTAAAAATTTTCTTGGGGATGTCCCTTGCCCTCCCCCTCATCCTCCTCATTGTTTCCCAACTCGCCGTCTGCCTTTGGCAACCGAACTAGTCATCAATCAGCAGATCTAGTAAATTACAGAATTTAATAGTCCTTTTGACCAGTATGGTGAAAAAGTTAGTGTCAAACACGGCATATTTTATATATAAATTATATGAATTTATGCATTTGATATTTAATATGCACCTCATTGTTGTGCCTGAAAATGATGGAAGAATTGCGGTTCGTGTGTTATGCAGCCAAAATTCTGACCAAGTGGTATTTTTAACTATATATTGCAGTTAATATCGTTAGAAATCTTTGTAGAAATAAATTTAGTTCTCAACAAAACACTAGAATTTGCAGCATATTTTTGGAAGAAAATGGTCATCTTGTCGATAATCTTCATTGAATATCTTTGGAGATGTTATGTTAATTTAAGAAAAGCACATGATTTGGTAGCATTAAACTCAATATTTTCTCTTTTTAAACTTCAAATGAAGTAAATAGCTGACATTAAAGAAATAAAATCCAATGGGTATGTATCAATGCAAGGCCAAAGCTGTGAAAAATTATGTACAAGTTGCAATATACTGAATCCCATCGGTAATTATAAAATTTATTCTTATCAAATGCAATAATTTATTTCATGCTGTAAATAATACTAGTGCTCATTCTGTAAAAATGCTGCTTGGGAAACAGTGGCGAAATGAAGAATTCAAAACATAACTATCTGAAATTTTGCTGCGTTTACATGTAGATGGGTTTAATATGCCGGTTAATTGCATATTCACAGACCTTTGAATATCGTGCAGCATGCAGAAAGCCACAGACAGGTAGATTACTTCGCTTAGTAGTGAGCTAATTTCCAGTATCTAATACTGATACAGATGACAACAACTACCCTGAGGGGGTGTCTGTTAAAACACGTGTACACAACAACGACTTCATAAACATGTGCTGGTCACTGTCACGTATTCAATTAAAACAGAAAAGAAAGTTGAGCATACTATTGTTGTCTGTGACAATAGTCAGACCTTAACATGGTAAGGAAATCACACTGAATAATAATAATAATAATAATAACTAACTAATTTTGTGTACAAGTAAAATGTTGGGATGAAAAGCATGTATCACACATGAAAAGTTTCTTATATATTAGTTACATCGGATTTCACAGGAGTTCCGGCACATAAATTTGTAATTTTATCACCCGGTTCATTGAATTGCTGAATTCAGATCTGTGTATCACAGATTTGCAAATTTGAACTTAATAAAAAATGATAGGGTCGACAGGGTAACAAAAGTATTTTTTATTTTGGCCTTATATTGCAACTATCAGAAATAACAGGACCATGATTGATTTGAAATAATGTGTATGATTATCATATTGTTTCTTTACATCTTATAATTTCAGATATGTGTTGTGCTATAATACAATAATTTTGCTCTGCACAACAGAATGAATGCCTTTATGAAACTGATAGAGATACATCAAATGATGAATTTTTCACTCACACAAAATAGCAACTAATTTTCAGGCAGAACCTGAATCAATAGATCAATATTTGATCAGATTTTTTATTTCTATTTCAGACTTTCAGCTGGTCTTTTGCGACAGGCAACATACACCACAACAAGAATGGGAATATACTCATCACTCTTTGAAAAATTTAGTGTGTAAGTTATCGAATATAGAATTCCATATGTAAACACTCTATGGTAAAGATTTCACTAAATACCCAAAGTGTAGTTTGGTACTAAATACTAATAGTATATGTATACTATATTAGTAATTATACTTTGGTATATGAATGTACTATATACTACTGTATATTAGTTAATATAGTATATACAATAACTATATAGTGCAATGTATGTATGTACTATACTAGTATTAGTGTATGTGTATGTATATATATATACTATACATGTGTGTGTGTCTGTACTGTATTAGTTAGTGTGTGTACTAATAAATACACAGTCAGTGGAGTCATTCAGGGTATGAAGTGGGAAACCGGATTTAACCCACTGAAGACCTTTACAGAATGATTTCATCATGTTAATAAATATCATTGAATTATTGAATATTCAGTTATCAAATTGAACACTGTGTAATCACAACATTATCAAAACATCACAGTAAAAGATACAACAATAAAACTGAATAAACAAATTCTGTATATGCCTGTGAAAAATAATAAACAATTTCATAACATTAGCATTATACAGTCGGCATGCAATTTACCGGCAAATTCATCTAATGGCAAAAAATTGCTGGTAACAAATCTGCACAATAATATTATTGCTTCATATAACGGTATATTCGTATTCCGGCACCTGCATTAATTATTGGTAACAAATGTGCATTTTGACACTAGATAAAATCAAGTATAATGGCAGGTTACCTGAGATTGTCGGGTTAAGACATGTACATGTATGACAATTAGCTATCAGCAATATTTTCACACTTGACCAAGATTATATAATGGATTAAATTCCTCATCACTATGCATGAGACAGCTGTTCAGGTAATGTTTGTTTATCAAAAGCACAGACAGGATGTATTGATACATTAATTAGTGTATCTAACTAATTAGATGGGATGGTTTTCAAAAATAATTGCACAGATATGTCTGATGGCTTCCTATAAAATAAACATTCAACCTAATGAAGAGGTGCTCTTAATTAAATTGAAAAAAAAAAAGAAAAAGAATTATAATCTATTCATTTTTATACTGAATTGCAATAGGTGGGGTAGGGAAAAAAATTGATTATATATTTATTCATGATTTGTTATTAAATGCATGCATTGAAACAAACTGTCTTATTTATTTACATATGGTTTATTTATGCCATTGATGGATACACAGTATCTGAGATTCATATTACTGTACATGTATAAATTGCTACCTAAAATCTGGATTTATTTCCACAGAAATGGTCGTCCCCCAAGCTTTATGAAAAAGGTGTTGATAGGCGTGTTTGCGGGAGGTGTGGGTGCTTTTGTAGGAACTCCTGCTGAGTTGGCCCTCATTAGAATGACAGCAGATGGACGGTAAGATACAACAGTACATGTATATAGGTTTGTCATGTAGGAATTGTGATAATTTTATATATACATTCACTGCATGTATTTTGCTGAATTTCTATTGAAATCCATTGCTTGTCGTCTGCAACAATGAGGACACATTTTGTTTCTATCCAGTTACGTCTGGTCATTTAGTACTGTCTGTCCACGTTTGAATATACACATTCCACTTACTATGCAACCTATTTCACAGCATTGTTGAAAGTATTGGAAAATATGTTTCTGGATTATTTTTTTTTTACCATTTATTGAATTTAGTATAATAAATAATGCTTAAGTATATTATACAATAGTTTATTTTGTGAGTTGGGAGTTTGTCCTTCTTGGACTATTTCCCTTTACCATCATTCAAATATAGAAATCATTGCCAAATATTGATAAGGGGATTTTCAGCTGTTACATTTAATTAACTTATAGGTCAATAATAGCTATATTTTTATGTACTTAAAACTATTTATATTAGAAAGAAATGCAGAAAAATTTAAATAATAAAATGCTTTCTTTGGTTTGTTAAATGGGATATGAAGGTCACAGACATTGCTGATGACATAACCCGTTAACATGGGTTACACATTTTTTACTGCAGTGTTTGTGACCTTCATATTCTATTTAACAAATCAAAAAAAGTATTTTATGATTTAAATGAAAACATTTTGTCTTACTCAAATGACAATGTGTGTCATTGTAGTATCCTCACTAAAATAATTGATATAATGTAAAAAAGAATAGAAAAAAAAGAAGTCTGTGTCGGTGACTGAATTAATTTGTGTGAAAACAATGAGGAAAGGATTGCAAGATAGCCACTGGAAAAAGCTGACTCGTTTGTATTATCGTATCATCCATTATGTGTGGTGTTTTGTTTTTTTTTCAGTATATTTAAATAAATATGGCTTTTGTTTTTGAAGAGGTATGACAATTAATAGAGAGGTTCTTCATTACGATAAGCAAGCTGGATTCCCCCCCCCCCCCCAAAATGTAAGCATGAATTCACATAAAGTGATTTGATTTCTATTTTTTCAGCCTTCCTGTTGAACAGAGGAGAGGATACAAAAATGTGTTTGATGCACTCAAGAGAGTGTGGTTAGAGGAGGGATTTCAATCACTTTTCAGGGTATGTACATACATATAGTATAACATTAACCAATATTATGTGCATTTTGTAATTTAACTACTATTGTGATATTTTGAGGTAGATGTGAATATTGTTACATTTAGTCTATATATTATCCATGACTTAAATAACTTGTAATCTTTTTATGCCCTTTTGAGAAAAGGGGACATATTGGTGTGCACCAGTCTGTCAGTCAGTATTTATTAAGTGTTGTCCACTCAATATCTAAAGAATTTTTTGCTTGACAGTTTCCCCTAAAGAGTAGATGGCCCAGATTGATTTTGAGGTCAAACTATTTTGGACATCAAACTTGGTACCCAGCTTTACCCAAGAAGTAGATGGTCCCTATTAATTTTAGGGTTAAAAGTCAATAATTTGTTTGATAATGCACAATCACCAAAATACTGTTACTCAAGAAATGCAAGGCTGTAATTCTCATATTTATATGCAAGCATCCACATGTTATGCAAAGTCATGTTTATTCATAATTAGGACTCGTCTTGAAGCCTAATTTACTTGAGAGTCATCACTTTTAAGAGCATTTGGATACAGGTGAGCATTTCATGCCATGAACATTGTTTTATTTCAGGGAAGTGGACCCACAATTGGCAGAGCAATGGTAGTGAATGCATCCCAGTTATCCTCTTACTCACAAGTCAAACAGTTTTTCTTGGATAGTATGTATACATTGATTTACAGCAGACATTTTAATGCTATATAACACTCTGGATGGAAAATATATCAATGCCTCTATGTTCAAAGAGAGTATGAAAAAATATCTTGGTAATTAATTACCAGACTTTATCTTTCTAAATAATGTGTACCCTTGATCCTCCAAGAGGCTAGCAGTAATGTAAAGAACAATTAACTCTTACTATCCCAAGAGAAGTACCAGAGCACCAGCATTTTAATGAAAATACCATAAATAGAAAAACCCAAATCTTTTTACTCACACCTTCCTTTGAAAAAATCTGAGTCCATATCCTTTGTTCTGAAAACACAAAACACTCTAGTGCAGTGTTTTGTACCAGCCATTAATGTGATAATTGGCTTGTTTGTTGACAAAATCTAATCCAAATATAAAACATTGAACAGATGTTTTCAAATTTTCTTGCTCAGTCATGTATAAGGTCACACATAATGGCAGATAAAATATCAAAAGTAAATATGCATATCGCAAGATTTTAATTTTATCACTTTCAAACTAGAAAACAACATTCAAAATGTTTCATTTAAAACATATTTAAAGTCATTTTTGGCATACAGATAATTAACTTTGCTAAAAGTAATTGAAAGTTGAGAAACATGTGATATGTCACAGTCCTTTAAGTTTGAGTTCAGAATAAGATACTTATTGGCAACAACCCTATGAAACATGACAGAAATTTAATGAAAAATTAATATTTGTTCACATTTTGAAACAACTTGCATTTCAGAAAAATTTAAAGACGGATTGTTGTTACATTTTGTCAGCAGCATGATCAGTGGTTTCATAACTACAGTGTTTTCAATGCCTGTGGATATTGTTAAAACAAGGTATAATTTAATACATGTATACAATCTTACAGTGGAATATAAAATTTAATGAGAAATTGTAACATGCTGTTATAAATTGCAGCTTATATTTTACATTTTTTTCTACAGAATACAGAATATGAAAACCACTGATGGAAAACAAGAGTACAAGGGAGCAACTGTTAGTATTAGTTTTTGATTTTCTTCTGTGATTGAATTCTGATTAGCTTTTAGCTGAGTTGCGATAAAATCTTTTAAATGGTGAATGGCATCAACAATTCAACTTTTGTTTCCATATCTCAAGTTCTGTTCGAGATTGACCATTGAAACTTTACATGATTATACCCTCCACAAATAAAGTTTTAGTGGTATGTAGGAATCACCATGTCCATCTGTCACATTATTTTTGTCCAGGCTGTAAGATTGTAATGAAGAGACATTAGAAAATCTTACTTGGCACCAAGGCTGATGTCATGACCCTGACCTCAAGGTCATGGCCTAAGCCAAGGTAACTTAGAATCATAGTCTGGTCTATCTAATAATGCAGGGATTGTAGAAGTTTTTATGGATATGCTGAACTTTTAGTTTGCCCCACTTTGGATGAGATATGGAGAGGTTAATGCACAACTTCTGAAGTGTGCAAGGAAAGAGAAATAAAGGTTAAGATCACATGTTAACAATCAAATTTTTATAGGAAATGGTACATGTAATTAGGTAACATATCAGTTGCCCTTATTATATACATGCAGATGTCATATTTCTCTTTTCATTTGTATGATAAGTACACAGCTTGTGTTTTGTTGGATAATACACTTTTTCTTTTTTTTTTCTTTTTTTTAGCCACAATCGTATTTATCACAAACATATTGGTAAAGTTTAATAAATGCACAAGAAATGAGAGAGAGAGAGAGAATAAAGACAAAATCACCCATGGGTGAGAGAGAGAGAGTTAATTTCAATGCATGAAATTAGATGATTGATGAACAGCAGAAATGTAACAAAGACAAAATCACCCTTTGGGCATTATCATACAATTGATCTATTCATTGCAGGACGTATTTTTAAGGACGATAAAGAAGGAGGGATTTTTCAGTTTATGGAAGGGATTCTTGCCATACTATTTCCGACTGGGACCCCACACTGTTCTGACTTTTATTTTCATTGAACAGATGAATAAAATGTATGCAACAGTTGTTCTCAAGGATGCTTCTGCAGGAAGAGGTTTATAACTCCAGTAGAGATTGTATGGTTTGTTATAGAAAACAGAGTTATGAGCAGCTGAAGACAGTTTATCCTTTTGTATGTAACAATTTTATGTAAAGGATATATATAAGCCAAAAACTGTTTATTCTGTGATAAAGACTGAGGCCCTTACGGCTGAAATTAGTTTTCTATCAAAGAATGGACATTTTGAGGCTTATATCCTACATAAAACATGATCTCCATTGTGTTGAGAATGAAAAGTATCAGGTAAACTTGTTGACAATGTTGATGTTTCCTGCAAGACATTGTCTTCATAATGTATTCTCTCAAGTAAAGCTATTTTTAAATATCATAAGAATTGAAACCAGTATTGTGCAGCCATTTTCTTTTGTTCAAAATGAACAACTTTATGAACTTTATTGGTTCTATTCCACAGTCCTATGATGTACTGTAAAGTGATAATTCAGGTCATAATAGTTGCAGTATGGACAACAGTGGTATTTCAAATATTGAGGGCAGCTTTATCGCTATATTTAGAAATGCATAATTAATGTTTTGATAAATATTCTGAAGCTGAAAATTAATTTGAAGATACCAGTATATACATATACTTCTGCACACATTTATTGTAGAATCTGCTGATTCTACAGTGTTGTAATTGTACTGAAATTAGAAGTATTTTTTGGTGTTCAATGGATCTGTAAGTTTGATTGTAGGTTACCTCTTTTGTTTATTATGTATCTGTGATAATGTTTCAAATAAAGTATCCACAGAATTGTCTTTTGTTGTCACTGTCATGTCCAGGACCCAGTTGCCAAAAATTTAACTTCAATGGATAAATTTTAAGAGTTCATCAAATTACCCTTATGCAACAATTTTTAGGTGTGTGAATTACATGCATGTCAAACTCAATGTAAACAACACTTGCATGAAATGTAATATATCGAGTTGCACCATACTAGTAGTTTCTCATTCATGTTAATGTAAAACGCAACTTTTAATTCCGTAGAGCTTTACTTCAAAAGACTTCCCTAATAAATGAATCCAGTTCATGAACTATTATTATAGTCAAACTTGCCCAAGCACCCAGCAAGATGGTGATTTATATTGCACATGCGTGTTGTTGAAATTCTTAGGTCAGGTGAGTCAGATGGTGATCTATTGTGACCAGATTTTTTCTTCGTGGTCTTTCATATGTTCATTTAAAAAAATTTAGGTCACATAAGTAAACTCTTGATAACTACCATTCTCTACAAATTTGGTATGAAGTATCTTTGGGACAAGGGGAACACAAATTGTGAATTTCAGGACTCTGGCACACTACGGATGGGGAAAACTTTTA
Source organism: Ostrea denselamellosa (assembly GCA_024699665.1). NCBI lineage: Eukaryota > Metazoa > Mollusca > Bivalvia > Ostreida > Ostreidae > Ostrea > Ostrea denselamellosa. The sequence goes on along the minus strand of JAMZEH010000005.1, from coordinate 20,979,538 downwards.
AAATATATTGAATAGTTTTAAAAAAGGTTTTTGAAAATTGGTCAATTTTTGGAAATGTGTAAAAAATTCTAAATACATTGTGATGTAGAGCAGGAAGGCCTCTACCAAATTGTAGATTTCATGATTCCTGGGGTAGATATTCTGACTCCAGAGAAGGGCCAAATGTGGTGTATATGTAAAACATTTAAATGACAACTTCTTAATGCTATTGATACAAAATTGAAACTAAACCGATATTGAGAAGGGGTAGGTAGTACCTTACCAAAATTGTAATTTTCCTGATCCTAGGAGTTAAGGGTATTATTCCAAGGTGGAACCAAAATTTTTATAGTTATTTTAATAAAGTTTATCATTTGAAAGACTTTAAGTGAAAATGAAATATAAAATTAAATATATATTCGGAAAAGGATTATACCTAAATAGTGAATTTAGCAAACTCAGAGTTTTGACTAGAATGGGTCCAAATTAGTCATGGGATATTTTGTTAATATTTCATATATTATGTAAATTAATGCATATATTATGTAAATTAAGCCTCATCAGTACAAGCACTTTTTGAGGGCATTGAGGTGTTTGGAATACATTTTATTTTACACTTTTGCTGAATATTAGAATTTACTTTAGTATTCAAAACAGAAATTCTTTCAAGATTTCATAGCCCTTGGGACTAGTGGTACTTTTAACTAATACCCTGATGATCGATAAGGCCTGTGGACCTCTGGTTAGGTCCCTGAGTCACTTTTAACTTTCATTCTTGAAAACAAGACCATTTGTTACCATTTTTTTGGTGTGAAGGTTTTTTAGGATAAGAGGATTGGAAGTTGTGAAATTTATGATTTTGGCTCCCCCCAGGGCCTCAGAGATGGCCAAAACTGCATAAAAATACCAAATTTAAAAAAAAATCTTCTCTACCCACACACATAAGAGAAAAACCAAATGCATAGTTATGATGTCCATGAAGCCCTTTACGAAAGTCTTGAAATTCATGGCCCCTTGATCAGGGGTTCAGTCTTTAGGGTAGGATGTGGCCAATATGACCATATGGTAAAAATATTTAAATCTTAGAAAAGCTTCTCTAATCTCAAATGTGTGAGAAAAACTAAATGCATGATTATGATGTCCATGAAGATTTCTACCAAAATTGTGAAAATCACATCCTCCAGGGTTAGGTGTGTAGGCCCTAAAGTGGGGCCAATATGGCTTTCTTGTGAAAATGTGTTGAATCTTAAAAATCTTTTTATATGTGTGAGTAAAATTAAATGCATGATTATGATGTCCATGAAGCTCTCTATTTAAATTGTGAAATTTATGACCTCTGGGTCAGGGACTCGTGCCCTAGGATGGGGCCTAATATAGCCATATAGTGAAATGTCTTAAATCTCTCCTCTCACATGTGTATGAGAAAAACTACATGCATAGTTATGATGTCTATGAGGCCCTCTACCTTAAGATGTGAAAATCATGGCATCTGAGTTAAAGTTTTAAGCCCTAGAGTGGGGCCAATATGATCATAAACAGTTTAAATCTTAGAAAAAATCCTTTTCTTTATTTCCACAGTAGTGGAAGATAAACAGAATGCATGGTTATCATAAGACGTCCATGAAACCTTGATATACATGCATGTACTTAAATTGTGAAATGTGTTTTCCCTGGCTAGTCAGGGGTTCAGACTTGGAGAAACTTTATCTTTACTTCAGCAGCAGAAATCTCCTTTAATCTTATGTAATGTGACAATTGCTTCTGTGCATAATGATTATGACAATATCCATGGCTTAATGGTTAAGGCCAGTGAGACTTTGGGGTGGAGCTAACTTGGCCATGTTATAGTAAATATTGTTTTATTTTAGACAATCTACTTTACTTTGCATTGTAGGTTTGTAGCAATAAACTGTATAGCATGTTTTGTGCATTAATTACAAATGAAACTGTAAAAAAGGGAATGAAGGTTTACATAGGTCTATGGTACTCAGGTGATCATTAAGGCCTGTGGGCTCTTGTTAACAAATATGAATCTACATGAGAATGCTTACATATTAATATGATAATTTGTACTCTCTTGGTTACTAGAGAAGGGAATCTTTAGAGAATTTCTCCATATATTACAAAGTAAAACTAAAACCCAGATTTGGTACTGGTGGTCATGTTGTGAATAAACTAGAATCTACACTACATGAGGATGTTTGCATACTACAGTAAAACATGGTTACAGCAAACATGCTTATCATGAATTTGCCATAAATAATTATTTTCATTCCCTGCAGTTGTAAAACATTAACTTTTTGGATATAACAAATTAAAATTGTTAGTCCCCAGCACTTCACTATAAAGATGATTTACTGTAATATGTTATAATTTGTAGTCTTTAATTTATTCCTATGTTAAACTTTAAACCCATATTGTATTTCACCCTGGCCTCAGATTTCAACCATCTTGAATCTTCATTTGATTGGTAAATTTGTGGAAGTCTTGATTAGTGCTTGGGAAGAATTTTTAAACATGCACCTATATATATCCTAACCCACCCCCCTCCTTCCTCCTTTACAAAGAAATGAAGGTCTTTCATAAAATTCTGAAATTTTTCATAGTCCCTGGGTCAGAGGTTCAAAGTTTAAGATGGGGTAAAATGGGTCATATAGTGATAATTTATTGATTTAGAATGTAAGCTGTGTGGCTAATATATTGAAAACACTCCAAGTCCTAGCAGCCAATCATTAGCTCATGCAAACAAAGTTTGGGTGGTTTATAGCTAGAAATTGTCATATCTGCTTGCATATGTCCATCCATCAGAACCCAGGTTTGGTAATATAATTCTGGGTCACAGCTACAAATAAATACAAATTTTAGTGGGATTCAAAATTAGCAGTGAAATGAGTGCTATTAATTTATGGTTGTGCTAAAATATGGATATCTAATCATTCATTTTAAAACCAGTGCTAAATCATGATAATGCCAAATATTGCATTAGCTCCATTTCAGATGCAACTATAGGCTAAAATAAGTATACATATACAAAGGCTGATTAATATGTTGTGAGCCTCATATGTATAAGAATTTGAATTTAGTGGACATATATTGCATTATTTTTCAACATAATCCCCTTGTTCAGTATCTATACACTTTTGCCAGCATAGGAATCTTCCATTGTTTAGACTGTTGTTTGGCCTCTGGGGCAAAATGATGGGCCCCGTTTCATCCATAGCAAGAAATCTCTGAAGAAAGTTAGCAGGATCTACCTCTAAAATGTTTAGATTAGCACACAACAAAGTGCATCTGGTGTGCTTCTGACCAGTGGTCAGAAGTCTTGGTACTCGATAGGCTGAAAGCTTTCTCATTGCAAGATTCTCTCTCCGAATGGAATGTACTATTTCCTGTGAAAAGCCAACTGTACTGGCTATACATCTTTCTGTAATTCACCAGTCAGTCATAACAATATTATGGACTTTATTGACCATTTCTAGGGTTGCAACAGTGGCAGGCCTTCCAGGATGGGGGTCATCCTGAAGGCTCTGCCTGCTGCGTTTAAATTCCGCCACCCAACTTTTTACTGTAACATATGAAGGGGCATCTTTCCCTAGTGTTGCTACCATATCAGTATGAGTATCCTTAGGTGCTAACCCTTTCTTATGCAAATATTGGATCACTGCTCTTTCACTGATTTTGTCCATTTTGCAAAAGTCACTTGCCCTGTTTACTCAAAATGTTACCTCATCAATGTAAACTGACCAAATGACACTAGCCTTCAGGGACATCAATGCTAACCTCCTTCAATACAAGGCTCAAAACATATCAATCAGCCCTCGTACTATATAATGGAGAAACCAGAGCTGCTCATAATTTGCAGAGTAGAAAAGTAAGAAATATTTCTCTGGGCACCAAGTTTGTAATGGAGGGATTTATGACCTGAGATGGTGAATACTTTAGTCATGCATTGTGTGATACCAAACAAAATGAGTACAAGAGTCTTTTGTTTACATTTAACTTTAAAATGTGCACATTCTGTGGTCCGGTTAGATCCTTTTAGCTATATTTGTGACCTACATTTAGAGTCATAACCTGCTCGCTGGCCATGAACCAGTTTGATCCAAATCCAAGCTAGAACTGCAAAGAGATAACTATTAGATTCAGTACAGAGATTAATAATTACCACCCACCCCCAGTTTGAATGGGATGTCCCTCTACAGACTTGATATAAAAATGCACATAACAATACTAGTATTTAAAATACTACTTTATTCCATTATCACTTGTAGTTATTCACACAAGAAGTAAACACGTGTTCAAACTTTGAACATTAAGCCTTTACACAGATGAAATGAAATTTTCCATCAGCTGACATTGTTTTGACAATATACACACCTATTTTATGGGAAAATTCTTACTAAAAGGAAATCCAACTTTGTTATCATAATTGTATTGAGTTCATTATTGTTATACATTGTTGCTTTACTACCGAAATGAATCCATTAATTTCTTCCAAGTGGTCCACCCCTTGCAATTTTTTCCTGGGGTGTGTGTCCAACCTATACTTGAGGTTTAACATTATATACATGAAACTGCAAAAGAGGGTAAAGATATGTATTACTGACTAAATGTGGAGGGAGGGGGTCTGGACCTCCCCCTTCTAGATCTGTCCACACTTGACTAAGATATGCAAGTAATTGAGGTGAAATCTGTAATGTATATACCTGGAGATATAGATATATATATATCAAAAATGTTACCCTTTATATTTTCTGGCATAATTCATTGACCTTCAATTTGTTTTACCCTTTGTCTTAAATCTTAATAATACCACTGTTTAAAAGGTCCAGATAATTTTCCATGTTAACAAAAGACTAGTTACTGTCAATTCCAATGAATTCAGTAAATCAGAGAAATGTACCTTCCTAAATGATGATTTCTTTACCCAGTTTTTACTGAATTTTTTAACTCTTAAAGGGACTAACAGCAACATATTTGGTCTTCCATTCCGAAAGTGTAAATGCCATACATAATGCATTAATAATAAACATCAAAGACACTTGCTATGCAAACATATTTCACAGGAATTTTAATACCCTTTACAAAGTGTTCCTATTATAATAATTATATGAAATGAACCTCGTAATTCAAATGTACATGGTACGTGTATTGTATGAATGCTAAAACTGACAGATCAGGGAAAAAACTACATACAGTTCAATCAAATTGGTACGATATTTATTTTTAGACATCACTAAAGTGTAGCTTTCTACAAAATGGAAAAATAAGTGTACATAGTTTGTAATAAAAATAAACAAAAATTGTTATCAATAAGAATTGTAATGTAAATAACATAATTTTACCAGTACTTGATTCATTAATATTAATTAAGTACCAGTACCTAAGAGCTGTCTCAATCCCCACAGGTCATGTGCCAACCTTGCAAACTTGGACACTTTTAACCTCTAATTCTCATTACTAATGCTGTATTGAAGATCAAAGTGGTTACTCAAAAGTTGAATGACAATCTAGCCTATCCCTTTCAGAAGAAAAGCCAAGCAGTAAGTTTTGATGCAAGATTGCAACTTCAGTTACAATTCCACTTTATCACATTTTTACATAATTTGGTACCATTTTCTTCATGTGTTTCAATTACAATTAAATCTCATTATGTCTAACTAAGTGGGACCAAAAAATACTTAGAAATATCCCATGGTTCAAGATATTGAGGTTTAAATATATACAGAAAATGTAGTCAGGACTTTCAACTCACTTTGACATATCGTGGTATTTGAGATATCGTAGTTCAACAGTATTTGAAATTTCTGTCTGAGTTCACATTTAATTTACTTATAAGGAAATATTTATCTATAACCAGACTGGTAAAGGCTAATTGAGTGGTTTATTCAATAGAGCTAGATACATTTATGTATAATATCTAAGACATCGCTGTTTGCTGAGCCACTACAATAGTGAAAGCAACTTGCTGAGGCACTACCATTGTGAGAGGAGTTTGCTAAGCCACTACCATAGTAAAAGCAACTTGCTGAGCCACCATCATCATAAATGTAGCCTTTGAATCACAACCAAGTTGGACAGACACATGACAATTATCACAAATGGTTATGCCCCTCCCAAACTTTAAAAAGACATGATAAATATTTTAATATAATCCTGATAAAATGCACATTTCCCTCATCTGACAGGTCTCTATTCTATAAAAGCTTAACTACATCATACCACAACAAAATATAAAACATTTATAATTTTGCATTGTTCAGTGTCAGCACTTCATATGGCAAAATATCCATTAATTTTCAGCAAACATTGTAAATGAATGGGTGGAGAAGAGTTGTATTGTATGTCTTTTGGATTTACAATTCACAATCATTATCTTGGATACATTGCTGGTTGTGGCATGGCAAAATTACCACTGGGATAGGGCAAATTGCTCATGTTGGTTGGACAGGAATAACTGTTTGTTGAGGGGTTATTTGGTACAGCTGTCCTCTGCGAAAGCCCTGAATTCATTAGTTCTGACAGTTTCTTTACTCTTACTTGTCTTAGGTGAGCAACTGTTCTTACAGGCAAATAATTTTCCAAGAAGGACTCTACACTTATCTTATTATCACAAAACTGCTCTGCAAATTGCTGAAATATACAAAAACATATGTGTGAATAGTAAATACTAAAGCCAGAGCTGATCAATTCCACATTTGTTAAGTAAGATTACAACACTGTGCACTTACTTAAAATATTGATATGGCTTTTACACAATGCAATTTTTTGTAACAGAAATTCAAATGAAAATGTACCTAGAATTCATGCAAATTTACAGCATTTTCAAAATTCACAATTTCTTTCTCCTGCTACCATGATACCCAAATATCACATAATCTGGCTTAAGGTATTCCATACATAACAGTAGTTTTTCAGTCACCTGAGTAAACTCAGGAGACCTACTGCAACTGGTCTATGGCTGTCGCCATGCATCATCCGACATGTGTTAACAAATGAAGACTTTTAACTTTTTCCTGATAACTAACATTCCAATTTTTTCAAATTTGGTATCAAGCATCTTTGGAAAAAGGGGGGAGAAAAATTGTAAATTTCAGGACTACTGTACCCTTGGAGCCTTAGGGGCAGGGTAAAAGCTGCTAAAAATGGCTAATTTCCAAATATCTTCTCTTCAACTGCACATGTGCAAGGAAAACTAAATGCATAGCAACGTAGAGCAGGAAGGCCTCTGCAAAAAAGTTTAAATTCATGGTCCCTGGGATAGAGGTCCTGACCCCAGGCCAAACTTAGTATTATATAGTGTATATGTGTAAAACATTTAAATATCTTCTTTAATGCTAATGATACTATTGAAACTAAATAGATATTTAGAAGTAGGTTGTTCTATACCAAAATTGTAAATTTCAATATCCCAGGGGGCAACAGTTTTGGTTCCAATGTGGGGCCAAAATAATTAAAGTGATTATTTTCTTTGTCATTTGAAAAACTTCTTTTCAGTTTGCTGATATGGTGTAAATCTAGGAAAACCAGGAAAGGATGTACTAAAATTGTGAGTTGGTTTTGACTTTAGAACAGGCCCAAATTAGTCATATTGTGTTAATGTTAAATATATTATGTACACTCTTTCATCAGTATAGGCATTTAGTTTTAAGAACATGGTTTGTTTTATACTCTTGCTGGATATTAGAATTTAGCTTAGATATGCAGAACAGGAATCTTTTTGTAGATTTCATAGCCCTTGGCACTAGTGATACTTTTAACTAATACTCAGGTGACTGATTATACCTATGAGCCTTTTGTTCACATTTCAGATAATGAAGTATTGAAACATCAATTATAAACCTATATACTAATAGTTCAAATTATTCAACTTGATAAAAATGTCACAGAAATTTCATTACAAATCAATGCTAATAATTTATTGGGCCAAAATAAAAATATTGTTTGTTTCCCCATCTTCCAACCAAGTCTGCGAAAATCCTACTAATGCAAAATCAAGTCCCATTGCAACCAAGTATTCTGGTAAAAGTTATCAATAAAATTGGACAATTGTAAGCAAAATCAAAACCACTAAAAATGTGTTACCATAATGAGCAAAACAAAAGCATAGAATGCCAGTAAACCACAAAATACAAGACAGCAACCAGATTTACTAACTGTCTGAAGTTTGTCCAAAATAACAACACCATAGTTACAACCTTCCACCTGACTTTATTTAAGTGTTAATATGTGGCATAAATAGCAGGAAAATATCCTATGAAAACAGTCTAGAATGTTCATTGAATCAACTGCTATACAATATGTCTATGTTCAGTGGTTAGATAATGAGCATATCTGAAATACACAGAGTACTGTCTGAAATATCAACATCTTTCCCTTATTGCTAAATGTGGCAATCAAAGCAGAATTTCATAAGTCTGACGAGGAAACATTGAATGACATGCTTTATGAATTTACGGTATCAGGATTTGTTAATGGTCATGCCATGGGAATTTCACACTAAATGAAATTCTGCTGGCTAAAAAAAAAAATAATTATCTACCTACCTATGTCCTCTGAAATTTTGGGTCAGGAGAGGGGAAACAAACATGTTATTAAATATGTCCTTAAAGAGAAAGTTATCCCCCCTTTCTCAAAGTTTTAAATCATATTGATTGATTGTTTGTTGTTTTCTGCCACACTCAAATGATTATTTCTTAAAAATCTTGGGGAATCATTTTTTATATCCTTTACTGTAAAACCAGGGTTTTCAGTATCTAGATTTCCTTTGTTGATAACTTTTGGGTTCAACTATGTATGAAATACCTTAAATCTACAGTTCACTAACAACCATTTTCTAATACATGACCCAAGGTATTCAGATTTCACTGAAGTGTACACCTGTACAAGTTAATACTCTGTACAATGTGTTTTCAATATACCTCAGCATTCTCTTCTGAAGAGGCAGCAGCTGACTGCAACAAGGCTAGAGCAGTGTCGGGCAAAAGTCGACTGGCATGAGAGTCTGTAACAAAGAGTAAATAAATAGTTGATAAAATGACAGAGTATCATAATTTGATGTATGTCAGAAAATATTTCTGGTTTTTAATTTCCAACTGTGTTCATACACACCTCACTGAATCACAGATACACACACTGTATATGAATTTCAAACATGTTGAGTTATTCATACCATATGTATCAAATATAAATACAGTATTTCCTGTTTAAAAACATCTTTCAAATTACAATTCCAGGAGACCAAATTACATTAAACATTGTTAGTACCTGAGTAATATATGTATTATGCTGATCAACATTTCATACCTATTCTAGATTTATCCTGTGCCAGATTTATTTTCAGTTTATTTGCATCCTCGTATGCCCTAGCTACTTCACTCTTTGTGTTTTCCAGCCGATTTTGGAATGACAAATTAAACTCTGCCATGCTTTTGTTTTTGGCCAACATCATTTCCCTGTCTGTCTGAATATTTTTTACCTAAAATAACAAATGTAAACTATGTGTAATAAATCGCAACATAATGGGACAATTAAAATTTTTCCTTATTTTCTACAACACAAATAAATTCAGGGAGTTGTGGTCCATCACTTCAGGCATCAGTTCATTTATTTTTTGTCATAAACTGAGAGATATTGTCACTAGGAAACTGGGATATACATGCCAAAAATCAAAGTACAGTCTACTCCAGATAAATTAAAATTCAGGGGGTTCAATACCTATATCAACACTTTAAAATAAACAAAAGTTGATCTCTTTTGTCCATTTTGGAAAATGACTTGTTAATTTGCTGATTTCAATATACAGATATCGGTGGAGAAAGTTGTATTTGTAAGGTTATGCCTAATGTTTTTATGTCTATTCAGACAACTGGACTGAGTGACTGGCTAGAAATAGTTTGTATCACTTGAAATTTTAAAAGAGGTTTGCATCTTAGTTTTGTAATATTGTCAATTTTTTTGAGAAGTGTATTTTTGATTTGTACAATGTAGGAGAATTAGGAAATTAGGGGGAAAAAACTGGGGTTATAGTGCTTGTTATTGAACTACAGTGTTTTAAACTTAACCTTGTTGCACTTAGATTTATTCCTCGATTTGTCTATTGGTGTCAACACAACATAAACATAAAACAAATCAATCATTATATAAAATAAATACATGATTATGTTTTCTAACAAAGTACATTGGAAATAAACCAGTAGATTGGAAATAAATGATGATCTTTTTGCACTTGATATACAGAAAAATCCATGATGTTTATGAGTTAAAAAAAGAAACATATTAAGAGATATGTCAATTTCTGAAATTGAACTTAAAAAGTGGTGGTTATAGATAATTTTTTTTGAATTATTGGATAAAATACTGAATTTTAACACAAAATTTTGAGTAAATTAATTTAGACTTTTTGAAGGATCAGTGCTCTATTAAATATAAAATATCAACCAAATTTATGAATTACAACATTTGAATTAGTTTCAAGTCTCAGCTACTAGTATCATATATTATAAAACTGAAATACACGAATACTTAATGTTTAATTATGATACCTCAACTCTGCATTGCTGCTTTTAATCACATACATTAAACATATCAAAAGCAGCTAGGATACATATTAATATCATAGGTAGCATCATGAAATTCCTGCCTTTTCTTGGGGGATAAGTATAAAAAGAAGTTGTTAAAAATAAAGATTTGCCTGCTGTAAATCCTGTATTAAGCTGTCTAACTTGGCATTGTCATCTAGCAGGCTCTGTAAATCATCTTTGCTCAGATGCTGGAGTATTCCAGTGGCTGCTGCTTCATCCACCACCAGTTGTTTAGCTTCACTGGAGTAACTCATTGCTGAAGTTATAGTGTTGTGCTTCACTCAATCATCACTCATCAGATTAAATGTTATTACTAAAAAAATAAGAAATAAAACTCAGTATGACTGCATTACAATTTTCAATCTTAAATGAGGTGTGTGTGTGTGGGGGGGGGGGGGGGGGTGAGGGTGGGGGAGGGGGCAATAAATTGAAGGGAAAAAATGTAAAATTTATATTTATTGTAGGATTTGTTTTCATACAACAGTTCTGTAATTTGTAAGTGCCATATTTTGGCTAATTTTCATGGTCACCGTAATGTTGGTAGTATATGTACTTTAATCATCACAGGAAAAAAGATAAATAATGTTCAAGACTGATGTCTTGAAATACAGCTATGATCAATTTTTTTTTATATATTGTATTTCTGGATTGAGTAAGTTATTTGAAACTTTCAAAAATATACTAAAATACTGGGCTTCCATGAAGTTTAATCACTTTTAACTAATCCCAATCTTGAGAAAAAAAAATCATCTCTTTTTCCAATTACAATTGCCCCAGTCCCTGTCCCAAATTACTTCAAGATCCCTGCAATTTTATGCAATAGGACAGTTTTGAGTTACCACCAGAACACTGCCTTATTCTGAATTTAAACACTGCAGTCAAGTATTTTCAAAGTTTAGTTAGTCCTTGATACTTCCAGTGCAAACAATACATGTATTTATAGTCCGAGTTCTCAAATGTGTTGTAATGTGCTGCTAAGGTCTATCACACCAATACAGAAAAGGAGGATGGAGCAGGAGCAACAGGGCAACTGCCAATGGCCTTTGCCCTAATCATTTTACACAGAGAAATAGAGAGGGGGAAAGGTAATTTATGAAATTTGTGGTGCATGACCACAATCTAAGTTCACAGAGTTGTGGAAAAGTGCTGGTCATGCCAGCAAAACTGGCTGGATTTGGCCGTGACTGGTAATAATTGGCAAAACACTGGCCCAAATGACAGGTGCAGTTCATGCCATTCACATGTGTAAGCATTATTAAACAAGAGGCCCATGATCACAATGCTCAACTGAGTCACCTTATAGCCCCATGTTCTTCAGAGGAAGATTTTTAAAAGATCTTTTTCCTCTTTTATCCCATGATAAATTTTGACTTCAAACTAGCCACATGGGATTGTGAATTATATGAACTTGAATCCATACAAGGGGATGACTGAAAATTAATGGCCAACATGGCCTTGCTGTTCTGAAGACAAAGATTCCTTTTAAAGATCTCATGTAAATTCATGTAAAGTGGAATTCCAGTATTACATTTCTCATTTTTTCACAATAAAATAACATAATACAAAGGTTAATATATTAGAGAAAAACAATATAAACATCATTTAGATATTATATATTCCCTGCAATAAGCGAGGTCTCAGAGATAATTTCTTTATTAGGTTTCCTTGTTTTAAAGACTTTGACACTGGAATTTACTTAATGTTTATCTTAAATGTCCATATTTCTTCACGTTATTACCCTCTTTTTTCTTTATTTCTAGTGTAGGATGCATATTTTTAAACAAATTGGGCCCCATGGAATCTGGGTTAGAACAGATCCTCAGTACCCCTTGCTTGTCTTAAGAGGCAACTAAATGGGGTGGTCCTTCGGATGAGACATCAAAAACTGAGGTCCTGTGTCATAGCAAGTGTAGCATGATAAAGATCCTTCCCTGCTCAAAGGCACTGAGCATAGGCCTAAATTTTGCAGCCCTTCACTGGCAATGGTGATGTCTACATATGAGTGAAAAATTCTCGAGCAGAACGCTAAACAATATATAATCAATTAATCAATTTAAACAAATTGGCTGAAATACATCTGTCTCCACACATGCACAGATATGTATATATATAAAATTAAAACAATTATTTTCTCTAGATATTGTTTAGCTGCAAATATGCCACAAACATTATGGGTTAAAATAAATGTAAAGAAATAAGACTTGGGATGTTCCAACTTTGATGTTACTAAGCTATTGTTGAGCTAAATCCCAAGACAGGTCTTAAGTTGATCTCAGAATGTTTCAAACCTTTGTCTTAGGCTAAACTTTAAGACATATCTTTGGAAAGTTTCATGAACATGCCTGCATGTCTATTTCATCCAAGTTTGTTTAGGAATGATTTTGTGTTTTCCAACTTAATAACGGTCAAACTTATCATAAACATAGTAAAATTTTATCCCTAACTTTAGTCCCATCCTAATCTCAAGGTCCGTTAAACTACAAAACAACAAAGACCCTGAATTCAGAACGAATGCATATTGATGAACTAGTGTGGCCCTGCTACTAGTGAAAATATTTTTTTTCTTCAAATTCTCTATATTCTCAAGGAAAACTTTACTTTCCTATTTAAGACAATCCTAGACAAACATGAATCTGCACTACATTGGAATGCTTACATGTTAATATATCTGATCAATGATCCTTGATAAGAAAATTTTTAAAGATTACATATATTTCAATGTAAAATTTTGATCTCCCATTCACGCCCCATCCTACCCTCGGCCCATGATTTGAAGGAAATTGAATCTGAAGTACCCGATAATGCTTGCATAATAATGATGACAATCATGGCATTGTTGGTCTATAAGATTTTTATATGTAAAACTTCCTAATATATTTCCAAGTAAAAATTTTATCTTCCATCAGAACCCCATCCTACCCTCAGTGCCATGACTTCAATAAAATGAAATCTGCAATAACTGAAAATGGTTGGATTTGAGATGACTAATCAAAGTTCTGCTGGTCTTGAGAAGAAGATTTTTCCCAATAAATTCCCACAAAAACTTTGCTCTCCTATCGTGCCCCTTCCTAACCATGATTTGAACAAACTTGAATCTGCTTTTTCTGTGAAATGTTTTAAAAGATTTTTCACACATACACATACAAACACACACACACACACACACACACACACACACACACACACACACACACACACACACACACACACACATATATATATATATATATATATACACACACCCATATAAAACCGAAATGTTCTTAAAATGCCTCATTTTTTATTTTTAAAATTCTAGTAAAGATATTAATACTATGGTATTCTATGAATAAAATAAAAAAAACCAGTATTAAATATGCATACAAAAAAAAAATACATTTGTAGAAACATAAATGAAAATGGTCTCTAAATACAGTCTGTCTTTTAAAGACCAAGAAAATAAGCACCACCTTCAAATTTACCCAGTCTGTATACACCCCTTTCAATCAGTTGAAATTAACCTTCTGATTGGATGCTAGAAACTGATAGTGTTCTTGTGTATACCTTACCTACCCTGTCTGGCGATCAAGGCATCCATTGCTTCTTTTGAAGCTTACCACATAAACCAGCTTGATAGATAAAGGTTTTGACAGTAAAATTTTGGCTTTGTTATATATCGATAATTATATAATAAGAGTAGTGAATTTGGCATAAAGTAATCAATTATAATAAACTTTAATATGTGTTTATTATGTAATCATTGTTATGCTTAGGAATAGGACCAATTGATAATTATGGAATTTACATGGACACCTATTTTACAACAAACAGAAAGAACCTACCCTCATTCTAAACATCATGTAATTTTAGATACATGTACACACACACATATATATATTCAATGTTTTCATTATCAAATTTCTGATTATGAGTAAATATGTCACTTAAATCTTTTTTATTCCATTGAAAATTCATATGTGTCATTTTTCTCTCAAAATATGGTGACAAAAGTAAAGTTACTGTAAAGTCCTGTAAATCTATTAGAAGAGAAATTAACAGCTATAAGGGCTCTAAGTTGGGAGAGAAGAAAGGAGGGACATCTGATGAAATACCCTCTTTGTCTGGAGCAGTTATTGAAGGATATGCCAGACAATCCAATGCAAAGGCCATGCGTTATTGACAACTTTGGGGCAGAGAATCTCAGTGTACCGACACTGTGCCATTCAAAAAAAATAATACAACGAAAAGAAAACTGTATAAGAAGTTTTGGACTATACTGTGGGATGATGATCGCTACATCACCAGAAATTTGCTACAATATGCAGGGACTTGTCGGAAACTGTATATTTTGGCAGACAAATAGATACATGAGGGACATCATGCCTGACTGTGTCATTTGCCAAGTCTGAGCTAAATTTATCACGCTTTAACATGTTCCGTTCATTTCAAGTTAGTTATCAATACTTTGATTAACCTGCACAAGAAAAAGACTACGATGAATTTATAAATCTTGCGAAAACGCAGGCAACACCCTGTGTATTAAGGAATGTATTCACAAGCTTGCATGCTTCCCTCAGGACTTCACATCTGCCTAAAGTTAGCTCTGCCCTCCACTGCACTTACCTGAGGGAAACTGACCAGTTGAAAACCTCAGCCTTTAAACACTTTCTTTCCAAAACAAGCCAAGTGCTTGTGGAATTCAGTTTAGCTGTGATATCTTGGATCACTGGCCAAAGTACCACTATCAAGCAAATTTCACTGAGATTATAATGAATTGTGTATGAATTAGATATGAATAAATCTGCTGCTCATTCCAGAGCTCAATTAAGGGATTACCAATTTAGCATCTCTTCTACAGTTTCAACAGCGTGCCATATATACATTTAGTCATTTTCAAACAATTCAAAAGTAAACACGTCAATCTGCGTCACACTGCATGTATGAGACTAATAGGCCTATGACATTTCAAATTTACAATATCACCCAGTCAATATTCTCTTGAGAAGTTGACAGGCGTAGCCTACATGAATGTTGGTTTAAGTCTACCCAGTGCTCTAGAATAAAGAGAATAAATCGGCAATCCCATGATCATGGGTCACCTTTTTTCTCGCTATAGATCCAAGTATGTTGGTCAAACTTTAAACTGTCCGAGTAAAAGATGTTACTCCGAAATTCATTAGACATCCGGAAGTATAATTGCATTAATAAATTTCACTTGTTATCATTTTCTTCACATGCAAAGTAAATGGAAATGACACCATTTACTGATTAAGAATTTCCTACTTACACGGACCTGTCATAATAAATCGGACTGGAAGCGTTGAAAATACCAGAGACGGGTAAAATTGGAATACAAGACTTACAAAACGTGCCGTGATTTCAAGCAGTCGTAAATATTTTATGATTTCATAATAGAAGTTTGATAAAAGAAATAAAGAAATAGATTTTTAAAAATTCACACGAATTTTCATGCACAGCCCATTGTTAAAATGGAAAGAAGAGTACAACGTCAATTTAAAGTACTACATACTAAAGTGCTACATTGATATACCCTGATAGTAAAAAGAACTGTACATGCATATTGTTATTTCTCGTTTTTGGACATCCAGGGCTTTAATTTGTGGATGTTTATTTTATATTTTGTCTGTCGATCTCTGAATTAAGAGTTGGTGGGGTTCGCACCACAGTTACCCCTGTCAACACACAACAAATTAAATGATATTGCTTGTAAAGGAAACTGTATCGGTCGTATCGGCCATTTCCGCAAGCGACAAATAATATTTATCGCTTGCGGAAATGGCAGATTGTCTGAAGTATGCTACTTCCTTCGACGGTTACTTACCTAATAGTTTTGATGTGTATCTGTGTAACACCCCCCCCCCCCCCCCCCATTTTTGTGGGAAATATACATGCGCAAACGTTGGGGTGACCCAGACTGCGCCTCTCTACATAAATTTTAGGGGGTGGGGGACAACAAACGAAAACCTGCCTTATTTTTGTTTGTTATGTTTTTCTAGAAAAATTCAAGCTCGCATACCTATGGAGCGCAAAATTAACATAAACTCAAATAATTAAAAATATCTTTAATTGTTTGAAGATGTCACCAATTTAACTGTTGCTCTCATCAATTGAATTAATGTTCGCTTCAATTCAATTATTGCTCTCATTAATTGAATTAATGCGCGCATCATTTGGATTGATGTGTGCATTAATCCAATTAATGAGAGCAATTATTACCCTCATCAATTCAACTGATGAGATTGCATGGTTGATTGATTGTTGTTTTCTACCAAACTCAACAATCTTTCAGTTATCTGGTGGCGTCCAGTTTATATTGGTGGAAGAGAGAAATCAGATACAATTTACCCGGGAAAAGACCACCGACCTTCAGAAAGTAAACTGGCAAACTTTCTCACATATATCGGTGCGAGCGAGAATCGACCCCGCGCAAACTAGAGGTGAGATGCCTTGTGATTTTGAAAGTCAACTGTTGAGAACATTAAATGGTGGAGATATTGCATGCAAAAATTAATCTGGAGATTCGTATAAATGATTTGAGTATTTCTTTAATTCATTTGAAGATATCTTTAATTATTTTACAATGCTTTTGTATAAGGAATTAATTCTATTAAAGAGAGCAACAAGCGCAACAATTCAATTAAACAGATCATTAATTCATTTGTGGATATGTTAAATTTAAGATATCTCCAATTATGTAGTTGACCTCTGTAAAAGAATTATTGTATACATCAAATGAGTTAATGATGAAAAGGTTAAGATAACGGATGATATTCAATCTCGTAATTTCTATAGAAAATACAAATCTGAGGGATGGGCAAACACGAACCCCTGGACATACCAGAGGTGGGATCAGATGCCTAGGAATAGTAAGCATCCCCTGTCGACTGGTTACACCCTTCGTGAGCCCTATATCTTGATCAGGTAAACGGAGTAATCTGCAGTCACAGTCAGTGTGCCAAGAACGGCCTAACAATTGGCATTAAACACGTCAGACAGCATTTAACCTAATGTTTGTTTGTTTGTTTGTTTTTTTATTTATAGTCGCCTGAGCAATTTTCAGCTATCCGGCGACTGTCACTATTACCGGTGACGGGGCTGCAAATTTAGACCTATGCTTAGCACTAATGGCTTTTAGCAGTGAGGGTTCTTTTACGTGCCACACCTGCTGCGACACGGGGCCTCCGTTTATAAGGTCCCATCCGAAAGACCCGTGACTCTCACTTCGTAATGCCGAGCTCTTGGCGAAGGAGCAATCACTACCTATTTTAACGTCTTAGGTTTGACGCGACCGGCCCGAGCGGGGCTCGAACTCACGACCTTCCGTTCACGAGGCGAGAGCTCTACCACTGAGCCACCGTGATTGGAAGGCTGTATTGGCAAACTAGATCGTTATAACAATCATAAATTTTTGAGAAATGCTGACTTAAGACGAGACTGTACAAACCCTTGTAACATCAATTTCTTTGTCAGTAGCCTGCCTCGATTCAAAACTTACCATATGCAGAACAAGCTCTTGCGTATCGAATCAGTTGGGAGAAACACCATTTGCAGGTAATAATGGAATATTGCTAAAAAGATAAGGGAAGTTGACGATGGAGAAATTAATCATCCTGTTTGTCATGAAGTTGAATTGTTAGTTTGCCGCCAGCATCTATTTTCAATGAAATATCAAAGTACGAAGCAGATGTGGAAGACTATGTGGTGTCTTTTGTTTGAAGTTTACTGGGATATATCGAATCGACGTATGAATGATTATAACCATTGTTAATAGATAAAACGTCGTCGATATCTAGATGTCTAAAATTAAAGGCCACAGCAAGAGATATTTTTCTTCTCATGTAGAATTCTTTGAATGAATTCTGCTTCCTAACAATATAAAAACAGGTCAGCTAACAAATGAGCATAATTCGTGCCCATGGGTATTCCAACAGACTGTTGAAAGACCGAATCACCAAAGACTACGAAGATATTGTCAATGAGGAACTCTAGCATCTTTTTAATATCAACTTCAAAGTACATGTGCGTGGAGCAGAGTGGTGTTTAACAAAATTATTTTTTGGATGCCTGATTACTAGATATGAATATTTTCTTTTCCATATTTGTTGAAGAAGCAACTGTCTATGTTGTCAAAAAGTCTAGTCTTTAATTCATCGTGAGGAATGGTCGTGTAAAGTGTTGTAAAGTTATTGAATAGTTGAACGCTCAGAACAAAATTTTGATACAATTCAATACAGGAAATGCCTGGAAAATAATACCACCCCCATCCGCTATGAATAGCAGTTTGACATTGATCTTTAACTCTAAAACCAATGGGAGTCATTTATCCTATAGGGGTAACCACTTACCGAGTTGGCAAACAATCAAACAAAGCGTTCTCAAGGAGTTAAGCTGAGAACACATTGCTTACAGCCTGTAGCAAAATACTATACCTCTAAAATAAATCGGGGGGTTGGGGGGTTGGGGGGTTGGGGTTGGTATATCATTCATACGATTTACTACATCGTAGAAATGATTTTTTTAAAACCGTATTTTAAATCGAAGAAACGACTATATGATTTACTAACTAAAAGAAACGATCTTTAAAAAGTGTAGCAACGACTTTTTCAATCATTTTAGATAAATTAAATTGTAGGAATTGTTTATTTTATTTTTCTACTAGGTTAAAGTGGCACAAATGCGCTGCCGTAGGAGAAAGATACCATTAGAACACATTAGACTGATTAGTAACATATACTATACAAGTTTCATGTGTACCTATAGTTATAATGTTCTGTAACACTATCAATAATGGACAAAAACATCCCGTAATTATTTTGAATATAACTTAGACGTGTACTGGTAACATGTCGTTATTCATATTAATTTAATTCAATTTATTGATCATCAAACATGTCACACAATCATATTCTCCACAACGTTATAAAATTTCAATTTTTGCCGGATTGGAAAATATCATTTTACCGGATCCGTGTTATTATGGAGGAGACGCGCTGAATATATGAAAAGTGAAATAGCCTGTCATCGAGAAAACTTGTTGTAAGTAAGAAATAAATTGATAAAATGATGACATTGGTGCTCGAGTAAATGTAGAGTATGCTGTGGGTATGTAAAGTAGCTATATCGTAATGCCTTACTGATAAACCACTGTCCACAGGAGTCGCGGTCGCTTCATCTTTCCTTTTGTTATAATTGAATGGGAATTGTATGCATATTTAGAAAGATCATATAGCTGTGAACAAAAGATTCCAAAATGAGGCTTAAATGCAAGCATGAGACATAAAGGTCTATGTATGGGCTATAATACTGAGGTGACTGTTCAGGCCTGTAGGCCTTGTTTTTTCTGCCTTAGACAAAACGTTTAAATTACCAAAAGCTCAGTTTAAAAAAAAAAAAAAAAGAATGGTTGCCACATCATTTACTTTCAATAGTTTACTTTTGACTAAAGCCATTTGGTTATCATAAAAGAAGACTCATAAAGAGTCCTTTCTTTATACTCAATCACAAAGCAGTACATATACAATGGTGTCAAGGTTGCCATTGTTGAAACCTAGCCATTTGGAGGAAAGTCCATTGGTCAGACAAGAGTCTTTTTTTGTTACATATCATAGATGTGAATGCACTTTTGGCAGCAACCTAGAACTGCACATGCTGAATATTGTAGAGATGATTCAGTTTAGTGGTGGATCAGTTATGGTAGGAGGTTATGTTTCTTGTGACTGTAAGCTGAATCTTATCACAGTTAGGGGCAACCTTGATGCAAACAATTACCATAGTGACATTCTTTCTGTAAGTGTTGTGCCTTATTTTGAGAATCAACCTCTACCAAGGCCAGCATCCATGGATGACAATGCCAGACCACATCATGCTCACGCTGTGCAAGGTTGGGTTTTTTTTGTGAGTTGGTTGCAACACTACCATGGGTTGCTCAAAGTCCAGATTTGAACCCTTTTGAGAGTCTATCAGTTGTGTGAAGGAAAGTTACTCTAGATATTGAATAAAAAACCCTGTTTAGTGTGAAGTTACAACATGTTAACCTTGTTTAAATTTATTTCATTCATAATTGACATTTGAATTAATAGACAGGGGTATAGTCATTTACTGTAAATTTTCCTCAAAATATCACATTTTGTTATCTTTGAAAAATGATAACAATGAATACATGGCCTGATGGATTTTAAAGATTTTAGAGATCAGTCCAAAATAAAATATGTTTACATTAAACTATCATTTCATGTTTATTTATATGCATATTTTGTATTACCACAAAAATTAACTGAAAAATTCTGGTCTCTTGACCCTACCTATATTTTTGCTGCCAACCCTAAATATTCTATTGATGAAATATATAAATAAAATAAAAATCCAGAATTTTTCAAACAGGGACTTTGTTGTTTTCGTGTTTGAGGTTCTCTGATTTACATTTTGACTACTGTGGTCCTGCAAATTGCTTGGAAAGTATTTGTATTGTATATAGACCTGTATTCAAAGCATATTAAAAACTAAGATTTCAAATAAAATGTTTTACCTACCTACCCTACCTAATTTTTGGGGGAGTGAAATAGGAAAGAAATACATTTTATTTTGGCCTTGCGTGATGCTATTAAAAATAACATCAAACCTGAAAACTGTTATTCATCTTATAACTTGCAAAATTAATCATCATAAGAGAGAAAAAAAGCTGGTGTTGCAATTTTTTTTTTTTTTTCAATGTGTATATTTTAATAGCAAAAACACAGTAATTGGACAAAATATGAGGAGCAATACATAAAACAATCATTTCATGTTTAGTTATATGCATATTTTGTATTACCACAAACATTAAGTTCTGTATAGATTATACATTTTATTCTTGTGTGGTTTTTCTAGGTAAAAATTATACATTTATTATTATCCATGTGTAACAAACTGTGACCATGCCCAAAGTAGTTATATTTGGAATTGTAACATCAAAGTGGACTTCTTTGATTTTCTGCAAGTCAACACATTCACATCTCAATGAAAAGATATCATTTTTTCTATTCCTACTTAATTAATTGTTTGGGAATTTATTTTGGGCAAATACTGTATTTGAAAGAAATGGAATGAAACTGTATAGCTAATGCAGGCTGTATATTGCCAAGTTTCAAGATTGAAGGTCTTTTTTGTATTTTTTTTTTCAGGAATATGACTGCTGACAGTAAAACAAAGTTGATTTTACATGTGGATCATTTGTACAAAATTAAATTCTTTCATCATCATGACTCTGGCTGTTGTGAAGCAAATTTAGATCAACTTCTGATTGATAAAGGTCAGTAATACATGTACATGTATAAACAGTGCATTTTCTCCCCAAATGCTATGTAGAATTTTTCAATTTGGAAAGTAAGTAAATGAAGAAATCTAACAAGTGGAAAATTCTGTCTTTCAGATGCTGCAGAAGACATTGACAAAATTATAAGAGGATTAATATATCTGTCTCAGCGAAATCAAATCCTTAAGTCTGTTTGCAGTGATCATTTTGTAGTAACATTCAACAGAAAGCCATGGAAAATTTCTCAAAAGATCACATTCAAGAAGAATGGGAAATTTATGAAGGTGTGTCCATTTTCATTTGAAGTAATTTTGACGTGTAAAGAAAGCTACTGTGCAACAAAACATCACAACAAAATTAAAAGTGGATTGGAAGGAAACACCAGGACTGAAAAATTCAACACATCAGGAAGAAGTGAAACAAAGTCTTCCTCACAGAATGAAACAAAATCTTCCTCACAGCATGAAACAAGGTCTTCCTCACAACATGAAACAAGGTCTTCTTCACAGCATAAAACAAGGTCTTCTTCACAGCATGAAACAAGGTCTTCCTCACAGCGTGAAACAAGGTCTTCCTCACAGCGTGAAACAAGGTCTTCCTCTTGGAGAGTCCAAAATGGATCTAGCCTGCCTCCTGAAGAGCAGAACAGACATTTAAGAGGCACCAAAATTGTAAATGAATCAAGGTATTCTTCAGTATTAAGAAAACGAAAGAGGCCTCTGAAAAGACTCCCATCTAGAGAAAAGAGATTGCACAGAATGCAAAGAAATTCTTCTTGTGATGAAGGATTGTCATTGTTGAGCTTTGATCAGAATGAGACTTCTTCATCTTCTGGGGCTGAAACCAATGAATCTGAGGATGAAGAAAAGTGTTCTAGAAGGAAAAACAGAAAGGCAAAAACAAAATCAAGTCAAGACTGGTTGGATAGAACTAAAGATGTAGTTATAGAGACACCAGACACCCATCTTAACACATCAGGGGACATTCCTCTGAGGGTACTCGCAGAAATATCAGTCAAAAAAAGAAAAAGAGAAAATGAGAGTATTCTTGAAAAAACGTGCACCAGAAAAGGAGATCAGATATTGGTAGTGGGCAAGTCCTTCCATGAAACATTAGATACATTAGAGGAAGAGGATGGTCAAGTTGCAGATATTTTGGGCACCACATTAAAGAAGTCAGATAGAAACTGCACCACAACTTTGGATAATTTGTCTATTGTAGATCAATCATGCAAGCGTAAAAGGGGTCTTAACTTGTACAAGAGCACAGATGCTCCTCTCATAAACTTACCAAGCTTAGACAATTCTCTTGTTGATCCATCTAGTAATGTAACTCAGCAATTAAACTTCAAAGACTCTTTTATGAGTCCGTATGTTGGTTCAGACAAAGAATTCAGAAATGGAACAAAAGTAGATTTGTATACGTCTTTTACTCCAAGGAGTAGGTTCAACAGAAATCAAAAAGGAGGAGAAACACATGAAAGGAAAAAAAGAGTAAATTTTCCCGTCAAAGACAGGCATTTCATTGAAAGGGAAGAAATTGTTGAAGACATAAAACTACAAGAGATGTCAAAAGCTGATTCTAGTGATACAAAATCAGGTGCAGAGAGGCTCAGCTTTGGAAAGAGTCTATGGGAAACCTTGGATACTTACTTTATTTCACCAGTTAGGATGATGTTTGAAGGAAAATAAAAGACAGAATGACAAGTTGAATGTAATCTCTCTTGATCCGATGACACATAGCTGATTTTTGAGATTTCAGATTTATGACTCAGGTTACTAAGATGACTCAGGTTACTAAGATGACCAGTATGTATTCCTGTCAAAATCTCTATCTTGGGAATGTTTCTTCTGGGAAAAAAACACCAACAACTATGTGATCAATATTTAGACAAAATTGTGAATTAGTATCTTTTTTGGAGGGAGGGTAGATTATTAGATTTCATAGTCTTTGGACATGGGGGTGGCAAACTTAAAAAAATATTGAGATATAAGGCATCTTATTTTTACAGTAATCTTCAGCAATTTTGAGTATAGAGATCTGTCTTGTTGGTTTTTGTCTCGCTACTCATCAACCAAGTGCATGATGTCTTTTCATCAACCAAGTGCATGTTGTCTTTATCGAGTACAATTTTTTTTTTTTTTTAAATTACATTGGAAAAGTGTTGTGTTTTTTGGAGGGGTGTGGTTTTTTGTATCATTGGATATATCTTGAAAAATGGTCATCCCAGGGGTGGGAGTAAGGATGCTTCACAGAGTACAAAGTCAAAGTAGAAAGGTGTTAATGTAATATATTATTTGATAAGAATCAGAAAATTGGAGTGGGGCAGGGTTACAACAAATGTTGCAAAATAAAGTATTGTTGCAATCTTTTAAAAGGTGGTCATTCTCTGCATCATTGAATAGGCTTTGTCAGGTGTGTTGAAGTTTGAAGATAGTTACTTAGGGATGGAAAAGAAATTGATATTCAGTGAATGAGGAAATGTGACAGAATTCAACAGTCATCATTTCTAATCATTAAAGACAATGACTTCTAGTTTTTGGACAGATGACTCTAATAATTTCTACTTTTAGTTATTGTCAAGTGGGCATAAAAGTCCATGGACATTTTTAACTAGAAATAAATAGTCAATAGCATAAACATTTGTCCTAAAATGCTTCTAGTTTGTTCATGCACCATATGTATTCTGTTATCAGAATGATTTTAGATATTTGTTGCAGTACATTTGAGCAAATGGGGCACCCAGCGCGCGCAGATCTTGCGTAGCCCAAGTCGTTCACGCAAGATCTTCAAAACCCTTGACGAATGAATGCCACTTAATTCTATCTCTTGCACGGTATAACGTGCGTCTTCCTCAATTAACGTTTTCACAGTTGCAACGTTCTTTTCCGTCAAAACGGAAACCGGCCTACCCACTCGAGGGTCATTTTCAATTGACTCCCGACCATCATTAAAACGACATACCCACTTGCAAACTGTAGCATATTTTAAAGCACCATTCCCAATTAGCATGAATTTCCGTTGACGGAAACCCGAGTTGTGCTCGAATCTTACAATATACCCTCTGTTCAGAGATTTTTCTATCCATATTGAACGCTATATTTTACTACAGTGTATAAAATCACGTGTTGAAAATACCCAGCGCAGCGCGCATGTAGACTTCGTGCGCCGCATACCGTGATACCGTTCGAGAGAGGAATGATTACGCAAGGTCTGTAAAAAATCGTGCAACTTCATAATCGCGTTAAAAAGTTATAGGCTTACTCTACGAAGTTTAAAAAGTGTATGTCCCTCATAATGTTCTTTTGAGTCACAGAGGTGGATCACCCCACCCCCTGGCATCATAATTTGGTCTTCAAAAAATGAAATTAAAAATAAATTAATGAAATCAAAGACAAGTGCAGGATATGCATACACATAGGTAGTTTAGAAATCATTTAGGGTTTTTTTTGGTTTTTTTTAGGTCAACAGAGTAAACTCAGGTGACCTATCGCAATAGGTCTGAGTCCGTCGTGTTAACCATTGAACATTTTTAACTTCTTCTTGATAACTACCATTCCATTTCTTTTCAAATTTAACCGGTCACTGTAGCTTAGTGGGGGGCCGAGTGGTTAGAGCATCGGGCTCAAAATCACAAAGCCTCTCACCTCTGTCGGCGCGCGTTCGAATCTCGGCCGCGGCGTTATGTGAGCAAGTTTGCCAGTTTACTTGCGGAAGGTCGGTGGTCTCTTCCCAGGTACATTGTATTTGGGTTCTCTCCTCCACCAACAAAAACTGGACGCCACCAGATAACTGAAAAATTGTTGAGTGTGGCGGAAAGCAATAAATAAAAAATGTAGCTCGGTGGTTAGAGAGTTCCCTTCGTAACTGGGAGGTCTTGAGTTCGAGTCCCACTCGTGCCATGGCCGCATCAAACCCAAGGCGTAAACATTGGTAGTGAATGCTCCTTCGCCAAACGCTCGGCATTTAGAAGTGAGAATCTTGGGTCTTTCGGATATGACCTTAAAAACGGAGGTCCCGTGTTGTGGCAGGTGTTGGCACATTAAAGAACCCTCACTGCTACAGCACTAAACATAGGTCTAAATTTGTAGTTCTTGAACTTCAGCTGGTGACGTCTCAATCTGAGTAAAAAATTCTTGAAGGGACGTAAAACAATCAATCTTTTCAAATTTGGTATGAAGAATCTTTTGAAGAAGATGGACATCAATTGTAAATTTCAGGACTCCAGGGGCAGTGCTAAAAGTGACCAATTTTCAAAAATCTTCATCTCTAGAACTGCACATTTGTAAGAAATTCTAAATACATGGTAATGTAGAGCAGGAAGGCCTCTACCAAAATTGTAAATATCATGATCATGGGGGTAGGGTGGGGCCAATATGGTCATTGATTAAATGTTTGAACACTTGAACATTTTTAACTTCTTGATAACTACAATTGCAATTCTTTTCAGATTTGGTATGAAACATCTTTGGGATAATGTGGACAAATATTGTAAATTTCAGGACATCTGGCCTTGTGGGGTCCTAGGGGCAGGGCCTAAATTTGACCAATTTTCAAAAGTCTTCTTTAGAAGTGCACATTTGTGAGAAAAACTAAATGCAGAGTAAGGTAGAGCAGGAAGGCCTCTACCAAAATTGTAAATATTATGATCCTGGGGGTAGGGAGAAAAGCCAAATGCATGGTTATTATGTCCATAAAGCCCTTTACAAAAATTGTGAAATTCAATGCAAGTCAGAGAAATATGAGCCAATTCAAATGCTTCTTCAAACTTCATATTTCCTTCTATTGAATGGGTGGGAATAGTATAATACTGAGAAAGGTCATAAAGCTGTGAACAAAAGACTCAGAAAGGCTTTAATGCAAACATGAGACTTCTTCACAAGTCTGTGTATGAGCTGTGGTACTCATGTGACCGTTAGTTATGGGCCTCAAGTTTAGAAATCAGACGACCAAAATTTGTACATTTTGGCAATAATGGGTACTGATATGTTGAATCACTACGCTTCAGTATCTAGAGCTAGATGTACGGATGTCTGTTAATTTTATCGCTAAATTGGTATACTTTAATTATTAATAATATTGGCCTACACGTGATTTTTTATAACCATTTTTCGTACATCACATGAAAATAAATATGAATATATATTTCAAAATATAAATTAAGAATACGATAACAGCTGCTAATATTATGTATTCAAATGAGACATGGTTTTTATTTTTTATTTATTGCTTTCCGCCACACTCAACAATTTTTCAGTTATCTGGTGGCGTCCAGTTTTTGTAGGTGGAGGAGAGAACCCAGATACAGTGAACCTGGGAAGAGACCACCGACCTTCCGCAAGTAAACTGGCAAACTTGCTCACATAACGCCGCGGCCGAGATTCGAACACGCGCCGACAGAGGTGAGAGGCTTTGTAATTTTGAGCCCGATGCTCTAACCACTCGGCCACGAGGCCCCTTTCATATGTCTTGATTATGTAAAGCGTCGAGCACCTGTAATTGATTCGGATTCGAGCATTGTTGTGGCGGATTTTTTTATTATAATATCGCATACTGTGTAACACAAGCATATTTACAAGTACACATATATAACAACGGCAACTGAGCAGGATGTACATATGCATATAGATATTTAGGCATGAAGAATCGGGAGAGGGGCTGCCCATCCACTTTTTTCGCTGACATTTACCATTTATTTGCTTTAGGAAGAAAAACTTGACCAACCTAATGTCACCAATCTTATGAAGAATATAATACGTGTTTAGTGAAGATTGCTTTGATGTAACTCCCCCTCCACGATTAAGAAGATTGGGGTACATTGTAACTGTAAAATGACCCCCCCCCCTCTCTCTCTTGTTTTGGATAGCCCCCACAGCATCGTCTCTCTCTCCCTCTCTCTCTCTTGTTTTGGATAGCCCCCGTAGCATCGTTGAGATGGGGGGAGCAATAGGAAGTTGGAAGTAAGTTGAATTCTTTGACAAGCGCCAAAAAAAAAATAAAAATAAATAAATAATGATAATAAAAAAAAATCAATTATTTATTTCGAACTGACATTCTTCGTATTCAACTAATACTTTTATTAAGAATAGTTGTGTGTGTGTGTGACCCAATAACGTCATGGAGGGAGCATTCATCCTGTTCAATTCATGATTTTCAAATCCACATTGAGTGTTATCAAAAATAGGGGGGGGGGGGGTGTCCACCCAATATAAATGCATTTTTATTTCCTTGTGAAAATAACAGATCGTAATAGTTGTCAAAAAAAATTTGCTTAGATATAATTGCTATCTGAATTATATATGAATTACTCGATGTGTTTTGCTGTACCCAGAGAAATGATTTCCCAATTATGTAACATTTGTATCACTTAGTACCACCTTCTATTTAATGTCAAACGCGTACAGACAGGCAGACATATTTCATTCGCTTGTATCGGCACAGGTATATTTCACACACACACACATATATATATATATATATAAGCAAACCTTTTATGTATTCCTTGTGTATAATTTTATCTGACTCCATCAGTTTTATTTAAAGTATTCATATGCATGACTTAAATAAACATAAATTTAAAATTCATTTCATATTCAGACATCGAATATCGCCGCTGAAAATATGATGTTCTACTCGACATTAAGGCAAATGCACGCATTGTTTTCCTCATGAATTTAACATGAACTTCTTCTGCAAAGTGGTGATGAACACGATAAAATTAAATGTATATGTATTTTATAGCATGCCAGTTTTTAATAGTCTATGAAAAATATAATTTCTGAAAATCTCAAGGATCCAATGCCAGATACTACATCGATTTTTCCTCTAGTTTCTCAAATCCAGCATGCCAAAACCTCTCGACTTCCCTCATTGAGTATTTTCATGTAAAGAGATAATTGCAACTTTTAGGGAAAAAAAAATATTTTGGGAGAACCATGGAACTGTGAATCCTATAACGTCGATGACATCGTAACGAAAAGCGACCGTCAGAGGACAGAGTTCAAAATGCAATGTTAAAACGTTATTCCCCCCTCCGTTTAAAAAAAAAATCAACAAGTAAATGGTAAATATCATATATGAATGAAACGAGAACATTGTCACCTTTCTACCTGCAAAATATGGTCTGCGGCCAACTTCCCTTGTTCTTGTACAGGTAAATCTTTTACTTTTTCCTGAGAACAGCAGGCTAGTACAGCAGGCAGCAAGTTCAATTCTTGTCAACGACTTTCCATGGGTATTAAATTCATGGACTGACACACACACACACACACACACAAACACACACATACACAAACAACAAAAAAAGAAGACCCACCACAAAAAACAAGTAACACACAAATAAGAAAAATTAAAACCCAACAAAAAACACATACACACACACACACACACACAAACATGTGTTTCACGTTTTTCTTTGTTAAATGAGAAAAACCTACTTCATTGATCACTTAATTTACAGTTTGTCACAACTGAAAAAACGTGTTTGTAAAAAAGAAAAGTGCATACACAGTATTATTTCAGACTAAATAAAACAAAAAGTTTTGAGCTCTGACCATATGGGCCCGTCTAGAGAAATTCACAAGACCAGATCAAACACATAGTATTACAGTTTTTTCTGTTTTGAAAAGATCTTTGAAGAGAGAGTTCATCAAGAGTACATTAAATCACTTACAGAATGTTAATCAAAATTAGTTCAAGTGTGATAGAAACACAAGTTCCAATTGATTCATTCCATTTCAATATATTGTAATATAATTTCATCCGAAATTCCAAAATGATGATGAAAAGCACAGGCCTGACGAACTTGTATGAGTTTTGATTTTACAAGCCCAAGCCTAGTTTTACTGGACGTTGAGTTTGCACCAGTGGTTAATTTTGAAGAGTGTTGTTTAAGAAATAAATTTCATTTTAATCATTGTTGTCTGGTGTCCGTCTGTCCATCCGTCCCTAAACTTTTAAATTTTCAACTTCTTCTCCAGAACTGGGCCAATTTTAATAAACTTTTGCAAAAATCATCCTTGAGTAAAGGGGATTCAAGTTTGTTCAAATGAAGGGCAACGCCCTTCTCCAAGGGGAGATAATAGTGAAAACACCTGACAAAAATCTTCTCCAGAACCAGCAGGCCAATTTCAATCAAACTTGGTACAAATCATCCTTAGGTAAAAGGAATTCAAAGTTTTACATGCGAATATATTGGGGAAAATCTTTTTTATTAATTCATATATTTGTTTTTAGCATGCGTTCTTTAAATATGGGCCAAGGTGACTCAGGTGAGCAATCTTGTTAAGATTGGCAGGGCCACATTAAATTGTATCAAAATGCAATTGCTCCTAAGTTGTGTTGATTCAATTATATATAACACCCCCCCCCCCCCTCCCACACACACACTAATTGCTCACAACTTTTGAATGGCAAGTGATAGGAGTTTGATATTTCATATTTGAAGTTCCATTTTTGTTTTGGTATCAAAGTTTTTTACCTTGTGACATTCACCTACTTTTAAGAACACCTAATCTAGGCAACATCTCCTGAACTACATAAGTAGGGCTTTCATATTTATTTTACAGACCTTATTGCAAGAAATTTCATTTGATGCCATGATGTTTGACCATGTGACCTTGGCCATGGAGTTTTACACAAATTTTAAAACTTTAACCTTGCTTATAACCTTTGAATAGTGAGTGATGCACATTTCATGTATGCATTCCTTGTGACAAGACCTTTCTTTTGGTACCAAATTATCTGACTTTGTAACCTTGACCTTGGATTTTGGCCTACTTTAAGAAAAGTATCCTCTGAATTGTTTATGGTAGGTCTTTCATATATACATTTCTTATGGCAAGACCTTATATTTCATACCATAATCTTTTTTTTTATCCTGAGACAATGTATCTTGGTTATATCTTATCCTATGGGGCCAAGTTGGGGTCACAATTTGGGGTCAAATTTTCATGAGAATAAAGATTGTTAAAAATCACAATAGCCGAACAACAGCAATCCAAATTGACTCATTTGAGCAATGTGGGCCATTGGACTTTTTATGTTGGTTGTAGCATCTCATTTAGTTTCTTTACTTCTTCAGGAGTATAATCCTATAATATATAATTCTGAAGAAGTAAAGAAACTAGTTGAGTACATTCACTTGGCTTCGTGATATTTTTTTTTATATAATATGCTATTTACACATGTACATAAAACAAAGAGGCATTTGTAATATGTAAACTTTTATTGCAACAAAACAAATGGCAAGCAAAACTATGATAAAAACAAAATTAGTTTTCACCACAATAAAAACAATATTGGGCAATGTTAACTTTGTCAGTACAGACAGATCTATGTTAAAAGTACTGAAATACCAGCATTTCATAGAGATTCTAATGGGTTTTAAAAATTCTGTAGTTCACAAAGTTTGGAAATGTACTGATACTGACATTTTTATATTTTTCTTTTTTCTTTGATGAAAGACATTTGGTTCTCATATAATAACAGTCCAGAGATCAATGGTGGACCAATATTTTGAGCTTTACTTAAAATCATATTTGAGCAGATTCAGTCACTGCTAGTGGTAGGTGGAGAAATTTAATGCAGATTTGGATTTCCTCATGCCATGTATACTTTTCTTTAGTTCTTGACAAAGTTCTTGTCCCTTAGCATCCCTTTGAAAGTTTTTTTCAATATGAACATCAAACAGTTGTTCCATATCATTCTGAAAATGAAAAATTGAATCAGTTACACATAAATTCAGCCCTTAAGAAATTAAATATCATAATTAAAAAATTTACAGCAAATGAACCAGGTTGTTCATATGATTAAGTCATGAACCCCAAAGGGCTTCCCAGTAGATTCGACCCAGTTTGTTTCCCTAAGAAAATTTGATATTGCTATTAATCATATTTACATTTAAGGTATATTAAAATTATACCTATGCATCATGGCTGGTCTGATCTTAAAAATGTTCAAAGGAAATTGAACAAACTATATGCATCCAGTCTTATATTTGCTGGAAGGTTGAAAATAATGACAAAGACAACTGTTTTTAGAAACCACAAAAATAAAGCTGTTTATTACACTTTCAGCAGTGAAATACTGAAATTTATCCTTTCAATAAAATATATATTTTCACAGTTGTTATTTTCACAGTGAAAATAACAAAAGTGTTATTTTCACTGTGAAATTAACAACCCGAACTGTCGTAAAATTCATCTGCAATAAATACGAACACCTTTATTTTACGTAACAAAAAATGCTTTATCGTGTTTCTACTTGAATATTAAAATAAAATTTAATCAAAGTTGTTTTATTGTTCAAATGTATTTATTTCTATATACTGTACATTTTTCTTAAGGTACTATTTTTTTGGCACAACATTTTTGGAATGTTCAGTACGAGGTTTTTCTCATTGTATGAAGATTGGTGATTTCAAGTGAAACAGGAAATTACTTAGGTCCCAAACCCCTTTCCCTATATTAATCTCAAGTTTGTTTGACCTTGGACTTTTCCTCCTCAAATAGTGCTCATCCTTATCCCGAAGCAAATCTCAAAATGAAATACGGAGATGTTGGGTGGGAATGGAAATCACTTGATGCTAGAAAACTGTATGCTGGACCTTTGACTTTGATTCTAAAATCAATAGGGACCACCTCATTAGGCAAGTCTGTGTGTTAAGTATAGTGACCCCAGGTGAAAAAGAACTCACTTAAAGCCTAGAAACCAATTCATTTACAGATGGATGGATGAACAACCTGACTCCAGTTTAACCCCCTACCTACTCCACTTTTCTGGGGAATTAATAAACCCCTAGAATTAGTGATTGCACAACAGCTATTTATAAATGACTAAAGATGCAATAATCGTTACCATACCTGCCATTGTTCTAATTCCTGACTTAATGCCATCTTCTGCTGAATAGCTTCCATTAACTGAGATTTTAATTCCAACAGCTCAAACTTAGATTCTGCCAATTCTATTTCCATTTTGTTTTTCCTGAAAAGAGCAAAGAATTAAATCATTATCCACACATTACTCATTGAAGGACTGTCAATCTCCAGATTCTTCTTTACACCGGGAAAACAAGTTTACTGACAAATTTCTTGCACTACATTGAAATGCATGTATACTGAAAAGGAGTTTTATCAGTGTTGCATTCAAGATAGTAGGGCTAGCCTAGATGTTTGTTCAACTTCTTAGCACTATGTAGCTGTTACAATCTTGAATAAACAGCCCAATCTAATTGGATTGATAAGCAGCCCAGATAATGATCATTCATTAACTTGCTGGGAATGTGGAAGAAATACAGAACACTTTTGTTGCTAGGGTAAATCACCTATGTTTATAATATTTTTACTGAAACAGTAGGGATTCATACTTTTCTATTGCAAAGTCCCTTTCTTGTCGAGCTTGTTGAACAATTTCTTGTTCAGTCGTGTGACCATTTTGTAGCAGTGCCATATGTAGTTGATCCCTCTCAAGCTGAACATTGGCAAGTGCATCATGCTGCATGGACAACTGAAAATGTGAAGTACATTATACACCCACACAAAAACACAATAAGAGTTCCCTACAATACAGGTTATTTCATGATCATCAGTGTCTTTTTATACATCAAATACAGAAATCATGCAACAATTTTTAGTTAATGTATTTTAATTTGATGATATATGTTTTTTTTTTATCCTCAATGCAGTTTCCATTTTCGACTATAAACAAAAGAACATCAACTATTTCATGCCACAATACTGTTCCTCATAAATACGGATAAGGCTAGAAACACATTATGTTCTAAAATAAACAATTAAAGTAACCAGATAGCAAGGGCCCTTTCGAAAGAGATATATACTATTAATCTGATGAACCAGTAATTTTCTAAATTGTATTTATCTAAAGAATCCACTAAGAATTTCATAGTGCCTTTTTTTCTCTCAATATTACATGTATATAGTCTTTGTAAAAGGTGTGTGATGCATAAGCAGATGTTGTGTCTTTCACAACCATGACTTTGAAAATTTTATGTGATGCATACAAAACTATGCATATTTGTTATATGATTTATGATTTTAAGTTCATTCTAGCTGATATAGCAAAGCTGTATACCATTAAAAAGTAGGTATCCTCATTCCTAAAAAAAAGATTTCATCTTTTTAATAGCATAATACATGTACACTGAATGTAAAAACTGCTAATACAAAAGGTTTGTAAAACAAAATTGAAAACAACAACAGAACAATAGTCACAAAACTAAAAATAAATACACATGTACACAAAACAGGAAATGAATGTTATATTTCATTCCTGTCCAAAACAGAGTGTGATAGGTCACACAAATGAAAGATTACAGTGAAAGCTAGAAGAGTCTGTATCAAAGATGTGAATCCATATATACATTAACTTTAAAAATCTGAAATACAACACAGAATTTACAATCAGACAGTGTACAGATAACTAATAGCTCCATCTGTCAATTGATCTATGCAACAGATGGCCACAACTTAAAATTTTAAAAGATGGATTACAGAGGCTGGGTATGCTTACCTCTAAAATGGAAACCTATAACAACAAATATGACCTCACAATCCCATATATCTCAGTCAATTGATTTCAATCATAAATACATATATGATTGGCCACAAGGAATCAGTTCAGACATTTCTGAAAACCAGTCCTCCATTCATTTTTCAGGTTAAACATCTTATCAGCTAATATAAAAATGAGGTTTTCTTGATATTCAGTGTGCTCCCTGTCTGTTTAAAAATCAATTCTCATTTCCAACTTCTCCAGACCAGCTAATACCAACTTGGCACATGTTTTGCTTGTGGTCCTATCTGTATTTTTCAAACTGGCCATCATGCCTTCTGCATAGCCAAAGGACAAAATCAATACATTTTCATTCATATCATCTTCATGTATAGCCTTTCAACTTGGACGAAATATTATATTTGTGTCCTGAAAAAGGTTTTATTAATTCATGTACTATTATGTAATCACACCAAACTTGTCCAAAATGGTTCTCAGGTTGTCCTAAAGAAGAGAAGCTGCTTTTCAGAGTCAAACTAACTTATATCTGACTTTGCTGTTTTGCTTCTTCTCTTAAACATTATGTTCAGTAAGAAGATTTTTCAATCTGAAAGATGGCCACATTACCTCTGACAGTTCAAAGTTTATTTAGTATTTGCTATTTTTTGAAAGATTATCAAATTTCAAAATGGGGGAGTAGGTGGCTAAACTACTTTCAATATTTGGTAAAATTGTCACATATAGATAGTTCTGATTGTTAGGATGTACCATGTGTATTCTGGTGCACATTGTGGCCCTGGGAGACTCTTAATTTGCGACAAAATGACATTTCAGTTAACGCTGCTTTGATTTGTCTGAGCTGGCCAGTGTAATGGAAAACATGACACTCACTGTCACACTTTGAGAAAAGAAAAAGAATTACCTTTACCTTTCCTGTGAGATTCTTAAGCTCTTGAGTTTTCTGCTCAAGCTGGGAGTCCCTTCGGGTTAGCTCCTGTTTTAGATGATCAAGATCATTCTGAGCACCCCTCAGCTCATCCTTCAGATCTGTAATGTGTTTACTGAGCTCTGATACACAAATAAGATCCTCTCCATCCAAGCACACCTGAGATTCTTCCATTATCTTATGAAAATGAAAACATAACATTCTAATTATGCATATGCAATTTTTCTTCACTTTATGCAAATAAAAAAAGGTGAAATTGAAAATCCCAGTGAAGTGAAACTTGTCTAATCAAGACATGATTGGTATATAACCTGAAAACAATGAAACTTGTCTAATTCACACAAGATTAATATATAACCTGGGAACAACGACACTTGTCTAATTTGGACATGATTAGTACGTAATCTGGAAACTGAAACTTGTCTAATCAAGACAAGTTTAATACATAATTTGAATACGACAAAACTTGTCTATTCTGGACATACAGTGGAACCCCATTATATCAAATTAAAGTGCTCATTAAGTTAATTTGAAAATTCAAGGTAAAAACCACTTTAAACAAACCTATATAAAATAGATATATGGTTTTTATGTTGTCCCAAGATGTCACAATTCTAATCTGGACAATCATGGTACACATACCCAGGACTTCATACCAAAAAATCTTCATATTAGAGAGAACCTCTCACAAAAGAATTCATTTGGGTGTCAAAATATGTATATTCACATCCACCAAATGTCTGCAATAAACCTCTGATGTTTCAAAAGCCCTAGTATTTACCATTTAGAAGTTATGGCCAATGTCTAAATTTTTAAAAAGTAGGTCAAATATCAAGGTCAAGGTCACATGGTCAAAAATTTTGGTACCAATACTAAAGTCTTGTCATAATAAAAACTCAAAAGAAATGCTTACCATTTAAAAGTTAGGGCCAATGTTAAAGATTTTAGAAAATAGGTCATACACAACGGTCATGGTCACAAGTGTACAAAATTTTGGCACAAAAGAAAGGTATTGTCACAAGGAATACTAATGTGAAATATGAAAGCCCCAGTACTTACCATTTTAATGTAATGGCCAAGGTTAAAGTTTTTAAAATGTAGGTCAAACACCTAGGTCAAAAATTTTGATACCAATGGAAAAGTCTTGTAACAAGAAATACTCATAGGAAATATCAAAGTCCTAGTCTTACCATTTAAAAGTTATGGCCAAGGTTAAGTTTTTAAAAAGTAGGTCAAACACCAAGGTCAAATTACAAGGTCAAAATTTTGGTATCAACGGAAAGGTCTAGTCACAAAGAATACTCATGTGAATATTAAACTGCTAGCATTTACTTTTCAGAAGTTATTAGGAAGGTTAAAGTTTCAGACAGAATGACATAATTACAGTCAAAAACAATAAAACAATATGCCCCCCCCCCCCAATCTTCAATCACAGGAGTATTAAAGGATTGTCATCAAATATAAATATAAGTTAAAGGAATAAATGTTTCAAAGTAGTCTGTGATATGTGGGATATTTCTGCTTCCCTGATTACACAAAATAGCCCTTGCTTCCAACCTTAAATACAGTTTACGCAACATTTCGGATTGCACAACATCCAGATTAAATAATTATAATCAAAGCACATATAAACTCTCATAAATATATCATGTACTAAATAATAATTAAAGAAATTAATTTTTTTTAAAACTTACTGTAGGTTTGAAAGTGAGAACATCCTGCATTAATTCCTTGAATTCTTGAAGTAAGTTTGACAGCACACCTGGACGTATATCCTCACACACTGTATAATCTGAGCACTCGTGCATATCAGTGTTACTACTACCATGCCGAAGACTCGCACACATATCCTTTAACTGGGTATACACATTGACTAGTTCTTGATGAAACTGTAAGAGTTACAGAAGAAATCTATTAAAGGGGGGGACAACTCTTGCATCATCAATACTTATTATAATTATTATTATTATTATTATTATTTACTTTTCCCTAGAATGTACATACATGTGTTGCATTATTATAAAGGCAAATGTTTTTATCTACAACTGCTTTTATTCATTCTTAAGCTTGGTAATAAAAATTACCTGTTCATCATCATGATAATGTTGGGATGAATATTGGAAGTTTTCTAGGAACTGGGAATCTGAGAGGGCAGTGTGTGATGGTAGCTGTGTTCCTGGAGATGTAAGGTAAATGTCATCATCACATTCATACTCATCCTCCTCCATAAGATCAGCTAGAAATGACCCTCCACTAGTATCCGAATCCAGCGGGAACTGTGGCAAATACAATTCATTGATATAAATTGTCTAATTGATTAATCAAAGCATCCCAAAAATCAAAAAATATTATGTAATGAGCAAAAAAAATTAAATTTAAGGACCAAACTGGATCTAAGGTAGAGAGAGAGAGAGAGCGAGAGAGAGAGAGAGAAATAACATTTTTCAAGGGATTTAAATTAAAAAATTCACAAAAATCTTGGCAATGCAACATGTATTAATAAACAGTTTATTTTTACATGAAAGGGTGCAATATATTCATTTAAGATATATTAATTGTATACATGCCAACGATTAAGACGGTGCATGAATAACATACTGTTTTAGATGATTCAGGTGAGGTAAGTGGTGAGATATGATCAGGAGACATCTGAGATATCTCACTGAACAATGAGAGGGACTGAGTTTTACTGGGATGACTAGAGGTGACTAGATTTGTAGACATGTGGTGAAGCTGAGCCTGAAGTTGGACATTGGTTTCCTGAAGTTCTAGTATGTCCCGCTCCCTGTTCTGGACCTGTTAAAGAAATGGTACATGTTTGATTCACTTCATTAACAAGTATGTATATGTATAAGATAAAAATTTTTCCTCTAATGGAGAGACTGCAGAATGTACAGAATTGGTCTATAATTTATAAGTAAGATTCACATCAAAGAAAACGGGGGAAAAAATTCATTTAATCTGTACCTGCTTGCATTCCTGAGAATTTTTCTTCAAAGTGCTATTTCAATTACACGAATTTATCAAATGACTAACACTGTAGTTATACGTGACACACATATCCGATTTCAAATTCTCGTTTCATGTCTATATATAAAAAAGACACTGTGGTACATTAATTATATTAAGGCATTTCCCAGACGTAAAACTTGAGGTGTTAAGTATATGAATTTGCTACATACTTCATTAAATAACATCCCTCAAGAGGACACAGATGGTATATGAACTCTACATACAAGTTATTTTCATGAAAAATAGCATGAATTAGAATGATAACAATTATTCCCAGTGTGTTTGGATCAATATTCGACTAGCATTCAGACTGCATTTGATGTAACAAGTGGATACCACATGGCAATTATGTACAGCAAATCAATTTTTACATGTCAATTGGAATAGGAAGTGAAATACATGTCAGATGTGATGGGAAGCGGAAAAACATTTCATCGAAATTCAAGTGGAAACTGAACTATGTGCAGTCTGTTCACAAACAAATCAAAACCGTGTTTGAATGAATACCTCCTGGCACATCAGAATCAACACTTTTGATTGATTTTAATTAATTAGTGACTTAACTAATTCTCAAGGTCTGAAAAGCAGATCAAAGAATCAGAACACAAGAACTTATATATTAAATACTATTAACTGGCACTAGAGGAAATGAAGCTTCCTTCAGAGCTCTTCAACTCTCAATTCATAAAATATGAATTTTATATATATAATATTGAATGTGAAATAAAGAGTGAGAAGTCAAACTAACTACCATAAACTAGTCAATAAAGTCTTAATTTAACAAATAGGCACACTCCAATGCCTTAACTAAACTAAATGCTGGCATAATTTTCTAAACATTTCTATGTTAGTACTTTAATACACAGCTTACAGTCTGTTCAATTTCCCTTTTGGACTTTTCTAACATCAGAATGCGCTCCTGTGATTCCTCCAGGCTACACGTCACAGCATGCTTCTCCTCCAATACGATGCTCTGTCTCTTTTCCAATTCCTGTCGCTTTGACCGCAACTCATTAA
Source organism: Ostrea denselamellosa (assembly GCA_024699665.1). Taxonomy (NCBI): domain Eukaryota; kingdom Metazoa; phylum Mollusca; class Bivalvia; order Ostreida; family Ostreidae; genus Ostrea; species Ostrea denselamellosa. The sequence goes on along the minus strand of JAMZEH010000005.1, from coordinate 20,940,201 downwards.
TCTGGAAGACATTTAACATCCGATCACTTTCCAGAAATGCCCTTCCCTTCAGATGGTTGATCAAATGCAAGCATTTTAGATGCAAACCATGGAGACCCTAAAGCTACGCATTATACCAATCTTTCATTTCCATAACGGAAATGGAGAGAAATTAGCTTTTTTGTTATGCCATGAAAAATTCTAATCAGAGGAGTGCCTTGGCAAAATTGCAAAAAATTAATGTTTCAGAATAAAAAAAAACATGTCTAAATTCCAGAAGGCATTTTGTGGAATGATCAGTATGTTTTATTACATGGTACACGCAATTAGCATCTTAATCATCTTATGCTAACATTAATGATAATCACAATCATGAAATGTTGTGAAAACATATTATTTCCTCAATAAAATAAAAATTGTTGCAACAGTAACTAAGCATTTGTTCACAGAATACTGGTATATTTCATTCATGCACAGCAGTGTTGCAAACTTTTTAATAACTTTTTGTTAAGAAATTATCATATTGTATCTTATGAGATGGCAGCAAGAATTTGAAAATGCACTTGCAGTGCTGTATGTGGTAGAAAATTTAATGGTAGGCATGGTAGATGCATGCAAAAATAAGAAAATCAATTACAAAACTAAAACATTCAAATTTCCTCTCTGCTATAAAACCTCAATCACATCCCAATAATGTTTTCTTTAAACTTATAGTTTTTAAATACAAATATTACATATTTCTACCTAGGGCTTGAAATTTAGATTGTATAGGAGAAGCTGACTACAAAGCTGAACTTTGCAATGTGTTATGGAATCTTTGTCTTTAAAATCCTCTCGGCATGGTATACATGCATATATCTAAGTTATTGCTGAGTCCTGGGAAAGGGGTAGGAAGACAATCACCTTATGAAATCAACATTTAGATATATCTTTGCAGTGCCTGGAATATACTTAGTATTTTTAAGCATAGTTACTGTTTTGTCTGTCCAGCCATCCATCTGTTTATCTGAGCTCATATCTCCAAAACCTTTCATCAGAAATTGATCATAGCTGATCACAAATATTCCTTGGAACATGGACTTTTGGCCAAGGTCAATTTGAAAGATCAAGGTCATTCAGGACATATACCTTACATAAAGAAAAATTTTCTTATTTCAACAGTTTTTTTTCCAACAGGTATTGATCATATAATAAAAAATAAGTACCAAACAAATGGCTTTCAGACAAAGGTCACTCAAGGTTATTTTGGAAAGGTCAAGATCACTCAGAACATATACCTTATATAACATGTATTAGGAATTATTATTATTATTATTATTATTATTACAAGGCATTTATATAGCGCATTATCTAACATTATAAATATTACTCTAAGCGCTTTACAACATACACAATTAATATATCGCCAAACATACATACAACATAGAGAAATTAAGAAAAGGACTAAATGGGGTATTTTAAAACACAAATTATATTTAGTTACGCTAACTACAAAAAAGACTAATATAGCACACTAAAACACCACACACACACACATCGCATATATACATACACTTGCATACGTACACATACATACATATGTTTTTGTTTTTTTTGTTGGTTTTTTTGTTTTTTGTTTTTTTTAATATGACCGATACATGTAAAAAGAAATACACATAACTTAAAAGAACAATAATAGAAATGAGTTTTAAAAGTAATTCATGCATGGTAAAAGTGAGTTAAATATTTCCATATGGAATATTACTAGGAATATTAGGAAAATTTCCTTATTTCAACAGTTTTTGAACAGGTATTGATTATATATCACACAAATATGTAAGAGGCAAATGGCTGTTAGACAAAGATCAAGATCACTTTGCAAAGGCGAAGGTCACTCAGAACATACACCTTATATATGAAAAACCTTCATTTCAACAGTATTTCAACAGTTATTGGTCATTATGTGAGTCATTCATTACATGAAGTAGTTCATTGGTTAGAAGCAGTTTGAAGAGCATCCATCAGTTTTACTGATATTCTTGTTTTTACCCCACTAGAATATAAAGGGAAATACTGTATTCATTCACCCCAGTAATACCAGTCTTTTTACCTCTTGTTGCAGAATTTCTAGTTGACCAACATGAACATGCATGGATGACCTCCTAGCTGTTATTTTCTCCTTCAGAGACTGGTTCTCTGCTTCTAGTTCCTCTTCCCTCATTCCTGCTGCCCTCAGGTCCTCTGTCAGATGCTCATTTTGCAGAGTTAACTCCCTTATTGCCATGGAACTCTCTTTGACACTGGTAGTGCTCTGGTTCTGGTTGGATTGGAGTTCCTCTCTCAGCTGACTGATGTCATATTGCAGCTCTTTGATAGTATTCTCATACTCTGATTCCTTTTTCTCTAGTCGGAGGTATAATTCATACTTCTCTTGTTCTAGTTCCTGATTGGAAAATGAACGGACAAATGTAAATAAAGTAAACAGCCATATTGTATTACATAAATTTGGACATGGGCTAGGGACCACCTTAATAGCTTATTTTTATTTTTGACTCTGTATCAAAATCTCTTCACTAGCACATAACAAACTTAATGTTGGGGACTGTTACTTTATATAGGGATCGATTGTGGTGATACTGTCCATTTGGATTCATGATATTGATTTTTTGTTACAAATCCTGATTTTCAGAATTCTCTGTGGACTCTGTGGTCATGGTACTCTATACGAATTTTTCTTTTGATCAATAGAGTGTAGAAATTATGTTCTTATAACTAATGTTGAATTTGTTTGTCTTGTGCAAAGTTCCAATACTTTTTTATTTATCTCTTCCAATGCACTTTGGTACTTCTGCTAACTTGATTTCCATCAAAATTATATAAGAATTATACAAAACTCAGATGTCTGAAAAGTCTTGTATAAATAGACATCAATAAAATTATGAATTTAAAGCACAATCGTTTGAAAGTACGCTCTGGCCAAGTGTACATAAAGTCCATACTGAAATTAAAGTAACTTCCAATTAAAGAAGAATGACACGTCATAATGGCTAACTTCCTTTTGATTGATTGATTGATTGTTTATTTGTTTTACATCCCATCAAGAATTTTTCACTCATATTGAGACGTCACCAGCTGTAGGTGAAGTACCACAAATTTAGACCTATGCTTAGCGCTCAGGGCCATAGCAGTGAGGGTTCTTTAACATGCCAACCCAACCATGACACGGGACCTCCGTTTTTATGGTCATATCCGAAAGACCCATGATTCTCACTTCTAAATGCCAAGCATTTGGCAAAGGAGCGATCACTACCTATTTTTATGTCTTAAGTTTGACGTGGCCATGGCATGAGCGGGGCTCGAACTCACGACCTCCTGGTTACGAAGCTAACACTCTAACCAATTTAACTTCCTTTTGAAACACAATGGCAAAATAAATATCAGGAATATATTCCTTATCCTTTTAGATTTTATTGCCTATCTGTGGAGAGTACAATATATCCTGTGGTGGATACCATAGTCCAATATCCAACATGGATCTGATGCTGAAACTTGTCAACCATCTAACAGATACTGAAGCCCTTCCTGTGATATTAAATATAGTTAAGTTTTTCTTTTAAATGCCATTTGATTGATTTAACAAGGGGAGGAGGGTTGCTTACAGGATGATCAATCTCTCTCTCTCTCTCTTTCTCTCTGGCCAACCTCTTTCCTACATTTCTTCCTCCTCCCATCCCATTCTCCCTCTCTTCTGTCCCACTTCCTACTCTCTCCACCTCTTTAAATCTATCCACCAGACATATTTAAAAGATAGATTTCTAAAAGGTTTGTTTGCATTGTGTGCCATTACTCTGATAATCCATTCTATGATATCAAAATGTTAATCCCACTCATAATATCATTAACAGACTTTCAGGTTAAAAATTGGGATAGTCAACATTATGTAATGATCACCAACTGCTATACTGTTCTTTAATTAGAATTTGATATAAACAACAAATGTAAAAACATATAGTTTGAACTTCCATTAAAAAGGTCAAAACATGTATGCAAACAACTTTTCCTCAGTCATCAAAGGGAATGGGGAAAATACTGCAATTAATATGTAATGATTCTAGACAAAATAATCATCAACGTGCTGTAATGTGTGTTCTTTACCGACCATCAATGTCAATGGCCCAGGAATCAAACAGAATCATTAACGTAGCTCATCAGAGGTGTGTGATAAATTAAGGACTTTAGATGTGATGAGAAATACACATATTAAAACCAATTTGATAAAAGATTTTAGCAAAAAAAAAAATCAATCAATCAATAGGTAAATACAGGGAATGATGCAGAACACTTCAGATAACTCTTGATCAATAATACAGTGACCTAAAAGGCTGTAAATGAATCTTTACCTCAATTTTTTGAGCAAACTCTTCTATCAGTTGATCATTTCTCCTTTCAAGTTCCTCATTTTTCTCCAAAAGAGCCTTCCCCAGCTCAGCTGCCAGCGTCAGGTCCTTTTGCTTCTGTTCCAGCTGGGCATAAATGTCAATCTCCTCCTCTTCCTCTGAGAATTCCCCCTCCCCCTCCTCCTCTATCCCTGGAGCCTCCGCCATATTGCCCCCACTCATACAATACTTGTCCTGGCCCCTATAATCGAGGGACGAGAGGTCATTCGCATCAATCCTGTAATCACACATTTGGCATGTTTGAAAAGCCGGAAAGAAATAGCGGTGATGTCATTCTGATTATCATCTCATTTTGTTAATTTATAACAAATTCTGAGCAAAACTCTGCTAACTTAAAACCTTTAAGTTCTGATGTAATCACAGTTCAATTGATGTCCTTTGCTACGAGGCAGACGTTGGTTTGATGATTACCTAATAAAAAAAACCCAACTAAACAAAACATTTATCGATTCATCACTTACATTGTGATTCAGAGCAAAAAGACAGTTCATTAGTTATTGTAATTCGAAATCGCGAGCGGTTCTAAATGATAAAAAAAGTTGATTTAAAAATAATCAAAATAAACTCACTTGTATTCTACGTAAATATTGTGGTATAATAGTAGTCCATATGGAAAGGTAAATATTGACGCAGAACACCAGAGCGTGGGAAATTGAAGGTGCGCTGCTACAACCAAAACCTAGGTAATATTCTAGACGAAACTCGCAATCGAAATAACAATCACAGGGATGTTCGAAGCAAAATTACTCTTTGTAATACATATGACGATTATAACATCATAATCTGGTTTGAATGTCGTTTTGAGATGACGCTGATTTATTGTGTTGTCGAGATTCATTCGAATACGTGCGAATCAAATGAATTTATCTACCGCATAAAGCATCTCAAGATGTCAAACGATCCCTTCAAACTAAATGTAAATTATGATGTATTACTTTATATCTTAAAAAGATATACGCCTTGGGTACCAAGATGTTATCAACGGATCTGGTCATTCGACGTTGACCATCAATTATTCCATTTTAAATTGAGATGATTTTTAAAAAAAATAATATACATTCCCTGTTGATGGGACCATTCGCTATTGTCATTTGGATATAGTCTATGCTTGTGTTCTCTAGACACTGTCGGCTGGGTGACCCCCCCCCCCCCCCCCCCAAAAAAAAAGAAAAGAAAAAGAAAAGGTACATGCAGTCTGTCTTGCATAAAAGCACGCACAAAAATGATCGGTAGTGTTCAATGAACACTTTCGACGTTGTTTCCATTTCTTCGTGTAATGGAATAGTTTTAAAGTCCAGTCTTTTTAATGTTTTCCATAACACAACACCGACAGCTGCATTAATAATATATTCTGATCTGATTTTAATCTTCCATTTTCTAGAGTTTATAAAACAACAAAGAAACTTTTATCTCCCACGTATACCGTATACAAATAGGAACATTACTGCGGTGAAAAGAGCTGCACAGTATTAACGAAGGTTCAGTTGATAATGGGGAACTTTAATGATATTAATTATCAAATCCCCACTGAGGCGGGAAATCTTAGTATGGGTACAATATATAGAGATTGCTAGTCTTTGCATATCAGTCCTCCGTTTGAAAAACATTTGGCATCAATGCAGTGTCCAAATAACCTGATTTCTGTCATTCCAAAGCATTTAATCGTTCGATTTTTTAAAGAACACTTTCTCGGATTTACGTACGCTTTTAGAATATTGTCACCTTACTTATCGCTACCTTCATCTAATTTATTTTCAGGTGACTTGTAAACATTTGATAACTATACAACCAAAGAAATTAAATACCAATGGTACACAAATGAAAAAGGTGTAATTCATTACGATCTACAAAAGTTTGCGGCTCTAAACCGAGAACGATATGAGTAGTTTGAGTGCAGCCATGCCCGCTAGAAAAGGCATTTTAGGGACTACTCTCGCTGTAAGACAGAGTGACGACAAATTGTCTGCTGTGTCTAGCAGTTATGAAAAATCCCGATCAATGGGCGAGGAGAAGAACCCGGTCCCTTTCGTCCAAGAGGATGGATATACGGATATCGTGCTGGTGGTGGAGGGAAAGCGGCTCCACACGTCCAAAAGTCTGTTGTGCATGTCGTCTCCTGTTTTAGCCAGAATGCTGGCCGCACCAGAACAGAAAGACCAGCGGGAATTTCCTCTGCAGGGAAAGTCCTACGATACGATCCATGAACTGCTGTACATTCTCCATCCTGCCTACCAACGCCGAGTGACAGGTAAGAGATATAAAATAACGCATTTTTTGTTTAATATCTTCTGAGTTGACATCGACTACAAAAAGACAACAACAACAAAAAAAATAAAAAAATAAAAATACAAAACAAAATACAAAAAAAAACCCACCCACATATTATCATTATGTTTTACGTTTCCTTTAGTATGATAAAAACATACACTATTGGTTCTTCACATTTTAAAAGATTCCACCTCTTCATGCAAGTTTATGAATATATATATATATATATATATATATATATATATATATAAATTAATTGTACGATTTCCGCAACCAAATTATAGCCATGGGTACTTTTAGCCATGCACCGAAATGAATTTTTACGGTATGTGAACAATGTAATCTCTGGAAAATATTCCTATCCATGCAACAAATTAAAGTACATGAGGCCCGTAGTCCATATCGCTGAACAGAGAAGTTCCATATTCCTCGTGACATAAAAAAAAATTAATTATTACCCCCTCTTTAGCCCCGGGCAGAACTCGAATCCAAACTGTATGTCAGTGCTTACACATTAATTTGATAAATCTAGAAGTTAATATGTAAAATATTACAAACACCCTCCTCTTTTACAGCTCATCATGCTGAAAATATCCCGAGCTAAATGCTGACCATGTGGTAACATCAGTTATCAAGACAAACGTTCATCGCAAGGGAAATTTTGTCAAAACTAAAAAGTGTGCCTTTTATCTCTTTCAGACCACACTGCTTTCCAAATTCTGCCAATTGCAGAGGAGTACCAAATTTGGAATCTGAAGCAGCGTTGTGAAGAAATTCTTCTCCAGTCCCTAAACACAGAGAAATCCATTAAAGACGATCAATTACTTCGATGTCTCCAAATTTCTGATACGTATAAATTATTTGCACTTTGGACCAAATGTCTGCAGCTTTGTGCCAAACCAAATGTTAACCTTGCCTCATTGCAGCGTAACCCAGAGTATGAACACGTATCTAGGTTTTTGAAAAGCATGCTCGAGGCCTTCAAAACTGGCAGCACCGAAACACATCGGCAACACAATGATGGAAATCACGTGGTCATCTCCAGAAGAGGTAGTACAACGCTGATTGATGAAACAAACGTCAGAAAGTCCTATGCAACTAGTCACACCCAAACAAAGTTCTAAATTTCGGGTTTCTAGTCACCGTATGTACATCGCATTAGTTGATTTCGTCGACTAGCATGTAGGGTATTTAATGACTACTGGACATGCAAGTCAGTCACATATGTCAGTAGAGTTGAATCTGAATCCAACTTTTGATTCATTTTGTGTATGTATTTATTATTTTTATACACCTGCATAAAATGCGGGTGTATTATTCCAAACCGCTGTCATTCATCTGTCCCATTAACTTTGTCTTTGCAACTCCTCCTAAACCCTATGGGAATTTTAATGAAACTTGGTACTAAGAAAGATCACAATGTGTAGATGTGCATGTTAGAAGGAGAACTTTATCCATTTTTTAAAAGGAGTTATCGACCTTAGAATTAGTTGTTTTTTTTTAAAAATGCAAAATATTTGTCTTTGCAACTCCTCCTAAACCCTTGAGGGATTTTAATCAAACTTGGTACAAAGAAAGACCACAATTTGTAGATGTGCACATTACAAGGGAAATGTTGTCCCAAAAACTTTGAAGGAGTTATGATCCTTGGACTTAGATTTTTTGAGTCAATAATGTATGCGGGCGTATCATGTACCAGTTTAGCAGTGCTCTATTTTTAACATTCTAGTTATTATGGCCACAAGTTATGCCATCAAAAAACAACATTATTGTTGACTCCAAGCTACCATAACCTGGTGATTCTTTTGATCTACACTGTATTAACCTACTTCCTCTTTTCCTTGTGGAGAATAACTTCATAATGTATACAGCATATAAAATTTCTTTGTATATATTTTAATAAATCATATCACAATTAACAGTTACTCATTATGGATTCCTTTAATACCTATACATGACAAACGTTGGAGATATTACCTATATTTATACAGAGAAATGACTGTAACATTTGCAATATTACTAGTACTCACTATACATACAGATAATACAGACATATGCACATTAAACACATTCTGATCTCTAAACACCAACATTACATGCAAGGATTACAGACTTGCCACATACTACCCATCTTCTTGGTTTCCATTACACCAGCTTACAAAATACCATTCAGTACAAATAAAATACCAAAAAAGGAATATCACTATCAGTTCTTTTTTTAAATTTTTGTTTGTAATTATTTAGAGTGTAAGTTTTACAATGTTGTGAATCACTAACGATGAATTCCATTATGGTTTGTGTCCATATTCTGGTCAAGGTACTACAAGGAAACAATACGTTTTGTATTAAATATTTATCTACCTCAAAAAGTTGAGTAGTGGTGTTTCAGAATTTTCATATTGTAAGTCTTTGCCATGACATGAAAAAAATTACAGACAATAATGCAATGAATTATCATAGTGATTTACATAATGAAATGTCACAGCCTCAAAACATAAGCATCAGTCATTTAGAATAACTTGTATCAAACACATTAAATACCTAATACTTGTATTCACATGACACTGTTAACTTCTTGAAAATATTAAATGCAAATGAAGCACTTTGAAATTAATATAAGAAATGATTGCACATGATGTTTGGCGTTATGAACTGCTATCAAACTACATTCACAGCTAGATAAGCATGCACCAAGATTCTGCTCATGTCTTTAAATGAGAATAAAGAATTATAGCTAAGCTTCTTCTTATTGCTTTGTTTTGTATACAAATATGTAAACAAACAAAACTGGGATGCTAGAATTTTAAACAATTAAAGAGTCTGTAGATAATATACACAAAGTTTGAATTTTACTAGTGTTTTGTAGATATTTCAATCTCTATTAGTAATTGCCACACAAATCCACACTGGGTACTACCACATCTCTGCCATTTCATCATGGCCTTAATATAGAAAATGCCTAGTGTCATTTTTTAAAAGTTGAGCTCTTTTTTCCATCCACCATATCAAAACACACTCTGCTATCAAAAGTTATGTTTAAAAATACTTTTAAGTGTGAACAGTTCCATCTTTTTGTGCATTACAAAAAAAAAAAAAAAAAAAAAAAAAAAAAGAAGAAGAAAGAATCACGATTCTCTTCAGATGATATTACAAAATCATGTTAAACAGAGATTTTTTTCACCCTGTCAATTAATATCACTGTTTAATTCTGCAGTAATCATCCTTTATGATTCATTGAGTTTAAATGTTGGTACTATTGTCATTTCAGAAGATTACGGACCCATCACGTATCGCATAAATACATGAATTGACCAAAGGCAAGAAAAGTAACAGCAATTACATTTGGTTTTCATTGTTTTCTTGCAAAATTGTGACCTTTACATTTAAATTCTGAGTCAGAACTCTTTTTATTACCTTTTTATTAAAATTCAAACTGATATTTTCCTATGTAAAGCCATCTCTATAGTAATAAAACTTTGCTACAACATTAAATTTTGTACCCCCAAATGTGAAAGATAAAACAGGTCTAGTTTTCTGTAATTTAAGTAAATTTCTCATGATAAAAGGCCTCTCCAACCTCTGAAAGACACTGATCAAAACTTAACAAATGTATGAAAAATCTTGGATCATGGTGTAATGGATCATTGAGAAGGAACAAAAAAAAGATTACTGCAATGAAAAATATATATATAAAAAAGGGTTTCATTAGAATAAATACTATAAAATCAGGAATGCATGTTACTCTATACACAAGTACACAGTCATATCAAGAGTTATTTATATGTCTGTATACAGACACTACTTACTACTACGCTGCAGGAAATATGTAATAAATAACAAAATATTTATGAATATTTTGAAGGAAAATCAGAGAGTAACAAACAATATGCTTTATCAACAGTAATCAACAAGACACAAAAATGTTGTATACTTCAATAAAAAAAAAATTATGTCATAAGAGTAATGAAATTTCTCCCAAGTTGAAAGCCAAACTCGTAACCATATTCTCGCCGCAAGTACAACATACTCCAATCGAGTTCACATGAACAACATGGAAATCTAATTATTCTACCATTGATATTATGAGTCCCCATTTTCTTATTGCTATTTTTCTGGCACCATCAGCATAATTCACATGTCTTGAAACAAAATGTTCACACAATAGGTCTATGAGCATTCACACTTTACAGCAACCCTTTTTGCCTCCACCACCTCCAGTTGATTTCTTGTTCAATTTTATGGACTCAGTTGGCTGCTCTGCTGCTTTCTTCATTTGTTCTTTCTTTGTAGCTAAAACTAGTCTTGTGATGGCTAAAAACATCTGAAAGATATATATATACATATACATATATATATGTTTTTTATAGATGCATGTTTATTGTAGTGTATTAAGCTCTTTGATGAGATTCATACCTTGGCACAATCACAAGAGGATCAGTCCCCAAATTAATCGTCTATATTTTACATACAGAGACTTTGATTGTAACACAGTTATAGCAAACCTCCAGGGCCAGCAAAAAACTGTTCACTATAACCAAACCTCGCTATATTCAATAAAATTTTTCTTACTTTTGTATCATAGTGGAATAAACATCACTTCACAATAAGCAAGAATTCGTTATGAGCATGTTTTACTGTATATCTTCTCTCAATACCATACAAAGCTTACTTCTTCTACATTCTTGTTTTCTTTGGCACTGGTTTCAAACAGCTGAATTCCCATTTGCTCTGCAAACTTGTGGGCATCTTGAGTAAGGACGACCTTTCTATCAGAGTCATCATCTTTGTTGCCAACTTAAAAAAATTGTTATTGTGTAAATATTCATGATAATATGAAATCGTGGGTTTCTCAACAGTCTTCCAAATACTGACTTTCATTTTTAAATTCCAATTTGAAAAGCATTAGTGACCAATTCTAAAACAGAAATGATGTAATATTGATATACAACTGAGTAAAACAGGTGCATGATGGAGCATGGGAATTAAACATCATTTCATACTAATTTTCCATCTTCTATTTCATACCATCTAATAAAAAAATCATAAATATATGTATTGTATGTCTAAACATATTATATGCTATATCACCATTCTGCATACAATGAATTATGCATTACCTAAAATTCTATTAACAACATCACAATTTTGATCAATCTCATGAAGCCATCTTTTCACATTGGCAAATGATTCTCCACTTGTGACATCATACACCACTATAACTCCATGTGTTCCCCTGTAGTACCTATACAAATAATCAAAAGATGATTCATCAAGGGCAATGATTAAACACAAAGGAGACTGCAGACTGCATCACAATCAATAGCTGTCATTACTTTATTTTACCACAGGTAATAATCTTAATGCTCAAAGAAGCAATATATGATCAATAACTTCTTTAATCTTCAAATGAATGCAAATGAAAACAAGAGGCCCATGGTCTTTTATTTTTATGGTCAATGGAGTCTCACACAATGAAAACACTGAATAAGATGTGTTGCATGTTGAAAGTGTAACGAGTGCATCCTTCAAACTCTCATTTTGTGATCTAAGTTGACATTCATTTCATCTATTTCTCCATAAAAGTATAATAACCCAGACAGGCATTTCTTAATTTTATCACTTTTACATTCATTTTAGCCATTTGATCATAGATCAAGATCACAATACACTGTATGCTTATAAGCAACCATCTGTCTGTCTTACTAATTTATGACCTTAAACAAATATTTCTAAGATTTTTATCAATGACCTTTGCGAATTGACAAACATCCTAAGTGAACACGCTTCATGAAAAATATACCAGCATGAAACGTCAAAGTTCATAACCTCATGTATTTTTAAAAATGAAATGACATTTTTTTTATATTTCATTTCCATCAGCATTCACAGTCATTAAAGTAGATGTATTACATGTATATTTGTCAAGATTTATGTGTATTGTTCACAATTGCAACAAATTATTGAGGAAATGGTTATCATTAAAGTTTGTAAAAGTATCAAAGGTAAACACAATGGAAATTTAAATATCAATCATGAATCGTCTGATCATATGCAGATTTTCTGCCATGTATGAAGTTTGAATGGCTATATATTACAAATTCGTAGCCGTAACATACATTTTTATTAACAAGTGAACTTCACCAAATGACCTTGGTTCAGAGTGATGAACATCAAGTTGTCAACAATATTTGTACCAAGTACAAGATTCTAATGTATCTCCAATAAAAATATTTGGCTTTGAGACTGAAGGTAGACTGGAAGGACAGCAAATATGATGTGATTCAAGAATACCAGCGGTACTTTCACTACAGACCTAGCTTGCATGCTAGATGTTCTAGAGAAAAGATTGAAATACTACAACAATGAATGTTCATTATATGACAAATACAGTCCCCACACAGGGGCTATGATTTTCACAATTTTGGTAGATATTAACAGGCATGTAATAACCATGCACTCTGGTTGGTTGTGTGGTGTCCAGTACTCTAGAAGATTTTTAAATTCATAATGTATTTTTACTGTTTGAGTCAAAGAACCCTGTCTGAGCACCAAAGCCTTGGGGCCACACATTTCACAATTTTGAAAGAGATCTCTTAGCTCATCACGACTTTGCATATAAATTTGTCTGCTATATGTCCCAGAGTAATGATGATGATATCGGGTCTTGGCTCCCATGCTTAGCACAAAGGAAGCCAGGGGCCACATAATTCACAATCTTTGTCCCCATTACCGTATTGATTCTACATACCAATGTTAGTAAAAATTGGCTATGTAGTATCTGAGAAGAAGTTGAAAATGTTTAAATGTTGATGCATGATAGCAGATAAATACATATCGAAATAGGTCATCTGTGAATCTAATTAAAACCATCAGTTAGAAACAATGCATGTGTATTGTCTTATGCTTCTTAATATGCACATCAGTGCATCAAGTATGATATATAAATCAAATGTTAATTCAATGAATATGCACTTTGTATTATTATTATTATTTTTATTTTGCTGATTGAAGTATGCGGTGGAATGAACTACTACCGTACAAGGCCGAACAAACAAATGATGAAAGATATTGACACCACAAAGATAAAATAATCTAGCACAAAGTACAAATGTCCTATATAATGAGTTTGTATATCACACTATGTGAATATGCATATAAATCTTAGTCTTCATGGAAATAAAAAAAGATTTTGAAGATTCATATACAAGACTTTGGATCCCAATTCCCTGATGTATTCCCACAAAAGAAAAGCGCACTTGAAATTCAAATTCACTTGCATTTATATAGGAATGCTGGAATATTTCTTTGACAAAAGTGTAGCTCTATGAGATTTGAACACATAGGATAGTCTATAAATGGCCTAAATCAGCGCTGTTATTTTATAGAAAGGTCAGGTTGTATTGATCTTTTGCATACAAATACATCATTTGTACATGTACAAACTAACTTAAAAGATTTCATCCAAGGAATTCAGCAAATGAAGTAAAACTACTAGTATTCAATACTGTTTGAACTTTGAATTTAGAACAAAGTAAACATCTTTAAGGCCAAATAAAATAATATGTGTGTTTCCTATTACCAGATTTTAATTCCAGGTAGGTAGGTAGGTAGGTGAATCATTTTATTTTACTGAAAACTTTCCATTTGATTTCAAAACATAAAACATGACAATTCTGTCACTATAGGACAATATACATGTAGGATTATTTCTTGAAATTCCCATGATTTATATTGCAATGACAAGCCACATGCTTCCACCATCTTGGAGCACATGTGTAAATTTGACAAAGTTGTCAAGACATTTCAAATCTTTATTGTAACTGTTTTATGTTTTAAGATTTCAAGCATTTTATTAACTGTGAGGCAAATTTAGCTTAGTGTAAAAATAGTGAAAACACCAGACAATTCTGGAATTTTCCAATATATCTTTCATTGTGATTATAAAATATTTCTGGTAGGATGTTTTTTTTTCCAGGAAGGTGAAAACTGGAAACACACACATTATTTTATTTGGCCTAAGCACTATGATTGGACAATATTTCCCAGTGCCAAGATCCATAGCTTTTAATTTATAATGGTGTCAAACATCCATTTAATGATCCCTCCAGCTTTTGTTAACAAAACAGGATCAGACTTGGTGGCATACATGAGAAATTGAGTTACAGCCTCAAAAATGGAAACTTCGAATGAAACTTAGACAAACTGCAACTGAAAATGCTAATCTACAATATCGCAAAGCTAATACATATGTATGAATAAAATATCATGATAAACAAGTAGTCAGCATATATGTTATTTATAATTGAAGGATTCTGATTCTTGACCAATTCAGCAATTATTATTTCTTTTGTGTATGTGCACACACAAACACACATAATTGATAGGAATGCAGACCTTACTGAAATAAGTTGAAACCCTTTCACATGAGGAAGCTTATACACGAAAATGTTTATGAGAAGTTAGTCAAAATGTTGATAAAATATTGCATTTTACATTGTACATGACAAATTCAATGACTAAGACAAACAAGCATTCTGAGTGTATTGCAGGCAATACAAAGTCCTCTACCATTAGGACAATTCAGTCAAAAGTAAGCCAAGCATAACAAAACTCAAACCTGATCTGTAACTATCCAAGGCAAAGCCATGTATAAAATTTCATTTGAATATCTTCATCCTATGAAGAGAAAAGTCTGGAAAACTTCAAGTGGAATGACAGACAGATGGATGGACAGACAGACAGAGGGTAAAGGCAAAACCAGTAGGGGACTAAATATATGCACATAAATGGTACTAAAGAATTCAAATGAACACATTTAGGTGACAATGTATGAATTCTTCTATCGGTATGATAGCTTAAAGGGATGTCAGTGGAACTAAAATTAACAAGAAGCATGTGTTAACAAGAACTCTGCAAGATGGGGCATGTTCCCTCACAATGAGTGCCTACAAGCATTTCCTATGAAGCCCTATAGTGATCTTGACCTTTGACCTTTTGATCCCAAACTCAATAGGGTTCTTCCTCTCTTGATAATAAAGCTGCAGGGCAGTGTTATTTAGGTGTTTACATGAGTGACACAATACCTGTGCTTCTTTTTTGGGTAGATAATTGTTTAATTGTCCAGTTTTAACCATACACCAATGTGTCATTGTGGGGTACTATTTTCTTGATGACTAGATAGCTGCAAGATGCCAAGTAATTTTAAGAAAATACTTTTAAATACCTGCCAATAAATGAAAAATATGAAGGAAAATGTGTCAAAACAATCCCAGGATGTTCAGTTGGTCTGTAGTGACTATACACCTTCAGTTACTAATATGTATAACAGTGTGACTGATGGACCAAGCGAAGCATGAAATGGTTATTGTTGGGTCCCAAGTGAAATCATATTCAGTAAAGTATGGTATATTAGAAATGTAAATATTCTCTCACTTTTATAATATTTATAAAATTCTCTCCAGTAACATCCAAATACCGAAGATTTTTAATATGGCACTAAAAATGGTCTACTTAGCCTTGAGTGGATGCTAAAGCATGTGATGTTACAGTTTGAGATTGTATATTTAGATGTACATTGGTGCATACATGATCAAAATATAGTTTACATCTTGCAACACAACTTTAGGTATTTGATCTGCCTGTTCTTAATGCCAGGAAATAAAAATAAAGCAGCTGACATAAACAGTGCATGGTGACATCATAACCAAATAAATACGAATGAAAGTATAAAAAAAACTTGCCTGGTTTAATATCAAAAATGTTCGTGATACATTCCAAACAAATTATTCATTTTATCTATGGGTTTATTGGTAAGTACAGCAGTCTTCAAAGGTGGATCCAGGAATTTAAGTTAGGGGGTCACCTTAAGGGGGTCCAGGAGGCAAAGCCCCGGAAGTCCTTGAATTTTATAGAATTTATAAGTCTTATCATATGTCTCCTAAGTGGTCATTTTTTCTATTTTCTGCCATCTGTAATGAGGTGGAATTAATAAAATGATACAAAATTTAAGGTGTTTTTTTAAAAATAAAATATAAGTTCTCCAACTAATAGTAACAATAAATCAACATATTTGTGACTTATTTTTCTGTCAGTGGAAAAATTATTGCTTCTTATTTTTTCCTAAACAGGAGACAATAATTTACCTTAGATTTGAAAATTTTAGGGGGGTGCCTCCCTCTTAAGTCTGCCACTGGACCTATATTTTTATTTATAGAAACTCTTGAAATTGTCCATCTTTTTAGTCATATTACTTTTTATATATAAGGATTTGCTAAAAACTGTAAAAAATAATAATTGTACAATTCATTTAGAACAAACTGAATGTTTAGATTCCATATTGCACGTCAAAAGTCCTGTATTTTCGGCACTCAAATTTAAAAATCGAATAAAGTTGAAGCAACTGATGAGTTGATTATAAGGAACTCCTTGTGTGGCTTCATATGAATCAAAATGGAGATAGCTGAGGATCCTGGTAATGCAAGTGGTGCCCAAACGACTCGCAGAATTCTCAGTGAATGAATTTTTTTTTCTGTTTTTTTTTTTCCACATATATTTTAACTTTAGCGCCTTGTTCGTGGATGGGCCTTCGACCGATCGAAGCTTTCCTCAGTATAAATATCAACCATAGTCAAACCTCTAATTTCTGGATGTAATTCAATATTCAAACTTTTGATCTTTTCAAGTTTTGTCAAGGTCCCTTAAAAATGGAGTTATTGAGATTCAACTATATGGAGAAGGGGCTGTTTTGTTTAAAAGCACTGTATTTTCTAGTTCTTGTTTATAGTTCTTATACAACGGCACACAAGAAACTTGTAAAATAAACTTACGTAGAGGTAATTGTTCTGAATCGCTCTTGCCCTGCTGTGTCCCAGATTTGAAGTTTCACTTTTTCACCATTGACATCAACAGTCCGAATCTTGAAATCCACACCTATTGTGGTGATGTATGTACCTACAATTATAGTAACAACATATGAGGGTTTGAATATTAACCTCAAACCAACATTTCATTAGTATTAACTACACATCAATTTATTCTTGCACTAATCTATTCATTTAGTCATTATCCAAGTCATCTCTCTGGATAAATGTGGTCAAATAAATGCTGTAGTTTAAATTATAATAATAACGAGTATCAACATCACTGCTTGTGTTCCTTTAAATTGTGCTTTGCATTGTTTACTGACATGTGTCCCCTTTTTAATGAATATTACAAGTAAATTTAAAAAGAATCAAACTTCTGAAAACTGCAAATTTAATATATGTATACTAGTAGTGAATATCTAGTGCACTATTTCGTTGACTCAGAAAATATGGAATACCAATGTACATTACAAATTGGGCATGTTTTTGAATAGTTCAAATAAAAAATGTTGTTGAATTAATTAATGTGTAAAATTATGAATTAAACATATTTTCTCTATAATATCATCACAGGGGTAAGTACTCAAAACTGATATTTTGTTATTTATACTACATGTATCATTCTTTGTTGATTTGCTACTGATTAAACTGACATTAAGCATTGAAAATATCATCAAATGTCACAAGTAATAAGAACAAAAAGATGAACATTTTCTGGCAGTAGTATGAAATATAAGTCAAACATAGACTTCAGAGTCAACATTTACCCCTATCACCCCCCCCCCCCCCCACACACACACACTTATAATTGTGAGTATACATGGTACTTGATTAAGTTTGTATACAAATTGTAACCTCCTGTATCTTGAGCAGAATATTTTTAAAAGAATGTTCCTACATTTCTTAATCAAATTTTAAACCCCTACTAAGTCCCTGCCCTTGGCAAAGGGGTCCAGGGAAAGCTTTCCTGTAGCTTTTCAGGTTCAGAAGTTATTAAGATTCTTATGATACCCCACTATATTTTACTAGGTTTTTGAATTAACTCCCTTGGACCTGTTGGAGAGGAACATGGTCTTTGATATGGATAAACTACAATTCTCTTTACCCAAGAATGCTTTATGTTCAGTGAAAATGGGCCAGGAGTTCCCATTAAAAGAATGAAAATAAATGTATCTTGCAAAAGATATAACATTTGTTTATACTTAATAGAAATGTCTGTAATGAGTGAACAGGTATACACTATGCACAGTTGAAATTGCATTGCAAGAAGGTTGAATTTACAATGACAAAGTAAACTGAACTCTTAGAACAATGTGTTTTGGGAAGTACATGGACCAAACTGATGTTTTTATTCACAAGTTTTGGTCATCAGACACAACAATACATGCTGGCATCAAACCCAATCCACAGATATGTAAAATTCAAAGCATTACTGTTGTTTTTATAGCTTGATGAATATATTCATAACAGTCATTTCACATCATAACCTAACTAATAAAAATTTACGTTCCCTCCAATTCAAACTAATAACAATCAGACCCTTTGGTCCACTAAGATAGCTTGTGTAGTGAGTACGACCTTATTTCAATTAGAATACACTCAAATTACATATAACGCAATGTACTCTCAAATAAGATCACATCAAATAAAACATGGGATTGTGTTTCATGTCCTCTGTATACAAATCAGTGTCTGCTCATTTACGGGCTACAGTGCAGTAGAGATTTTACTAACAGTATTGTTTAATATATCATGAAAATCATGATTTCTTGCAGTGTTTAAAATAACTTTATTGTGCAACCTGTATTAAAACCATGAAATTTTATATCTTATTATTCCTGCAATATATGTGTAAAGAATAAACCAGGAAACAAAGAAAAAACACCATCTGAACACCTTTGTGCAGCTTATAATACCGAATTTAATTTTAAAAAAATGCTGTCTTAAGGTCTTTGTTTCTAAGTTAGTTTAGCTTATAATATCAAATCTGATTTGAAAAAAAAAATACCTGAGAATGTGTTGTCTGAAAATCTCAAAAGGAGACTGCTTTTTCCCACACCTGAAATAAAATAACACAATAAATCAAATTAGAGCTAATTCAGTTAGATAAGACAGAAAATTCTTATCAAAATCTATGTTATGTGCATTACCTGAAAAGCTTCCCTCAACCTACACTTTCCATCTGTTAACCATAAAAGGACAGAGACATTTTACTGTTGATATTATTGTTCTGTTCCTAAACTCCATCCAAATTTTCATACTGTATTTATCCTCCAGAGTGCTCTGTGTGCTTAGAAAATTGGAAAAAGCCCCCCCCCCCCCTTTTTTTAAAAAATATTTGTAGTGCATAGTACAAATATTTTGTTTGGAAATATTTCCAGTGAAATCTTGAATTTGAAAAATGATTAAATAGATATGAAATTCTGCATGGGTTATTGTTATTTTTTCTTTATGATAATACAATCCACTCAGGTCTTATTTATACATTATTTATTTTAAATTGTCAAAATAACATATTAAATACACAAAAAATATAGTAGCTATTGCTAATATAAGGTAAGTTGTTTTGTGTTTAAATGGGGAAGGGGGCTCTTAATTTTGGGGAGTTGCAAAAACAGTCCCCTGGGGACTGGAGATTGGTTTCTATGGGAAGGGGTGCTCAATAGGATGAATATGGTATATTGGACACATGCAGCTGTGAAGAAACAAGTCATACTGTGTGTTCTGATTTTAAGATCAAAACTTGAAGAACGATCCTTATAAAGGTGACTCTCGAAAACATGAAGTTCAAGGGACCTTAATAAAACTTCAAGAGATCAAGAATTGAAAGGTTGAATTAATCTCGAAATTAAAGGTTCAATCGGATTTCATAATACTAAGCTGAAGGTGTACATTCACAACATCCTGGGATTGTTTTGACATATTACATTCCTTGGCATATCTCTAAAATGTATTCTCAAAATTGATTCAAAAATAGAAAAGGCCAGGTTGCTTTAAAATATTTTATCTTTGATGGAGCCAGTAGTATCACTCATGCTACCATGTTGAATTTGAGGAATGTGTTGGGAAACCTGTGAGAGGTCTTGAATACCTGAAGTAGGTCCCATCTATCCACAGTATGCAAAGAAAATGACAAAGTTCAACTATTTGTAATTTTTTTTAAAGTCAGTGCAAATTCAAAAAGTTACTTGCACATATTAATTGTGTCTATAACAACTGCACAAGGTCTGAAGGATGCCAAGACAAAGCTGTAAGAGAAGTTTTTTTTTACATAAAGTAGGTACCGTATATCTAAAAGATACTACACGTAAACTTTTCTAAAAATGTCCAAGCACTTCCAGGAAGTCACATGCACATCTTCAATGTATCCATAATAACTGTACAAAGTTTGGAGAATGTCAGTCTACAGGTGTGAGAGGAGTTGAATACACAAAGTAGGTATCATCTATTCAAAAGATGCTGAAAAAATGACATGTTCAACTATATGTACATATTTTGAAAAACGTCCAAACACTTACAAAAAGTCACATGCACATCTTCTATGTATCCATAACAACTGTGCAAAGTTTGGGGAATGTGAGGCTAGAGGTGAGTTAGAAGTTGTGCAACCTGATAAAAAACTTTTATCACATCAAAATTACAAGCCATTGTATGGCTATCCAGTCGTCATTAAAATTATACAAACAATTATTTAAATATCTATTCCTAATCTGAAATTTAGGTGTTCTTTTAAAATTGACCAATTAAAGAATTTATTATCTACACTAAAAAGAAGCCCAATAAATATGTAATTAATGTGGCCACACTAGCCCTGGCATTCACCAATATCTGGATAAGATTCATGCAAAACTAATTTAATACTTGATAGATGGTATGTATACTTCGAGATATCACGAGTAAAAAACAATATGTTTAACTTGACCTAAATTTCACTTTGAAAGATTACAAACTTCGAGAGATCGAAAGTTCAAGAAATCATGAGTAAATATGCTTGTTATCTAGAGAAAGCATATTACTGGAACTGTTATTTCACTTCACAAGATCAAGGGCTTTGAGAAGTTTGAACCATCAAGAGTCACATATACATACAATGAATTTCAAACAAGTGATAAAATTTTCTTACAGGCAAAAGGTTTTATGTCAAGGTGCAATAACTCTAAGAATAGGTAACCCCCAGTCCTTTCAAAGAAAATTATTGACTTCGTTCATCTGTAAGAATATTTAAAATATGCCTGCTTCTATCATTCTACAATTGGTTGATCAAGCATGCAATATTTCAGGCATGGTTTCTCATAGATGAAATAAGTTTTATTTTTTTTCAGGGACCAATCACAATTGAAGAAAGGCATAGCGTGATCATCTATCTCATGCCACTCTTATTGAAATCAAACAGCCAATCAGCAAGTGATATGACAATTCACTATTTGGATTCTCACATGGTTGAAGGATACCACATATACATATGTACTCTCCAACGCAAGTAAGACCTTGTTACCCACAAGAATCTGTTCAGATTCCAATTTTATATTTCTATTTTTGAGAATAGAAATTAAAACATAAACTAATAAAAAAAAAAAAAGAATATACAATTTTAGGAGTATAACAATCCTATTGGATTCAAACCCTTGATTTGCAATAAAGTGGATCAAAACATCCAATTGCAAGATTTCAGCTCATATCAGGACCCCTGTAAATTGATAATGACAAAATAAGACAAACTATTTTTAATGTTTTGGACATAAATTATGCATTTACAAATAAATATTTGTTATCTGATATTTATATCATTTGATATCAATTACCACAGGGAATTCAAAGTCATTAAACCTATAATGTATGCTTCACTTCATGGTTCATCCTTTAGTTCTTTCTAAATCTACTATTAAATCTCATTTACCTCTGACATAAAAAAAAAAAATAAATGGGAAGGGTGGCATCTGTTAAATCAATACAAAGTCCCCTACCAGTAGGGTAATTCAATCAAAAGGTTAAGTGTAATGAAACTCAAACACAATCTGTAACTATCCACAACAAAGCCATATATCAAATTTCAATTGAATATCTTCATCCAATGCAGGAAAAAGTCAGAAAAACTGTATCTTGAAATTCCTCAAGGCGCACAATTCAGTCAAAAGTAAGTCACGCATAATGAAGCTCAAATTTGATCTGTAACTATCCAAGATAGAGACATATATAAAATTTCAATTGAATATCTTCATCCAATGCAGAGAAAAGTCCGGAACACAAGTAAGTATTCAAGACAAAGACATCTATATAATTTCAGTTGAGTATCTTCATCCGATGCCGAGAAAAGTCCAGAAAACTGATTTGGAATGACAGACAGATGGACAGATCGAGGGTAAACTAATAGTCCACTTTGACAAAGCCTAATAACAAGTCCAATATGGGACTGGATCCACTTTTGGTGTTGTTTTGCAATCTAAGAGTAATTCATCCTGAAAACTGGGTTTGGGATACAATAACATTGTCAAAACCCCTATCCCCAATATTAGTATTGAAAATTATAATATAAGCATTTGAAATTAAATGAGTTCTTTGGGTGATGAGATCCATTACTAGATCTGAAGCATGCATAGATCTAGACCTGTTCCAATGGATGAGCAATGTCAATAATTTTTTTCTAAACCATTAAGTGTTACCATTTGTTAGCACCATTGTTCATTGACAGGCATAAAACTTTTCATTCAGAAGGAAATTTTTCCCCACTAAAATGACACTAGATTGAAAATTGTTGTAAGGTACTAGTATCCCATCCAGGGTTGGGGCAATTGAAAAAAGTAATTGTAATTGACATTTTTGAAGTAATTGGATGTAATTTGTAATTAAAGATTTTTTAATTGCTAGTAATCATAAATTAATTAATTACTTAAAGAATACACCCTGTAATTCCAATTACATTCCTGGACCATAATATTTGTTTTACCATAATACATTTTTTACTTCATACAAAATGGCTCAATTTTATTTGATATATGATTGATTGTTTGTTTTACGTCCCATCAAGAATTTTTCACTCATATTGAGACATCACCAGCTGCAGGTGAAGTACCACAAATTTAGACCTATGCTTAGCGCTCAGGGCCATAGCAGTGAGGGTTCTTTAACGTGCCAACGCCTACCGTGACCTCAGTTTTGAAGGTCATATCTGAAAGACCTGTGATCCTCACTTCTAAATGCTGAGCGTTTGGTGAAGGAGCAATCACTACCTATTTTTCGACTTAGGTTTGACGTGACCATGGCACGAGCGGGGCTCGAACTCACGACCTCCCGGTTACAAAGCTAAAGCTCTAACCACTTAGCTACCACGACCGGTAGCAAATTTTTTACATATATTTTTTGAAAACAAAATACTGTTCTCTCTCTCTTTGTGTTGCTGTTCTCTTTGTCTATCTGTCTGTCTCTCTCTCTTTCAGGGTGGTGGTTTTTTTTAAGCTGATCAAAACTAACTGACAACATTTAGCAGGTGAATTCAAGATCTCAGAGCCCCTGGTACTATAATTGATAAAAACAAATCACATAATTTTCAAAGCCATATCAACTTTGGATGTTCCTGAACAAGGAAGATATCTACCTCCAATGTGTTTCAATATTTTGAAATCCACAAAGATTATGGAAGCAGAAAAACTTCAAAGCAAAGTGTACTTTTTGTTCATTGTACAAATCTGAAAATTTTAGATATCTAAGCCGAATTGCAACTTCTGCCCCAGTTGAAAGACTATTCAGTGTTGCTGGCAAAGTTTTTTGTCCAGAAGATGCTACTTAAAAAACAGTACATTTGAGGAACTCTTGAAGATAAAATGTAATAAATAAATGAGCAGTAAACTGAGATATGTACCATGTATCAATTACTCATGGATATGAATATTTAATTCACAATTGGTTTTCTCTTAAAATTAGAGAAAGTAATTTGTAACTTAATTAATTACTTTTGCATAGTAATTGTAATTTAATTAATTACATGCTCTAGAAATGGGTAACTGTAAATTAATTGATGAAAATAATAAAGTAATTGTAATTTAATTAATTATATTTCAAAGTAATTGACCCCAGCCCTTATCCCATCACTTACTTCACAACTGAAAATTAAGCTAAAGATGTTCGAACCCACCACCCCTAGACTAGGTATATATCATTTGCTTATTTGTATGCACTTCTAGTTGTAAAATAGTTTAAATGCATGGGGTGGAACCTATTCAGAACTGGTAACGTTTACACTTCAACCAGCATTTTGACTCAAATTTGCTTGGATTTACTTAGTAGACTACTTATTTCCATAATTTGAACAGTAATGCATGCTTCTTTCTTAAGGAAATCAACACTTACTTGCCAGTCTTAATCCATTTTCACAAGTTTCAAGTCCCAGACTTAAATTATGAGTTTATGCCTATTAACGGTAGTAAAACGGTAAAAAAAAATGTGAAAATATTTGGAAAAATTACTACTCACAAATTTGTTTCTCACGAAGCTTTTTGATATATTTAAAATAATTATCCTTGTTGATATCAATAGAAACATATGCTTAATCAAAAGTGAAATGTGAGAAAGCTTTTTGAAACAAAAAAAATGCTTTTTTACTAATTTTCCTGACTTTGGATTTTCGATTTTTTTCTACTGCTAATAGAAATAAAAATTGGGTCTCTAAAACCAGGACTGCGAACACGTGAAAATGGATTGACAGCTAGTAAGTGTTAATTTCATTACAAAAGTTTAATTTTAAAACTGTGGATATAAGTAGTCAATTACATGCATTGATGATAGGACATCGATTAATTTTCATAATCAATCATTAGTTAGAATTGATTGCTGCTACTGATGCGATTTTAAAGATTATAATCTGGAGACATGCTTTTATTTTAAGAAGTACAATCTTACAAGTATTTCATGTTTCTTTTTCTTTTCTTTATTTTCATTTACACACACACATATATATATATATATATATATATATACACACCACATAGATATAGCTAGTGCATATAAAGTTATGTTTGTTCAAAAGTTTATTGCAGTCTCTGTGCTTGATATATTTTAAATACACCAAGCATCTTGTATGATCCCCTTAAATTTATGTTAAATATCCATTCTCAATGACCATGTTGTGAATGACAGTGTGACAAAAATTCCATCATCATTGAAAACAAGTTTAAGTGACTTGCCTACACAAATGGTTGAGCAGTCTAATGCACTTGATGCACACTGCTAAGAGATTTGGTTCCGCAGGTTGTAAGCTCAGCCCCTGGCTGGGGCAGAATTAGGTATCCAAATATTGCTAGGGCAGTCATATTAGATTTGCACCTTTTGGTTCATTTACACGTTTTCCAGAATCAAAACATGAAGGCTTGCAAAGAGAAGTGGATGTAGGCTATGCCTGTCCACTTCTTCAAAGAGAATAGGTAGAATCCACTTGACTTTCTTAGGGATAATTTATGTATCCGCTCATAGACATGTAGCTGCACTCTCTCAAACGGTAGCTCCGTCAACAATTTAACTTTTAGGAGAAATGGTCCTTATACCGACATTACAAAATAGTACAAATTTGAAAGAACTGCACTGTCTACGGCATTGACAGAGGAAACTCGGGAATATAAATTTCAACTAACAAGTTTTCCTTGAAATTTTCATTATTTATTGTGAGAGATAATTATCGTGAATTTTATCAAAGAACTCAGTTCAAGTACGACGAGTAAAACCTTTAATCAGAAAGTTTGTTTACATCGATTGATACTGTATCTTAGTTCACTATAAAGTACACTAGCGATTTAATTGTTTCATATGCAGTTCCTTACCGCTGTCTCCTATTATAAGTAGTTTGAATAAGTGATCATATTCCCTGGCCATAGTTACTGAGCTTTTCTAAGCCCGAATTCCTAACTCGGAAGTTCCCAACAAAAATTTCAAACCGGATATGAGGCGTGATGTATGGATTGCGCATGATTTGTTATCCTTCTCGGTCAGTAAAACGTTTTCCGGTGTTGCGTAAGAGGACATTGAATAGCCTAAATAGGGCCGGGTGAACAGTGACAAACCTAAAGTGGGCTAAAGAAAACAATGTCCGGTGTTGTTGTCCAGCGACTCATAGGTCAAACAGTCCCATGCAGAAAATGTTTTTTAAAACTGGCACATAATATACAGAATCGAAGGTAAATAAAATTTGTGCTCTAAGTAAGGTCTCTCTCTTTCGCCGACCAAACCTGTAAAGTATGGACGTACAATGTCTAAAAGAGAATACACACATACGTTATTTTAAAACAAAAATAATGTGCTATGTTAGGTAGGCCCAATAACTATAGGAACACCTATAAAAGTTTATCTAACACACTGTACTCTCTTTTGGTTTTTGAGAGCGAATTTTAGTAAGGACTTGTCCTCACTCCATTTGTCCTTGCTTATCTAATATTTTGTATCTGCATCTTCCAAATGCTGTATGTCACTTTTATGAGGACATAATTGCGAGAATGGGATTTTTGTCTTCATATGCAGTTCTGGCTTCGGGGCCACCAACATATAGAAATCTGAAACTAAGGTTTTTCGCCTCAGCAGAGATTTTACTAAAATATTGTGCCACCAAACTTTTTTAGAGTGACCTCACATGTGTTGGGATTTGAGAAAAAACTCAACATGTTTTCATTGTTACAAGGGGCCTTACTTTGAATAAAATCCACTTTCACTTTGTTGTGTACATTATTTGAAACACTCTAGAATATACTTTACATGTTATTTTTTATCATTCAGTGACATCATATGTAGAATTCATCTGCAGTTTCACCATCCATCATGATATCAGACTACGAGGTCTCCCTGGAAATCGCAAATGATGCAAATTAGAAGTCATTTTTTGATATGCCATGACTGATTGAGATGAATTTTATTTAGTGATCTTTTCTGTGGTGATTTGTTTTTCACAGAATGGCAAAAGTTAGATCCACTCCTGAATTTCTCATTAACAATGATGACACAGTTGTAATTTATTGTGTACAGTTGTTTTTGGCGTACGTTATATTCTATATAATGTGTAAAGCTACAGTAGGGTGTTACTGAACTTGGGCTCAAGATACGCATTAATGTAAGGGTCATGGTCATTAGATACAAGTTGAGTTTAGCAAACATTTTTGTTTTGAAGTGGAATTTCTTTACCAGCTAGGCCTGTCTTGTGAAATGCTGTCTTAATATTTGCTAGTTCCTTGCGCTTTTCATCATTGAGAGTATTACATACACCTGGAAAGAAAACCAAAAGACAGAGTTAACATGAATAGAAAACACAGTGATATATATTACACATACATGAGTTTCAGACAAAATTACAATGGACAAGAGGGACAAAATCACTGCACCTCATATAGTTATGTTCCCCAACGAAGGTTGATAAAAGATTGGTTTTACTCGGTTTCTTCTTCTTGCTATTATTTCTTTCTTCTTGGGACTTTTTTGCTCTCAGAAACTACTCATGGGATCAATATAAGATCATAGTGTAGCATATGTAGATGTGCAGAACGAACATCATTTTGTCTGAAAATGCCTGCATGTACATGGATGTGCATTGGAGGTTTTGTTTACAAATTTTTGAATGGTCGTAAATTTTTTGTTTTTCAATGGAATCGTTTGATATTTAGGTTGTAGGTATACATTGAGCCCCGTTAGCAATTTCAATGGTCAAAATTACTATTCTTCACGTGCATGCACGTGTGCTTCGTTTTGATTAGATAATACAAAAATGTATATATCTCTGTTGTTGTTGATGGGAATGAGATCATTTTCACAGTATAAGTAGACATTTAAAGATCTACAGATTGATGATATAAAACTAGCAATGCACGAGCACGTGCATCATCTTTTGATGTTTCAATTCTTTGAATGACCATAACTTTCGTCTTTTTTGTTAAAATCTTTTGAAACTTAGTTTCTGAATGTAGGTTGGTATTCTTAATGCAAATATGTAGTAAAAAGACTTTTAAGCAGGTGCGTGCACGTGTGCTGAATTGTGATTGGCCGATTTTCAAATTGCCATAACTTCCTTATAAATAGTGCAAACGACATCAAATTGATACTGTCAGTATATCTATCAAATGCATATCGAACGCTATCAATATCAATGTTGAGTCCTACTCACATGCACATAAATGCACGTGCATTGATTTTTTGTTACTAAAATGGCCATAACTTTTGAATTAAAACTTAAATTCAGTTGAGATTATATTTACTGGCTTATGATCCAAATGCCTATTGAATGGTGTGAACAAAAATTCCATTGTCGAATTCGAGTGCGCGTGAGCACGCATGGAATTTCACTTTTGACTTCTAAATTAATGCATCGGTCCATAACATTTTTACATTTGAATGAATGGTTTAGAAATTGATGTTGCAAATATGTATTGGGAATCTCTACTCAATGGTTGTTTCAAAATTACTTCCCCGCACGTGCATGCACGTGTGGTAATTTCTGATTGGCTGATATTGAAATCGCCCTAACTTTCTAATAAATGATATAAACGTCATGAAATTGATATTGTAAGTATATCTATTAAATGCCCTTCAAATGACATCAACATCGATGTGGTGTTTTACTCAGGTGCACGTATATGCACTTGCATTGCTTATCTTTGATTTTTGGGTACTAAAATGGCCATAACCTTGGAATTAAAAGTTAGATTGAAGTGAAATCCTAGTTGTGGGTGGGTTTATGATTCAAATGCCTATTGAATGTTGTGAATAAAAATGCATTTGTTGAATTCGTGTGAGAGCACATGCATAGTCAT
Organism: Ostrea denselamellosa; assembly: GCA_024699665.1. Lineage (NCBI taxonomy): Eukaryota > Metazoa > Mollusca > Bivalvia > Ostreida > Ostreidae > Ostrea > Ostrea denselamellosa. Next base: position 20,910,882 of record JAMZEH010000005.1, on the reverse strand, counting down.
TTTTCATGTCTTAATTCAAATATAGTCTATAACATTGTTGTCTTTCAATGAATTACATTGAAATTTGTATTGCAGACATCTTTTCAGACTCCCTACTCATTGGTGTTGCCAAAATCACTTCCCCACATGCGCATGCATGTGCACTCAAATTTGATTGGCTAGTATTTAAATACATATATGTCGTTCATGAATATGGTATATTCAATGATATTGAGATGATAAGTACACACTACTAAAACCTAAATTGTAAGATCATTGGATGTGCAGATATACACTCGCATGCGCTGTATGCACGTGCATTGATTCAGGTGTTTCTAACTTCTACTCGCTGTTAGTTTCTCATTTGTTATTGAAATGTTTTGAAAATGATGTTGTAGTTATATATTTAGACTTTTAACATATTTGACATGTTTAAGTTATTAATCAACAGGTGCATGTGCACTGAATTTTGATGGGTGAGTTATTAAATGTCGATAACTAATTTGTTTAGCTACGAAATGGAGTGAACATTATAAAGTAATTATATATTTAGATGTCATACAGTTTCTTTGAGTCGAAATCATTTCTCCTGAAACAACTGACACCGCTTCCAACTTGGGGTGGAATGTTGGGGAACATGTGTAACGGTCCCCATTATAATGAGTACTAGTTATAATTCAAGTACACAAATGTAGCTGATCTTTAAGCTGACTAACTTGTTGATATAAATATAGACATATATATATATATATATATATATATATTTAATAGTGATCAAGTTGAGGCAAATTATCAAGGGATTTTCCTAAGGCTTTCATAATTTCAATATCTTCACAATTTAAAATCTAAAAACATTTCTTAATCAGATAAATCTCTAAATTTATTCACTTTCAAATGTACTAATTTGAGTAATTTCTATCTTTGTTGACTAAATTTGACACATTGAAAAAGGAAGTGAATTTCATCTTCAACTGCATTTGTTATACAATTTTTGGCAAATTCTTTTGTTTCTAGTAACATTGTGATATCTAAGTTTTGATGAAAAATCTGTGTGATGACTCTCTGAGTCTACAGATTAATTGACCTTAATCTGTATTTGTAATTACTAATTGAAGAAAGATATTCTTCACATGTAAAATTTGTTTTTAAAAGTAGGTATGTGACAAGCTTATTATCTTTCAAGTTATTATTTAAACATTTCCAATATGTTAATATTTGAGTGATAACATTTTTTAATTGCAGAGTTAAAATTACTCTTGGCCAAAGATATAGTATTGCCATTAACATTAAATGTATTAAAAAGTTTTACAGTTGAGTAATACAAGATGTTTTATAGTTAAGATGTAGAAAGGCATGTTTCAAAAGTAGAAATTCAACCAAATTTTGTAATCTATAACAGTATTTTAACATACTTTTACCAATATCATAATGCAGAATGTCTTTAGGCAACTCAGAAAGAGAAGCATGGTTAACAGATTCTTTATTTATTCCCAATATATATTTGTAAAATTTTTATGTAAAATTTCACATTTTAACTTTTTGTAACATTCATTAATACAAAGTTCCTCTGATCTTAATCCCTGCTTTTCTATGAATTTGATTAATGGCGCTAATACTTAAGAATATTATAAAATGATTTTGAGCAAATTATGCTAACTACAAAGTAGTTTTAAGAAACTTGTAATCTGCTCTAAACCATTTTATATCAGATAGTATGGAATAAATATTAGCTTCTTTGTTTATGATTTTATCATTTAAAACATCTGATGTAATCTATGTTATATATGTTTATCCACCAAAAATAAGATATAATTATAACACAGAGAAATTAATGACATCAGCGGCCATCATATGATGCAAAAAAGCAGCTGATTCTATTGTACAATATAAATTGGTTTGATGAATGCAGATTTAATTATGTGCTCCATTGAAATGTTGAATTATATGTGTAGGAGAGATGGAAGCAGGGATAACTTTCAGAGGAATCTTGGGTTGGCTTCTGTCTAGAAGTCAAGGGATCAGATTAGATCTGATACAGTTGAGCTTCGGTGTCTTGAACACTAATATCTTAAATATCATGGATATGTAAAAGTGATCCGGAAGTCCCAACCACTTATTCTTTAAGTATTTTACCCTTGATATTTCGAATCCTTGGATATCTTGAAGTTTTTCTTGGTCCCATCGAATTCAAGATAATGGGGTTTGACTGTATATATTTTCCATACTGCTGCTTTGAGTCAGTAGGCCAGTCCAGGTTGCAGTTAGTATGGACAGTAGAAGGATCCTGATACCTTTAACTCTGTAAGATTTTGTAAGGGAGAAATATGATCAGCAAGGTTTAATTGCTAGCTTTAGTGTTTTTAAAATTGGTAGAACACATTCTGGAGTATAGGATTAAGATCTCCTAGACTTTAATCGAAACTTGTCTAATCTATTTTATTTTCTCCCTCCCAATTACATGACTAAAACAGAAATGTGCTGTAAAATAAATAATTGAATTAACTGACCAATATATTGTCTAGTGTTAATCTCACTGCATATGCACTGACACAAAGGAACACAGCAAATTTTCTGTATGTTGTAATATTTTTCAGATTGTCAGAATTTGCAGCCGTAAATCTTGCATATGATTATCAGCACCAGCCAAAAGGAAACTTGGATGGCCCTCCTCTGCTTATTATGCATGGTTTAATGGGTTCTGCCTCAAACTGGGCTTCCTTATCAAAAGTATTGGCAAAGACAGGGAGAAAGGTAATTCATGGATAACCTCCCCTGCTTTTGATTTTTTTCAAATTCAATGTCCCTACAACACCTTCAAAATTTTCAAATAAAAAAGTTTGTCCCTTCCTGATCAAATGAAATGAAGTCCATTTGATGTAACTTCAAGAAATAAAAGATTTGCCGAACTACCTGTCCAGATTTTATATAGACAGAGTCAGGAGAGGGCAAACGAAGATATTCTTAAATATGTCCTCAACATGCACACAGTCTATACTTGGCATAATACCTTGCTCTACAAGTACTGAAATGTGATTTCCAACACATTTGAACATTACTTAAATTCATACTAACTACATACTATGATTTGATTATTTGAGCATTAATGTACAATGTAGAAGAGCTTCTTTCTCTGATTAGTTCAGATGACACATAAAGTTGATTGATTGATTGTTTAGGGTTTTATGCCGTGTTGGCAATATGAAGTAGTACATTATATATACATTTAAGTGATAAACATTTCCTTCTTAAGATATGAAGAAGATTAAAAACTTAGTCACGTAAGCAAATCACATGAAACCCAACCAGCCCATATTTGATACTTATGCATATATTTTCTTGTTGAAGTGTGGAATTTACAAAAAAAATGTCAGAAGTAAATTCATTTGATGTGTAACTGTAGGGTTTTGATGACCTTGATCTTTAGAAAAGTTTTCATTAAAATTGAACATGCTTGTTTCTGGTATGTTTAATTTAACCCCCCCTCCCCAAAGCACCTGGTATAGTATATGTAAACGTGAAGTGAAAGACAATTTGACATGTTCAACTTCATGTATGTAATTTTTAGAATTTATCTTTTGAATTATTATATATTTTTTCTTAACTTTTAACTTACAGATCATTAGGCTAGATGCTCGAAACCATGGTGATAGCAATCATAGTGAAAATATGTCTTACAAGGCAATGTCATCAGATATCCTGAAAGTGATGGATGATTTGGAGATAGAGAGAGCCTGTCTTATGGGTCATAGTATGGGAGGAAAAGCTTTCATGACAACAGCACTGCTTCATGTAAGTTAACTGTCACCCTCTAAATGTGTAGTCATGTAACTATATATACAAAACAAGAACTAGTATTGTTATTCTGCTTCCTGAAAAACAAGTAGTGGTTGTATTATGGTTACTGTAGTGGCAAAACATTCAGTTACTATGTCCCATTTAAGGTAGCTCACTACACCAAGGCTTATACTCTTTATGACTTGTCACAAGATGACGATTTAAATGTTTTGTGAAATAGTTTGTATTGATCGATTTGGTTGTATAATATCATAGCTCAGTGATTAAAGCATCAGACTGGTGAACTGAAGATTCCGAGTTCAAATCTGACAGAGGCTTTTGTTCATATATACTGAAATAAATTGTTGAAAATCAATTTTTTAAATCCAAAATTGTGTATTTTTGGCCTTTTTGATACATATGCTTATTATATATCACCATATCTTTCATAATCAAACCATTTCATGTTGAATTGAGAAACTCTTTGAGAATATCAAGCCTAAAAAATATATCTCCAGTCTATATTTTTGAGACAGAGATGAAGGAATTTGAAATCTTGTAATTGACTACTATAATGAACAAGTTTTTGTTTTTCAGCCAGAGAGGGTTTCTAGTCTAATTGTGGTGGACGTTTCCCCAGCCCCTAGTCCTGGTGCTAAGTACTTTCCAAGTTACTTACAATGTATGTTGAAGATCAGCACAAGACTGCCAGAACTAGATCATATGCCATTGTCAAAGGCCAGGTCCGTTGTCACAGATATTCTAAAGGAGGTGGAGGAGGTATAGACACAGACCGAGATTATTCACAAAGTTCCACATATGAAACAAGGCTGCAAATTTTTATAGTAATCATAGTCATTGTCACAGGGTTTCAAAATGAGATTCATTACTCTATGGGAAAGGGAACTCAAATAAGTGTTAAGGTCCATGGACCTCATACCTGGCCGTCTTGTTCTTCCTTCATAACAAAGTTTCAAGGGATATAGCAACTATATCTATGCAGCAAAATGTTGGTAACATTAAATTAACAGTATCAATCTCATACTTGTGAAACAGGAAGGGAGAAAATCAAATGGAGTGGACCAGACAGGATGAGAACCTAGAACCTTTGAATCTCTAGGCAGGTGTTCAACCACCTGAGCTCTCTGGTCACTGTTTAGCAAATCAAGCTGACTGTCACACTCCTCCCTGCTTAAAACGATTTACCCCAAAATACCCCAAACCCAAGACCTTTATCCTCTGGCAGGCATTTTCACCTATCATTTCAAGATGAAACAGAAAGGGAAAATTTGGTGAGTCAGACTAGGATTCAAGGTGGGGCCCTGAATCTTACTATAGTACTCTACCGAGTTATTTGGCTGCTAGAACCAAGCATACCAGCACACTTGCTTCAGTTGCAGGTAGGGAGCAGAAGTGTTGATCTTCAAGGTCAAGGTCAAAGTTAGTCATTGACTGTACCAATGTTGTATACAATGTAGAGTACCATGTCAAGATATTGGTCTGTCACTAACTACAGATATGACACATAGGGAGAGGAAGATGTGTAGTGATTTTCAGGCTAAGAGTTTAATGGTAAAGGTTAGTAATAAAAAATGTAAGTGTTGTGGACTCTATTTTAGGGGGCCTATACACCATCACTATATACATCTAGCCTATAATTTTAGTATCACAATTGCTATAAATGTGATTGTTTAGATTTGAAAAAAAGTTTTGATGTTTAGGATCAATAGGTCAAGGTTATATATAGTCTTACTCATAGAAATAAAAGTCTTGGATAACACCCCTTTGCTCTTTTAATTGTGCATCACTGAACCATGGACTGTAAATTTCATTATAGCACTTGGGTATACGTCAGTTTTTGGCTTCTAACCTTATCAAGGTGAATGGACGATTGAAGTGGAGGGTGAATCTGGATGCAATTGTGAATAACTACCATGAGCTGTCCAGCTTTCCTCAGTTTGATACAAAGTATGAGGGTCCCACATTGTTTGTTGGAGGAGAGAGATCTCAGTATATCAGGTACACCATGCATATTTCAACATTATTTCAATAGTAGTATAGATAATGTGTGTATGTGTGATCATTATTCTAATTCAGTTTCTCTTGTGCATGGACTTTATTTACAGTAGTTTTTTTTTGTATCTAATAATAGGAATAACATGTTTTTATGCTGCAGTAATCGGAGCCCAAGCATATAGTTTTTGGTCTGTCTGTTTTATCTTCATTATTGTGCAAAAACTGTTAACCTTGGCCATAACTTTTGATGGATGGTGACAGGGGTTTAAAATTTCATATAGTCTGGTCCGATTTCAGCTAAAAAGAACTTCTAACGGCAAATTATTATTATTTGGTTCAACATAACTTTTTAACCTAATTTGAGTATGCTGAATCTGAAAAAATATGTTGAACTTCATGAAAATGGCGTTAAATAGGTCAAAATGGCGATTCAAAATGGCGGACAGTAATTTTTTTCAAATCGTTTTGAAACGCGCATGTAGAAAAAAAAATGTAAAAACTATGATTACAAAATACAATAGCATCGAGAAAAAGATAGAAATAAGCATGCGACCCTAAAAAAGCCATTGCACGAAAGAAAACCCGAATTTTCTCTGTTTTTCCTCAAAATTCAACGTATACTGTTCCTACATTGTTCTTTGCTTGTGACTTTGCACTTACAAAGGTCCATGCACAGCAAATTGTTACGCTTGCACCCACACCTCAATGTTTTACAACCTGTTGTGCAACTACATGCAATCAAGTCTAAACAAGATTCTGGAATTGGGTCTAAAGTCATCAGAATAGGCACTAGAATACCTTCATTCAACTTCCATCCCATCTCAGTTGGAGATGGTAATGTGGGGTTACTTATATTTGCTTGTCTCCATACCAGCGCTTGATAATGTGCACGTTTAATGTGCAGATGCAAGGCATCGCTAGTGGGGGGCATGTTTTCGGGGCTCTTGGATTTTCCGAATAAAATGTTCCTAACCGAGTCAGTTGACGACACTGTGCCCTGGTTATACAGCTTGCATACGAACTTTTCACAGTCGACTATTTTCTGTTCAGTTAAATTGCCCTCTCCAAAACCCCCAAGAAGCCCAACATTGTCTTTGTAAACCTTAAATCCAGTTTTTTTGGATATCCCAAAGAAAAAAGAAGTTGTGTCACATCCAGTCAGAGCATGGAATGCTAACAGATTCGTGCACATTTCTGGAGAGGTAAAGGTTTTCTCTACAACAGCATGAATAGGAATGTTCTTGGGCTTTGCAGATGTTCCAGCAACCATCCACAACTGTATATTTATTTCTGAAAAGAAAGATACAAGTAGCAGTAAAACATCAGTATCAGATGCTAGTACAACAACTGAACTGCAAGTGGATTCTTTCGCACAATGTATGGCATGAAGAACTATTCTAGTATCTGCCTCTTCATGTGACGCATGTAGGGCAGATATATCGAGGAATTCGTCATTGCATTTAACGCTATTCTCATCGAGAAACCCACCAGCAGTAACAACAGTTTTCTCTGTGGGTGCATGAAGAATTATCTGCTCAAATAAAAAGGCAGCTAGGTCTTTCTTGTTGTCATTCAAAGACAAAAAAGCTGAAAAGTTATTCGGGAGTGGCACATCCTTATTTTCAATAACCCTTCTAACTGGCTGCTGCCCTTTTGCCCTACGAGAACGAGTGCCCGATTTTATAGATTGTTCCCTGTAACGGTCGAACAGAACATCAACTCTTGAATACATGGCCCCTTTTCTCACCACAGTGGAAACAAACTCATCTACAAAGTCTCCAAATGTTTTCATGCCATGTGTTTTCATGCTCTGAACTAAAGCCTGGCCATCTATGATCAAAGCTGGTGATTCGCCTACATTTTCGACTCGCGCCCTTACATCAACATCTTGAAGTATGTCTTCTAAAACAACAGATTTGTTTCCAGACTTTAGTGCACCGCTGGTATCCGCTATAGATATCGGCACAGGAAGGAGCTCGTGTTTCAAAATCTGCTCTAAATCAACCTCTCGTCCGGCCTTATATGCAATGACAAGTCTCTGCAGTATGTTCCGATCTGCCTTTAGAATTTTTTTTCTTTTCCACAGCTTTTGGTACAACTTGTACCTTGTATAAGGAGTCAAATGTTAATGAGCAGCTTTTTTTCAGAACACTTCTCAAAGGAACTTGTAAACTACTTGTTTCTATGTTTGGTATCAGACGATCTTTTACGAAATTCTCTAATGATATCTGTCCCAAATTTGCTGCAGAAAGTAAGGACTCCTTGATCATATCTGTAGCTTTGTCTTTTGTAACTATATTGATCAGTTGATCTCTTTCGTACAAAAGGTCAAATACTCTAAACCTTTTCATTGCATCAACGAGCGAATCCTCATACACTGCATCAGTAACTTGTCGACTCTTTGATGCGTCCTTGTGTGTGAGAATGTCATCTGGATTCACATCGTACATCACCTTTGTAAGAAGACTTATATGAGATCTCAGATTGTAGGAAAGGGACCACCTACTGAGAGCAGATGGAGTCCTAGTAATTCCTACAATTCCACCACCTTTCTTACCCGTGGCGTTTAGCCATTCTTGACTTTGGTCTGGGTCAACTTGATTGAAAGTTCCAGCACTTCTCTTGACGACAAAATTTCCATCCTGAAACTCTGATAGTACTTCAATAGGCAATTGGTGGCAATCAGCAAGATACACACTACCCCACCTAGCATAATTTGTATGGTCATATCGGAAGAACCATGGGAGCATTGAACGGAAAGACTTCAAATATAAATCCCAAAGCCCATCTCTTTCTGACTTTGTAAACATTAAAAGGATAGAAACCATGTCCAAATATGACCACCAAAACAGGACATTTGGGTTGTCAATTTCCTGTCTGAAACTTGAAAAATACTCTTTGAAAACAGGATTTTGCAGTTGGTCAATGCTAGAAAGTATGTCTTGCTGTTCAGTCATGATGCCATTCAATGTTTGCGAATGATCAACATTTTTGGTAGATACAAATAACACAAAGTCTGGCAGTAAAATCTTCCAGATTGCTTGAGCAGTAATTTTATGGGCTCTCATGCCACGACTGTAGTGCTTTCCACCAGCAAGATGACGTAGACGGTACATCATCCTCTGTATCGACGTTGATTGTATCAGATGTGTTTGTAAGCAAACATGCTTTTCTTTCCATTAACTGAATTGGTCTGGGGTGAGTAAATGCACTATAGCATTTCCTATGACATAGAACTCTATCATTCGGACTTAATTTTTCTATTCTGTCAATGGCATCATAGTTCCTGGCATCTTTAACTTTCTTACGATGAGATGCCCTCTCGGTCAACGTTTCGATAGACTTTTTGCTTTTTAATTCTAACGTGTCTGTCTTTTTTTCCTGACATATAACACACAAATCTGTATCTATTTGATAACTTCGCTTAAGTGATCGTTCAGTCATGATTTCTAATCAATGAGTGGTGAGATATGACAAGCCTATAACCTCGGCCATCAGTTTTATACCTTATGTCATAATCATTTGTTAATTCGATCCTCGATTGTGTCGGTCGCGCTATTGTGAAAACCATTGAACACTGTGTTGAATTTCAAGTGCATTTATATCATAAAGTATGCAATACGTTAACTGAATAATTTGCACAATTAGAAGGAAATAAGCATTAAATATCATATCAAAATGCATATATATACTGTGCATCAATATGCGGTTGCGAAAAAATGAGTTAATTGGGATCTAATCGTTTTTTTCACAATTTTAATTGTTTAACGAACATTGAACAATTTATTCTATTTTTCAGACACATATAAGTTTAGTACAAGCCTTTAAATTGCTTTAATTTGCAATAAACTTTTTTAAAATAAAGCCATATAGATAATTTTGCAAATTTCAACACCGCCATTTTGAATCGCCATTTTGACCTATTTAACGCCATTTTCATGAAGTTCAACATATTTTTTCGGATTCAGCATACGCAAATTAGGTTAAAAAGTTATGTTGGACCAAATAATAATAATTTGCCGTTAGAACCCATTTCTAGCCTCTTTTTTCAAAATCTGGACCAGACTAATATGTGTATTCCTTGAGACAAGACCTTTCTTTTCATACTAAGCTTTTTGATCTCATTACCTTTTGAGTTTGGCCATGCAAGTGCATCAGTGTCTCACAAACACATCTTGTACATACTGTATCATGTGATTCTCTGGGTTTTTTCCCACAGTAAATGTCTGGCACTTTGCCATACAAGGAAGTAAATTTACAAAAAAATTTAGTATGTTTTATGCTAATAAGTTGAATGATAAATTAACATGCATTTTTTTATTATAGCAATATGGTCTTTTTTTTTCAGTCCAAGCACGAAACCAGATATAATGAATCTTTTTCCAAAAGCTGTGATTGAGCATATACCAAATGCGGGTCACTGGGTGCACTCCGACAATCCAAGTCAGTTCCTGGAATGTGTTCTTAGGTTTCTCAGTGCTGAAGCTAAAAAACTGGATTCATCTGAAAATGTTCCTAGCTAAATTCAGTGTGTATTTTATTTATATATACATATATTTAAATATTCAGTGCCAAGTCTTGATTTTTATTGCATTTTGCTTTATACATGTACATTGTATATGTAATTTTACCTCATTGCATTTTGTTGTTGGTAATCAATATGTTTTAAAATGTTAAAAGATTTTATACAGTTAATGATATTCTCCTTTCTTAATTCTGTGACAGAGTAGCCTCATGGGATACAAACTTATTAGCTTAAATGGCATACTTTGAGTTTGATGGAGAGAGGTGGATTTTGCACAATGACTTTTCCCAAATTCCTTTCTTTGAGAAAGAACTTGAACATCAACTTTAATGTATGTACATAACTTTAGGCTAAATACTTCTTCATTGACTCTTGAGATTTGGTGCAGTTGACAGCTTTATGATCCCCATTGTTACAGAAATGGAGGAGATACAGCAACACAATGGTGTATGTGTGATCGAGGAAGTGTGTAATGCCAGTACAAAATGAATGTCATGGTTCATTGTTGTGTTATGTTCAGTATAAGGGGATGCTTCTCATTGTAGTACTCTTTACTGGGGAGGTCGGTGGCATTAAAATTTGAATGTTTTATATGTACAAATCCTTTGAAATTTGTGAAGTCTATTTAGTATTAGGGGTTCTTGTTGCACTCTCTAAATTGACCAAAAAGGTGTTACATGACATATGCTATAATCTTATCTTTTAAAATTGTATTCAAGTTCCATACTATTCAGGTCTCTGGAGCACCGGAATACTTGCATAGTAATTTGACATATACATCCCAATATATTTTCCAAATGCTCTGTAGAAGTAAGAGGCCCATGGACCACATAGCTCATCTAAATAGCAGCATTTTCCCTTGTAAACATTAACATAATTAAATGCCAATTTTTCGCCATTCTGGCACTTGACATCATAGTGTCAACTTGAGTATACCTTGCATGTGAGTGTATGCATATTAATATGCAAAACTGTACCCTTGTGTTTGGGAAGATTTTAAAATAATTTTTATATCTATTCTTATGTAAAACTTTGAACCGATATTTATCTTGAAGTTCCAAGGTGTGGTGGTGTGAACATACACCATATGAGTATACATCTGTATCTTAAGAAAATTGTCTCTTGTGAGCCAACTTTGAACTCAAGTGGTGGGTGGGGGGTCATGGTTTGAAACAGTTTTAATCTATACTGTGAAGATCCTTGCAAACAGATTCGACATATTGTACCATTAATATTTGTGATCCAAATTTTCTCATACTTTTATTTCTTGTGTAAGATGAAACCCTGTGAGTGTGACCAAGACCTAAGCCGAGGGATCGTAGTATGAAAAAACTTGGACTTTGTATTAATTTGACATACTGTATCCTTGTGGTTCTTATTAATAACAATATTTTAGAGAAAATGTTAAATCACTAAAAGAAAATGTCAAACCTTTGTTGCGGTATTGTACTCGTTCCAGGAAACTTTGTATGAACAAATTTGAATCTGATTTTACTTACATTCACATCAAATCAATAATTGCTCTCATTAATTGAAGTAATGCATGCAGAAAAATAATTATTGCTCTCATTATTCATGGTCCATATTGTCGAAACCATTATGTTCCTCCCTCCATCATTTGTCTTTGCCCTTCAAAATGCACGCAACCAGATGCTTTTGGCCCTGCCAGGACTTAAATGCAGGTCCTAGGGTGGTCAATGGCACCAAATGTAACAAGAAAGGAGAACATTTATGGCTGGTGCAGGAATTGAACCTGGAACCCCTGCATTACCATTCAGGTGCTCTAAGTCTAAGCTATCACAGCCAAATCTTTTTCCATATAGTGCAAACCGGCAAACCACTACAAGCTCAAGACTGAGCTAAAAACAACAAAGAGAACTCCAAAACATTAAAAAGTAAAGGTTTATTGCAACGTTTTAAAGATATCTATAGTAAATACATAGACTCATAAGTTTGATTTGTTGCATGATGAATGTTGTTAATACACATTTGCCCTGTTGATCCATGCCTTTAATCTCTTGAACAAATATTATGTAGAAAACAGAAGTCAAAAAATTTATTATTTGCTGGTTAATAACCAACTCACTAGGTACAGTATGTGATCAATTAGCAGTTGAAATGTCAATAATTTACTGAAAAGTGAATGTTTCTGCATTTACTGATATCATTAACTCCTTGACGTAACTGTGATGCAAGATCAAAAACCATTGTATGAAATGCAAGGTCTTGCTATATTCTATCTAGGAATTTATAAATGAAATATGAAAGCTCTACCTTGAATAGTTCAAGAGATATTACATAGGTGAGGTTTCCTTAAAAGTAGGTAAACTCCAAGGTCAGAATGTTAAACAAAGTTCCTGTGACAAGGAATGCATATATATGTATGTTTGAATCCCCGCCACTCACCTTCAAATGTTATGAGCAAGGATAAAGATCTGAAATTTGCGTCACACTTCAAGGTCAAGGATCATGGTTTAAAATGCAAGGTCTTGCCATAAGGAATATAAAGAAAAAAAATATGAAAGCTCAACTTTAAATAGTTCAGGAGATAATGTATAGGTTAGGTAAATCAAACTCCAAGGTTAAGGTCACAAGAGTAAAAACTTAGGTCTCATTTAGAAACACCTTGTCACTAGGAATACGAAGCCCTATCATTCACTATTCAAATTATAAGCGAGGATAAAGACAGGACAAAATATTACCTCCTCTTTAGTCGCAGGGGCATAAAAAAAACCCAACTTGAACTGTAAGAATGTGCATTTTGATATGATTTAATGTGGCCTTTCTACTTGCTATGGTCTTGAAAAGAATTAATATCCTATACATTCCCAACTTTGACTCCCAATTGTGGCCCAACCTTACCCCAGGTGTGTGAGTGTAGGGGGGGATGTATGATTTGAACAAACTTTAATCTGCACTACCTGGGATTGCTTGCATACTAATATGACTAGTCGTGGCCCTGTTCTTGCCGATATTTTAAAGATTTTGCTTATATATCCATATATAAAACTTTGATCTCCTATTGTGGTCCCACCCTATCCTGTGGGCCATGATTTGAACAACCTTGAATCTACATTATGTCAGGATTCATTCCTGTAAATTTGAAATTTTCTAGCCAAGTCAGTTGCATGACTGACCATGGGTTTCCGATAATAAGTGAATGATTTATGAGAAGAGCATTTTAAATGACCCCACTCTATTTTTGCCTTTTTATGATTAGGGTACTTGGGCCTTCATTAAACTAAATTGAATCCCCTTTACCCAAGGATGATTTGTGCCAAGTTTCATTGAAATTGGCCCAGTGATTCTGGAAAAGAAGATGAAAATGTGAAATTAAGAAACTAACAAAAACAATGAGGCGGACTATGGACAGATTTTTATCAGAAAAGCTCACTTAATCCTTTAGCTCAGGTAAGCTAAAAAGGGATAAGGATTGTTCATATTAGGAATTAAGTTGCATAAATTGCAAATATTGAGCACCTGCCTTCCTAGGAAAGAAGGTTTGAATTGTTGAAAAATTTGTAGACAACACTAACTCTGATGATTCAGAAATGTGTAGGAAGTTCCTGCAAAGTTCATCTTCGATATATTTTAAAATGCCCAGTGAAATACATGATCAAATTCTTCTCTATATATTTCAACTGCATTGAACATCAAACATATAAACATGTATGGCAATTAAGGACACTTAAAAATTCATTGTCATGCTTCTTGTGTATAATTTGCTTTTCTACAAAACACATGAACATTAATTTGCACTAGATCTGCATCTCGTGCAGTGCAATTTTATTTTAGTGCATCAATTCTAAAGAACAATATCTATCTTGGATAGATATTACAAATTGATAGAATATATACATGTACTGTATAAGCAGAATTTGTAGTGAAGATTTAATTTTGGCATTATTAGCAAGAGTGAAATTGCAAAAATTTAATATAAATATCGCTAATTACAATTTATTTCATATCGGAGGTAAAAGTTATCTTTCCAGGAATTATAAAATTGCTAAAACTACCTCTTGCTACATATAGACAGTGTATATACCAATTTTTATGGAAAAATTGCTAAATATTTGTTTTGCAAAAAATTCCACTTCTACGGTATAATATTGTAAATTATGGTCTGTTTCATTTGCTGTACCTGGTGAACAAGTATGCTTCCAAATGGATTGTACAGTTGTACAAACTAACAATTTTCCAGAAATATTTAATAACAATATATCCCTGCATATTTGTATATCGGGAATATCATAACCAAAAAAATTCTCCAACTTGTAAAAAATTAATGAATTCCAAATTACAATACAAGAAAGCACTAGTAAAATAAAGAATATTGTAACAAAATTCACAAAACATGATTTTTACGATCTTAAAAGGTCTAATTGTTTTTCTTTAAAGTAAACTTTCTTTAAACTAATCTACAATATAGAAAAACCCTGCATTATATTCATCTGTCCTAACTGCAGAACCATAGTTCCCTGGGAAATAATTGAGATATACCAGATTTTTTTCCCCAGAGACCTATACGTCTATCTTTGCATTAAAATTTTTGGATTTTAACAAACATCCTTAATTGAGGGTCAAACTGCCATGGAAAATGCAAAAAAAAGTTTGGAGGGAGTAAAGACTTTAGAGTGAGAGTGTGGATGGAAAAGATGTGCAAGAACTATGAGGAGATGGGTTTCGGGCGGAGGCTGGTTGGACTCCCATGGAGGATTTCAGCTCCGTTATTGTCTCATCCCTCTCCTGGATCTGTTTCTGAAGTGCCTCTGTTAATTTTGTTAACTCAGCAACCTGATTCAACAAAGCCTTTTCCTTTTCCTGTTAACCATAAAATAATGCCATTTAGTTAGTAATCAAAAACATTTATACTATAAACAAAGTAATGGGGTACTGTGCATATATAATTAAAGCAAGGATGGAAATTGGAGGCACATGTGATACAGATTTAGCTCTGTACTAGTAATAATCAAAGTACAATTTAAGTCACAGTACAACTAGTTTGTGTCATCAGTCTCTTTGGAAGCATGGGTTTATATCCCACTGCTGCCACTACACCAGAAAGAAACTCTTATGAGGAACCACAAGTCATAATACAAGTACAACATTTATCAATGGAAGAATAGAAACACGAAGAAGAAGAGAACACCAATCCAGATATATGGCATATCAGAATTTCACAAAAACTAAATAAAAAATACAATGGCGTTGGCTAGAGCATTAATTTAAACCATTAGGTTGATCAGTAGAGAACTGGACTGTTGTGGTCGAGGCCCTGGGTTTGATCCTAGCAGTAGTAAAATACTGTCTCTATTACACAAAATAGTCGACAGAAATTATAAAGCTTAATTCACTTAGTTTTCTGTGGCCAATTAAATTTGCGACTCTGAACACTACTGAATGTAAAGAATAATCATAACTGAGGTATAAAATTTCAAAATCTTCTGAAAAAAACTAGCTATAGCTTGTTTACCCTCTGTCACATTATACCATGTCAAACAAACTGCTCCATACAAGCTGCTGTACATAAAGATAATTATTGTTCATTGCGTGGAGAACTAAGAATTTATGACAGCTATAGCTTAATGAGACATTACTGAATTTATAAGATGTTAATTATCACAAAAACAATTTGTGTCGATCCAAGAAAATGAACCTGCATAAAATAAAACATAAAATGAATTGACCATATGTAAATATGTTGCACTCCAGACACATTTTCAAATTCTTCAAGAATGCAAACTTTAAGCTGCACTTAGCACACCTTTGTGGTAAAGAAAAATGTGTTTTAATACTTTTTCAACCCTTCAAACAAAATTTAACAATGTTTAATTGTTTATTTTAACAAGAAAGTGAATTAAAGTGAGAATTGTCGAAATGATTTTTCTTTAAGCCTGAAAACTGCAGCTCAAAGTGCTATGGAAATATGCTGAAAAAAGCTCTGTGAATTTTCATCTTAAGAGACTTTGAATTGTACTTTGCTGTGTCATAAGTGTGTCTGGAGTACGACAAATTTACTATTTTAATTTAAAAATATGAACTTTCATTTTTTGATCACTTACAGTACACATGTCTTAGATGACCAATGATACTTGTTTAGATGGCACTTTAAATAATGTAAGGTGTTATATAAATCATTTATTATACTAATCTAAAACATTCTTAGAAAAATTTTCATGAAATTGAAGAATTTTTTTTTAAAAAGTAGAGGTATTTTGGTATCATTACAAATGCACATGGTTTGAAATGCATGCAAAAGTGTAAATATATATTGAATAGTTATTATGTGAATTATCTCTACCAATTAACTTGAAAAACAAGTGCAAGGAAGGTCATATTAAAAGCAAAATTAGTAAACATGTAAATTATGTCTGGAGTGCAACAAATCAGTGCAAAAGAGAGCCATTTTTGGATATTTTTTTTGTTAAAAATTGTCAAATGAACACAGTTTTTTTTGCACAGATGTTCAAAATTGATTTTATTTTTATAAAATTAAGGTTCCAAGTCTATATTATGTTGCAATACATTTCTTTAATAAAAACTTTTTGACACATAAATGAAAAAAAAAACCCAACAATTTTATGCCAAAAGTCTTTTTTTTTTTCAATTGTAGGAAATAAAAAAAATTTTTCTGGCCCAGAATTCATAACTGATACACATATAACAATTTGGATTGGATAAATATGATTTTCCTTATTATTATCTCAAGCTACAGTACTTTGAAAATAAATATTTTTCTGTTGATTTACTCTCATTAAAATATTTGAAACTTTTTTATGTCTTAATTTATTTCAATGACACTTTAAATTATGAAACTTGGAGCTATGTACAATATGGGCACATAGAAATCAAAACGATTAATTGAAGGTGAAAAATTGCCAGAAAAAATAAAATTGCCAGTCATTTTTTTTAAATAACCCATATGTCTCTGTCCAAAGAACAATGTATTTTGAATGTAATTCACCAATAAGAAAGAAAGTATCCAAATCAGGAAAAACTTCAGTAAAAACAGATTCAGCTTTTTTGAGAAGTGAAAAAAATAACTTCGGCCATTTGCGCTGCAGTGATACAGAATTTCAGAGATCGCATGGAACTTGTCTTATCACAAAGAGAACATGTGATGTAAAACAAATCACTTTTTAATATGGCTCATTTCAAAGAATAGTGACAGAAAAACTATAAATGTTTGAACAAAAAATAGTTGTTAAACTCATGTTTCAAACCTTTTGAATTAATTAATCATATATATTTTTTATACCAGTCTGTAAGAGGGACAGATATAATGAAATACCCTGTCTGTGTCTGTAATACTAGTGAAAGCAGGGTTTTACATATCCAAATTTTCACACATTATTGGTTATTTTGTCCAGACCACAAAATCTGAAAAGATACCAAACAAGAGGTCCATAGGCTACATCACTCACCTCAGTCAGCTTGGTTAGCTGTTGTGATTTTTGAAAAAAAATTTCCATTGAAAATTTGACCTTTCCCCAATGTAACTAAATTTGAATTCATCCTACATCAACACCACTATAACTAACAATAACATGACCTTGCTGCTCTGAGAAGGTTGAATTCACAGACCATGGTATGAAATGAAAGGTCTTGCCAATTAAATTTATATACAAAATATGAAATCTATACCTTAAATAGTTCAAGAGATTTTGAATAGATTAGATTTTCATAAAACAAGGCCAAACTTCAAGGTATCAAAACACCATGGTATCAAATGAAAGACCTTGTCATAAAGATCAATGTTTAATTTATATATAAATATGAAAGCCCTAAGTTAAATAGTTCAGGAAATATTTCATAGGTTAGTTTTTCATAAAAGTAAGGTTAAGGTCATACTGTTAGAAACTTTGGTACTAAAAAAGGTTTCATCACAAGGAATGCATATGAGAAATATGAGAGCCCTAGCACTCATTATTCAAAAGTTATGAGTAACGATAAAGTTTTGAAATTTAAGTCAAACTAGAGGGTCAAGATCACAAGGTCAAAGACACAGGCTTTACCATAAAAGATCTATATACAAATTATGAAAGCCCTGCCTTAATGTTTTGAAGATAATATATTGAATAAGTTAGGTCTTCTGAAAAGTAGGTCAAATTCCAACGTCAAGGTCACACACAAAATTTGTTACTAGGAATGTGCACATGGAATATGAGAGCCCTATCATTCACCATTAAAAAGTTGTGATCAAGGTTAAAGTTTAAGACAGACAAGACAATTAAAACAATATGCATGAAACAAATTATGATAAAGGACACCGAGTAGATGTCCATACTATAAGAATGCTGGTCAAAACATAATTATATATTAATTGCCATTTCAGCTTTGTGACTTAATTAGTACCTAATGTAAATTTACACTAATAACCTTCTCAACACAACAAATTTAAATCAATAACACATTTTCTCACATTTCAGATCGACGAAAGCAATGCAATAGATGCTCACCTTAGCTTCCTCTAACTCTTTCTTGTACTGTGATTCTTGGGATTTGCTGCTGGAGGTTGAGTCTGATCTTGGTGACTGTACTTTCACTTTCTCTTCCTTTTTCTTTGGAGGTGGAATAGCCATGGCATTTTCTATTATAAATTTCTGGTTGTTTTTCTCAGAACTGGTTTTTGAATTAGCTGGGGAGGTGGGGGCTATTTTCCGATTTTTCTCAGTTCCTCTGGATTTAAAGTTGGGTCCTACAGCTATTGTCTTTGGAGGGCAATACCTGCTTTTATCATTATGAGCTCGAGACATATTGTGTTTTGGAAGTTAAACACAATTTTATGGGATATGTCATAGGCTACTTTTCATAACATGGTAGGCTTAGTTGATGTTTCTATATGTAATGATCTGAAATGAAAAATAACATTATACTTTATTGGCTTGCTAGATGAAAATCATACCTGCATCATGATTCTAAAGAATACTATACCATGAAAAGTATTATATCACATACTAATTCCTGGCCATTTTCCAAGACAGAAAGTTACAGTGACCATGGTTAAGAAAGGATGTCTGATTTTATCATAATTATCAGTATCATGAGGTAAAACATATTCTGTACGATAAATAATTTGAGAACAATATTCTAAAGTGTGTGTTAGGGTTGGAGGGTTTTATTATTGTTATTATTTTAATCTTACAATCTCAAAACCACAGGTGCTTGGGTTTTAACATATGAATCCACATCTAACCTTATACATATGTAAATATTCAAATATGTACAAGGTTAGATGTGTATTCATATGATAAAACCCAAGCACCTGTGCTGGAAACAATCCCCTTGGCTAGGTCTACTCTCACAATATGAAAGCGGGGACATGAGGAAAAGGAAACATACCCAATCAATTTAGGATTTACATCCCTTCCGAGTGATAAATTAGTTTGACGATGTAGTGGACAGCAGTTTTAAAACATCTTTAATTTTACACACGCGTTCGAGTTGTCTCGACGTAGCGTCTTCCGTTTCTAAGACACCTTACCGCAGATGCAACGAGCATTTTGATTGGACAGCTTCGTTGGTAAGTTAGACAACTCCTAACTTAGTTCCAACATAATTTCAAAGAAATAAAAATTATTATTAATGCTATTACTGTATATATCGAAGTAATCTCTCTGATTTTCTTTGTTTATTTATTATTGATTTATATTCACTAAATTGGCGCATTTAGTTCAATGAATTTAAATATTCATGCATTTGTTACCGCGGATATGTTGTAATAAAGACTGGTGTTATTTTATTTATTTATACCAAAGTTTAGATATATAATATTATTTAGTTTTTATGACCACAGAAAATAAAACTCGTCATATAATATTGAAACTAATTTACCAGTGTATGTGATCCACATGATTCATCAAGGACATCGAAGTCTATATATAGCGATGGCATAATCTGAATATTTAGTTTATTACGCACGTAAATGTTATGAAAAATGTTTAATTAATTATAAATCTCTAGTAGTTTTTAGCTATTAAAACTTATATTCAGAACTTATAGATTTTTATGATCTTTCTATTTACTGCAAATAATGTTTGGAATTTGTGATGCAATACATGTGCGGATCCAGAGGGGGTCGGGGGTCGAAAGGGGGGGGGGGTCCGGACCCCCCCCCCCCCCCCCCTGGAATTTGTAAAGATAAAAAAATTACAATATAACAATTTATAAGAAAATGTGTTGACTGTTAATATATTATAAATAATTCTGAATTAACTTTCTTAGTATTGTAATGTTATTATGACGTTAGAATCCAATCACAAATGTTATTCGAGTATTTGAACGAATCTAAACAGGAACGATTACTATTACGAGTGATTGACGGCATAATCTTGTCATTATGTTAGTGCATCGTCATAACGTCATCGGCTTTAGCATACCTCTCAGTCTGTTTCAGACTCAATGTGACAGACTAGTATTCGTTTATCTTTCTAAGTAAATATTAATAGAATTCTCTCACAGTAATCCGATTATCATTTAATTCCAAGTTTAACACTTGCTTAGTAATAGATGCAAAATATATGAGTGAAATGGATTTTGATCTTTTACATGCCTCTTTACTATGATCTGAGTGTAATGAGGTCCGATATATTGCCCAGAGATGGTAATCTGGACAAAATTCTCTAAAGTCGATTCAGAATGAAACTTTAAATTCAATCAAATCAGGGGAATATTGTTCTTCGATTAATTTTTTTCGCACCGACAAATGCCCTGAGTCATCCAATATATACATTATACATAAGCATAATCTTCAACACCACTTTTATGCTGACGACTCCCAGTTGTACATGGCTTTAAACCGAAGGAACCTGTGTCACGCAATGAGACTCTGCAACGAACTGAAGCATGCTTAAATGGTGTTGTATTGTGGATGAACAATAACTTTCTTAAACGTAATGCAGATAAAACTGAAGTGATTGTCTTTGTACCAAAACGGAGTGCAGTTGAAGATTTAACCGTGAGAGTTGGGGACACATTCATCAAACTATCAACAACAGTTAGAAATCTTGGAGCTATGCTGGACTCTCATTTGGACATGGAACAACATGTTAACTCTGTTTCACGAGCATGTTACATGCACATTCGGAAAATAAGTAAAATCCGAAAATATCTCACCATGGATGCTACCAAAACTCTGATAAACTCTTTGGTTATATCAAGACTTGATTACTGTAACTCATTGCTATGCGGTTCTCCTAAATACATCCTGAACAAACTCCAAGACGTCCAAAATACGACTGCTCGTGTCATAACCAGGACATCGGTACTGAAGGAGCTTCATTGGCTCCCCATACATAGCAGAGTGGAGTACAAAGTCCTCATATACGTGTTTAAGGCGCTTCACGGACAGGCACCTACGTACATACAAAACCTGCTGAGCGTTTACACCCCAGGCAGACAACTTAGATCCCAGAATGATTCAACACTGGTTGTACAGAGAACTAGAACTGTGACGTATGGTGGTCGTGCATTCATGACAACTGCACCAAAACTGTGGAATGCACTACCAAACACCAAGAAACTCCGCATCCCTGCCCGTGTTTAAGAGAGCCCTAAAAACTCGTTCCTAAAATTTTATTCAGACTGATTTTACTACATGTAATATCTAGCACTGTGTTTAACAATTTTAAACTGTTTTAGATTGTAGTGTATCGACTCATTTAATCTTACTTATCTAAAAAATAAAATAAAATTCTGTTTTATGTGTTTGTTTGTTTTTTTAATATGATATAAAGTACTTTTGAACGTGTTTTATACATGAAAAAAGTGCTCAAGAAATTTGGTACATAATAATAATCTGCTCAATCTTTTCAACTTTGTAGATGGGGACTTTTCCCAAACGTCAAAATACTTCTTCACATTGGATGTGTTTCACCTATCACAACATGTGAGGCCGAAAGATTCTTTTCTGGATTAAGACGCATCAAGAGTTACATGCGCAGTACTATGCAGGACAGATTTACTGGGCTTGCACTGATGCATCTTCACCATTCATTAGAAATTGACCAAAAGGAATTTGTACAAACATTTATCAGGCAAGGAAAATGAAGATTATTTCAGTCAAGTCTCTTTCGCTAAATAGCACTTCCTACCAGAAAACTTCAATACACGACAAAAGGTCGCCTGCGTGGTACAGTGGTTATCTAGAGTGTTTCCTTCGAGAGTTGGAAAATAAAGGGTTGAACATTATATCACGGGTTCGATTTTGTGAAAAGGTTCGACTCCGCCCCCCCCCCCCTCCCCCGGGAAAGAAATTCTGGATCCGCGCCTGTATATATATATTAAAACTCTTAAAGTACTCTTACATGAATGATTTTTTTTTTTAAAGTAAGAGTTAAAATTAAATTGTTTCTTTATTTTATTTTCATCTTTAAATGAAGCATTTAATATTAAAATTTCTGGAAATAATTTAGAATATTTAAAAATTTGAGCGGCCAATTTGATGCTTTGCATCAAAATTATCTTGTTATATTTAATTTACCAGTTTAATTTGACCCCCCCCCCCCCAAAAAAAAATTCAGATTTTGGTCAAAGTAACACTTTTTTTTCCTCTCATTCCTTTTCGTTTTGTTTTTTATTGATTTTGGGGGGGGGGGGGGGGGGGGGGTGGGGGTGGAATTTGCTGAGAAGAATTTTGATAAAAGTGGTGTTTGATTACAAAGAAATCAAATCTGGATAACAAATCAAGGATGTCTGATTATGATTTTTGAGATCGAATCCAGATTCTTAAATCTTTACTTGGATGTAATTCCACGAATTTGGTTTTGAAGTTAAATGTACATTGATATTGTTTAGTTTGCTTTGGTTTGAAATTCTTGGGATAAGGGTAGTCACAAAATCAATGAAAATTGAGTTCCCACAAAATATAGTGATTTTACGGTATCAAGAGATCTTAGCTCCATTCCTTGGGCTCCAAATTATGAAATTCACCCCTAACCCAAAGACTTTAATGAAAATTTTCCCATGTAGTTTGTGAGAAGAAGGTCATGAGCACAGATTATAATAGGTCACACGACTGACTCGGATGACATAAATGCAAACTTTTAATTTCCAATGGTCAAATTTGAAACATGAAATTTGCCAATAAATCTACATCAAAAATATGAATTTTATCTGCATGAACAAAATACGAGCTGAATGTAATGGAAATCATTAATGAATGTAAGTATACAATTATTTATTTTGGTAAGTGATTCTTTATGTACTGGAGAATCTGATTCATCTGGTCCTTCTGTCCATCCTTGTACACCATCTCAATATTGATATCTTCAGATGTTACTTTAATGAACAAGTCACATTTAATAAGGAAAAGGTCTTTGTCTCTCCCCACAGTATTACTGGACATGCTGGGTGTACTCGAATCACTGGACACACTGGGTGCACTCGAGTCACTGGACACACTGGATGTACTCAGAACATTAGACACGATGGGTGCACTCGAATCACTACACATCCTAGGTGTACTCGAAATACTGGACACATTGGGTGCACTCAAATCATTGGACATCCTGAGTGTATTCTGATCACTGGACACACAGGGTGTTCTTGGATCACTGGACATGCTGGTGCTGGGTGCACTCACTTTACCCTCATCCTCTGACTTTATAGTCATTATTACTGGACCACTTGCCTTTACAATGTCTCCATACTTGTTCTCTCCTTCAGGGAACACTAAAACTTCTTCTATTTTGTGTATTTTTTTTGCATGATCTGTCTCACTGTCTGAAATACTTTTTCTTTTCAAATCCTGTTGATTATTTTGACTTTCCAAATCAGTGCCATTAGAAATTTCTAGTAACTTGTCAATCTTTTGTTTTTTCTCGATTGTGCAATCAGCATTCTGTTCCTCCCCTTTCCGTTTCATTTCCCTGCGTTTACGACGCTGATGTAACCATGTATTCTCATATGCTATCAGCTTTAAGCAAATGTTGGTCTTGCCATCTTTGTGCTTTGTGTACTTGATCTGAAATATTTAGTAAGTATATAAAATCAGGTTGTAATAAGGATCTGAATTGTTGGAAATGCGTGTTGTATGTTGTAGAAATACTGATCCCAATTTTTGGAAATGGTCTTTCATATGTATTACTATAAAAGGTTTTCCACACCTAAAAAACAGATTCTTGTCAAATGCAGGTCAGCTTTGGATCTTTTCTGCACATACAATTACATAAAGATACATACACCAGTACACTTAAACCCATTTCCAGCTGGAAGTTTCTCCAAAATCAGCAAAGGAAGGTTGACAGCATGAAATAATCATAAATATGTTACACCAGATTATTATAAACCATTTGGAATAATTAAATTTTAAGAATGGAGTTAGAATTAAAAATAAAGCTATAAGACTCATCTGACAAGTTTTACCTGTAACGTCTTGATGCCTTGCCCATACCTGTAATGCCTCAACCATACCTGTAATGCCTCAACCATACCTGTAATGTCTTGACAGTATCTATAATGCTTTAATCATACTTGTCATGCTTTGATTATACTTGTTATGATTCATCATTACCTGTCGTGCCTTGACCACATCTGTAACACCTTGATCACGCCTGCGACACTTTGACCTTATCTGTAATGCCTTGTCCATACTTGTAACATCTTGACTATACCTGTAATGATCCTGTGGGGATTTGGGTTAGAATAGGTCCTTAGTACACCTTGCTTGTTGTAAGAGGCGACTAAATGGGACAATCCTTCAGATGATACCACAAAAACAGAGGCCCCGAGTCACATCTGGTGTGGCATGATAAAGATCCCTTCCTACTCTAAGGCCATAAGCACTGAGCATAGGCATAAATTTTGCAGTCCTTCATTGGCAATGGTGACATCTCCATATGAGTGAAAAATCTTCGAGTGGGACATGAAACAATGTACAACTAACCAATCAACACACTTGTAACACCTTGACCACACTGGTAACACTTTGACCACACCTGTAATGCATTGACCATACCTGTAACACCTTCATCATACCTGTAATGCCTTGACCATACCGGCAACACTTTAAACATATCTGTAATGCCTTGACCATATCTGTAACACCTAGACCTTACCTGTAATGCTTTGACCATACCTGTAATACCTTGATCAAATCTGTAATGCCTTGACCATACCTGTAACACCTTGAACATAGATGTAATGCCTCGACTATACCTGCAATGCCTTGACCATACCTGCAACACTTTAAACATACCTGTAATGCCTTAACCAATCCCAGCACTCTATCAGCCACATGCTCCACATCATAGACAGAGACTGCAGACTGTGGAACAGCATAAGACAATGGAACAACTAGTTTCTTGTTTCTCTTGGTGTCTTGAAATAATGATCTCTGAAACAAAGGAAAGATTAACAGCATCCTTCATTAGTATGAATATGGGATTGGGATATTCCACTGAGGAGACAAGATTCATGGTCTAAGACAAGGCTTTGACAAATCCTAGACAGTGAATCCTTTTCACCAAGGTGGAGTTTCCCTATTCCACAGAAGTAAATAACAATTTAATTACAATTAGATTTGATCTAACCCAATTTTTACATCGCTCTGCTTCATACTAGATTTGACAAGAGGCCCATGGGCCACACTGCTCATTGCTCAAGTGGGTCAAATTGGCCATGTGGTTCTGGAGAAGAAGATTTTTAAAATTTGTCAGTATATTTTTGCTATTTCACTATCATCTCCCCTTGGAAAAGTAGGTTGCTCTTCATTTGAACAAGTGTGAATCCCCTTCACCCAAAGATGCTTTCTGCCACATTTGGTTGATATTGGCCAAGTGGTTCTGGAGAAGAAGTAAGTTTACAGACAGATGACAGGTGTTCAGAAAAGCTCACTTGAGCTTTCTGCTCAGGTGATGAGCTAAAAACATGTCACAGCCCAAACATAATTTGTAGCAGGTATCAATACAAATTATTCTCTTGAAGTCCTCAAATATTTTTTGTCTTGTTTACATGAAGTATACCCATGCTAATGTACCAATGTGTATGTAAATGATGTTAACTTGTTCGTTGTTTATATCTTTACACAAAGCGAATAAAGAATTCATTAATTCATTTCAGATATATTTTCATCATAATTCTATTAGAATATTAGTTCAAGAATCACCATATCATTTATATTCACGAAAGGTTATATGCAATACATTAAGTAATACAAAGTCCTTATTCTCCTTACCACCTTCCTTATATTCATGTGCGATTGATAATATTATTATTTTGATAGACTTCATAAGTCTTTCACCATTATTGTTTAACTAAAATATGAATATATTATACAAAACTTTATCAACAAATCTTAAACTCAATGAAAGACAAGCAATATCTGCATTCATATCCACAGTCTCACCTTCTCTCAACTGTATTCACTTGCAGACCTACTATTGATGCTTGATTCTAAAATATTTTCACGCTATTTCACATGTGTGTTCCATTGGCATTATTAAGAATTTTATGTGCTTGGCAATGATTTCATTTAACAAAGCAATGAACATACTCTGCAAGTCAAATTATATATATTCAGTTGCATATGAGGGTGGCAGTGAAGAAAACAATCTGAAAAAGATTGAAGATGGGCCCCATGCCAAGGAGTAGCTCGCACATAAGTTGACTCAAAAAACAGGAATGGATTGAATCACATACTCTGCTCAAATATATTTTTCAACAAATTGCTAGTGCGCTAAAATTGATTTGTACCAATGTCTTGGCACTTGCATTTGCGCTAAAATACGTATGAGCCAAATTTTTTCATTTACAGTATCAAATTGAAATTTGAAGAGTCCAATGCAAAATATTTCACTTCTACATATCATAGAAATTACATGACAGTCATAACCACTGACACCGTAGCAGTGTCAGACAGAAATATCTCACATGGCTGTTTCACAAGGGTAATGTTGGTATCACACTGGTGATGATGGGAGAATAATAACTTGTCCTAATGTTACAGTCTTACAGTGCTTTCAGTTATAAAGAGTTTTACTGTTTTTGTGTCTGCAACATTTAAATGTAATCAAAACAAGTAATTAACCCATGTATTTTCCATGTCATCTGCATTTTATAGTGAAAACAGACAAATGATTCATCGGGAGATATTTAATTCCCAGGAGTTGCAGTCTTTTCTGAAAATGGGATTCTCATGGGAGAAGTTTTCTAAGTTTCAAGAACTTGTAACCAAACCCTTTGCATATTTATACAATGAAATATGTTTAAATCAAATCAAATCTTCTGAAGACAAACCTAGTTGAACACTGTAAACATACAAGTATTGGTGATAATGTTCTTATGATTTTAATAAGGTACTTACAGGAAACAAAACACTTGTGTCGAAAGTCCAAGCTATTCCCCATCGCATTGTCTTCCCTTGGCAGAACTCTGTTATCTGGTAATTTGGAATCTGCAAGGAACAGTTTGTAAGATTTCAAAATTATACACATTTATCTATTGCTGGTACTGTAAAATCATTCACAATTGTGGGAGTTCAATCTTTGTTGTTTTGTGGTACTGACATGCCCAGAAATTCCAATCATCCACAACGAGTAGAACTTGAGAACCACGATAAAGAATCACAACTCTTTAACCACACAATCAAGATGATGCATGCACTATTTTTTCTGAAATCAAAATAGTGTTACTCCACAAAAGTAAGTGATTTTAATATGAAATGAAAATCAAATTATATTTTTAGGGGGGGGGGGGGGGGGGGTTCATTTATATTTGTGGTGCATTAAGCGTTGTATTACACATAGTGATACCTTGTGATCACGGAGATCCTTTTTCACCAGTGGTAAATTAGTTTTTTTTCCAATCATGCTGGTGAAAAATCTACAAAAGAGAAAAATGGATTGTGATCACATGTAGAATATTAGATTCAACATTTACTATGTGACTGACAACTTTGATAGTTGTATGAAAAGTTCTTTTAAGAGGCAAAATGTTTTGTATTGGATATTAAAAATTCTTTCTTTCTTTTTTTGTTGTTGAGAAATTCAATTATTTATTGCAAAACTATTCACTCGTTACTTCAGTATATACATCTACAGAAATTTCATAGATCTTATCTCTAAAAAATATCTACTACCATGACTACTAATCTATCACAATGAAAGACGAATTGGATTCCCGTTTCTCAGGATTAAAAACACAGATAATCTTGCAAAAATAAGTACACACATAATACAAAAAAAAAAATAAAAATACAGTGGTTCTGTTTACATATTGTTTGGACATTTCTTTACCCTACATGGAATCTTACTTTATTCTCCCTTGAAGTTCCATGGACTCTACAATGATTTTATGGATAAACTCCACCTCTCCTCCCTCTGTGATGCTTTCTCCAACACTGGCTGTATTGACAGATGTTGGTTCTGCTCGATCATCTGTTCGAGAAGATGTGATGGCCTGCGCCTCCATGTGATCCGCAAAAAATGGAGGGTTACACATGCAGAAGTCATACCGATCAGATTCACCTGTCATTAGCTCCAGAAGTGCAGTTTTACCAGAAACCTTTTTAACTAATCACAGAGAATGACAACATTAGTTCCCTACTATAGACACTGTAGTTTGGCCCCACAAAAATGTTAACAAGTATATACATTGTATTTTTTCTTCAAATTTTCTCTAGATTATTGTAACAAAATCATCAATACATGAGTTGTTTGATGTGTAATGTGTATTATATGATATTTCAAAAGCATTTGACTCAAATAGAGACATGAACATTACATCCCTTCAAAGTATGCTCCGCGGTTTGAAATACAATCTCTGAATCCATTTCTGAAATGTGTCAAGGTACGCTGATTTAGGTAGACCTTTAAGGCACTGACTGATGGCTGAGCCAAGGGCTTGTCGGGACTTGTAACAACAACCAGATACAAACTTTTTAAGCTTTGGAAAAAGGAAAAAGTCACATAGGGCTAGATCTGGAGAGTATGGTTGGTGTGGCAAGATGGTAACCTTCTCCAATTTCAAAACCTGCTTCACAAGCTCAGATGTATGTGACGGAGCATTATTAATTGACAGATTCTGGAGCCAGTCAGAAATTTCTTCCTCCACCTACAAACTGTCTCATAAGATACCTTATCAGATCCATAAACTTCCTCCAATTCAGTAAAAATCTGCATTACCGAATGACTAAGTTTTGTGTGAACTTCTATATAAACTCTAATTTCTCCAATATTCTCAACCCATTTCCCAACCATTTTTACAACAGTGGTCAACGACTGGCTCTATTGAAATGACTGTAAGTTTAAAACTGGTGCTGAAGACTCATGTTTATACCATTGGAAAGGTAATGAATAGATCTATTCAAGAGTATCATCATCCATAAAATTGTGAAAAACGTTATCGCTGTGGTAAAATACAGGTTACACATTACATATCAAACAGCTCTCATATTCCACATTTTTACTGTAGATTCCTTATTTTATGTGAGTGCTTAATTGTCAAATTGCGAGAACATAAATTCACAAGTGTTCTATTGATCAAGATTTTGAAATGTATTTTAGCAACATCAAAATAAAAGCAAATAATTTTATTTAGTGGGTGATGCTTCTTGCAAATTTACGTGATAGTAAATTGCTCGAATATAATTAGGAATTTATAGTATTTAAAATACATAGTGCTACTTCTTCAATGATGTCACATCAAAGGATAAACAATTTCCTAACATAATTAGAAAGATGTAAATTACACCAATCATTTATCATGGTATTATAGCATGAGTTATTTGATCAAGCAAAATTAGGTCCCACTTATACCTGTGGAGAGTGTCCCATATAAAAGTATCTCTTAATCAAAGATGTGCCATCAAACAGTAACAAGAACAAACTGAGAGGATATTCCACACATAAAAATTTGTATAACTTATAAAGAAATTATGTACCTTTAATTTTCTCCTGCATGTTGTTCTTTTGGACATTTTTCTCAGCCATGGTAAAGTTTGTTTCATCAAGCTCTGAAGCAAGAAAACCCCATCCATTTTTCTTACAGCCAAGTAGTGGATACACACAACTAGCCCCAGTTCCTGACAAAAGAAAGCAGGAAATTTAGCAAAATACATACTCTTTTGTCTACATATGTTGCGAAATAAATGGATTTGATACATGTACTTA
This sequence comes from Ostrea denselamellosa, assembly GCA_024699665.1. Lineage (NCBI taxonomy): Eukaryota > Metazoa > Mollusca > Bivalvia > Ostreida > Ostreidae > Ostrea > Ostrea denselamellosa. Next base: position 20,880,480 of record JAMZEH010000005.1, on the reverse strand, counting down.
GATAAATCGATGTGTTCCAGCACACACAAAGTATCTGATGAACTCACCGTGTCATATTATTTGATCCATTTTTTTTTTTACTAACAATCTAACAAATACAACGAATTGATAGATAATTGAATAATTTTTCTATTTGGTTGAGATCAAACAAACTTGAAAAAAATAAAATGTTATGTTCACTTTCACATGCCTTCCAAGTGTGAGAAAATAATGTGTGATTTTTTAAAAAAAATATATCTTAAAATGATATGATTAATTATCATCTATTGTTTGTTTGTTTGTTTTGCGTCCCGTTGAGAATTTTTCACTCATATTGAGACGTAACCAGTTGTAGGTGAAGTACCACAAATTTAGACCTATGCTTAGTGCTCAGGGCCGTAGCAGTGAGGGTTCTTTGACGTGTCAACGCCTACCTTGACACGTGTAGATAGCTGACCAGTCATCGTTTCATAGATTCAGTGTTTTAAATTATTCAACCATATGATAAAAAAAGAGTTGATTTTGTCTTGGTCAATTCAATAATTTAGTTACCTGAGATATACAATATTCACTAAGCCTGAGAAATGGCAGTAACAGCTGTTCAGTAGCTTAACACATACCTATATCTATGCCTTTATGTCTGACATCTGGAATCTCCTTTAGAATATCCTCAATCCATAAAATGTAGTTCAGTCTTAATGGAATTGTGGGAATCAGCCTATTTAGTGGCATCTCTACATCCAAATCAAAATCCTCTTTCAGAAGTGCAATAGCCAGTTGTCTCAGAGATGTTGGACTTTTGTAATCCAAATGAAATTTTCCTTTCAAATCTTGAAAAATACATTTGGCAAATTCTGGATATTTAAGTGAGAGATTTTTAAAATTTGGTGGGTTTCCTTTATATGGATTTCTTGGATGCATAAATTTATTCAATGCCATCTTCACAGTATCTTCCTGAAAAAGAAATGAATGCCCAAGTATTGCTGATAAGTGGGAGAAGACAGTCTGAAACCAAAGGACAATTACTTCTTTATATATTAGAGCTAGGTGTGTCAGTATGACACAAATGCCTTCATTGACATACACTTTTGAAATATTTGAAAGTCCAAGGATGTGAATATAATAAAATAAAGTGCAAATAGAAGAGGCCCATGGGCCATACTGCTCATCTGAGTCTTTATCTCTGATGAGCAGAGAGTCTGATAAATGTGTAATGTCAGAGCAAGGCATATTAAAATTCTGGTAATCTGGTTGCCTGATTTAACACACCTCCAAAATGACAATTGAAAACACTGTTGAAGAGATTTTTAATAGATTCAATTTGCCATTTAACCTAAAGGACTTAGAGTTTAAAATCTGTTGTAATACAGAAATGTGAATAGTCTTTTATTTGAAACTGATTTAAATAACAAAAACATACTGCATATGACTTGGACAGATTATGCATGGTGTAAAATTATGTAATAATCAAAGTTTTAAAAACATTGGTATCACTGATTATGCTACACACACACACACCCTCAGCTGAGTATTGAAGCAACATTATTATGTGAAGTCACCATTAAAACAAACTGTAATTACATTAGCTCTTCCTAACAGTAACCATTATTATCACATGCTTTTACCACTCTCTGCTCATCAAAGATTATGGAGACAGCCAAGTGTCTGGTTGAATGATACTAAGGGCATTGTTGCATGTGTACCTGGAAAGGATCAAATGCAATGGACCAGACCGGGATTTGAACCCGGTCCCCCTGAATCTCCAGTCAGTTCTACCAACTGAGCTATCTACATGTCCACCATTTGATCGCTACGCATTAAGGTAGTTTAAGCAAGGTTTATATGCATCATAAAATCAGCTTCAAAAGGTTGGCAATAAAAGATTCACGATATTAAATCACTTTTAAAGCTTATCACAGGTTTATGGAATTGGTCAAAAAATACATACTATTAAAATAACTGTGGTCTCATGATATCTTTCATTTGAAAATTTAAAAGAAAGTTTGTCCTAGCATGAATTCAATTACCTTTTTCAACTTTTCATTTGTTGTTTCCTTTGCACTACAGTAATCATATGAAAAACTACCTAATCGTCAAAATTTCGTCGCAAATGGACGCAGACATGTTGAATCGGTTTAAAACAGAACGCACTACGACAAACGGATATATTTGGATAATTAAAACTGAAACGAAAACGATCGGAAAGTATGAACACTGACGTTACTTGACAAACTGACACTCAAAACAACAACAAAAGATCCAAGGACACTTTGCTCACCCGATTTTCTGCATTTTCCCGTCATAATATAAACAAACTTGAACAGTATCCATGCGAGGATCAAGAGGGGAGGGGGGGGGGGTCCGTTACAATATAACGATTTAGAAGAAAAATGAGTTGACTGTTATTATATTATAAATATTTCTGAATTAACTTTCTTAGTATTGTAATGTCATTATGAGGTTAGAATCAAATCACAAATGTTATTCGAGTTTCTGAACGAATCTAATCAGGAACGATTTGTTTAATATCCTATTACGAATGATTGACGTCATAATCTTGTCATTATGTTACTGCATCGTCATAAAGTCATCGGCTTTAGTATACCTCTCAGTCTGCTTCAGACTCAATGTGACAGACTAGTATTCGTTTATCAATCTAAGTAAATATCAATATTCTCTCACAGTAATCCGATTATCATTTCCTTCCAATTTTATCACTTGCTTAGTAGTAGATGCAAAAGATATCATGAGTGAAAAGCATTTTGAGCTTTTGTATGCCTCTTTACTGGAAGCAGCAGCAAAAGGCTGGCAAGAATTGCAGTTCGATGTATCTTTAAGATACGCAAGTTGCAAGAAAGACTACATCTATGATCTGAGTGTAATGAGGTCCGATATATTGCCCAGGGATGGTAATCCGGACAAAATTGCCGAAGCGCTTTATCCAGAAGATGGCTCAGTTGATATTTGTCCTGTGAAACTGTACGGGGATTGTAATTGCTTCTATAGGGCTCTCTCTAAAGCTATTTTTTTGTCATGAAGAGACACATATCGAACTTCGTGTAATGATCGTATTTTCTGAAGTCGATTCAGAATGAAACTCTAAATTCAATCAGGTCTGGGGAATATTGTACTTTAATTAATTTTTTCGCAGCTGCAAATGCCCTGAATCATCCAATATATAGCATTTATCCAACAATACAAAATGTTACTTTAAACAGACATTTCTTCATCAAGAAAAAAAGCCATTTTCAGATGAAAAGGTAGGTCAGGGTTCCCCATCTACATCATGTAGTCATGCATTGAAAATAGCGACCCAAACAATTGGTCACCAAATCATTTTGTGATTTGTTTCCCAGTTTTACCTACAGAATCCAATGAAATGAAGGAGCCTGCCCATAAAAAGTCAAAACTTTGTATTGATTCAGATGATACCCCGGAAATCACCATGGACTCACAAAATGAAAAGGCGAATATTAAATCTGATGATAATGAATTTATTAAGACAACAGATCATGATAAAGATAAACCATCTTTTGACGATTCGGATTTTTCTGATCTTGGTAAAATTGTCACAGGTGCAATAAAGTTGAACACAATGTCTTCAGTTGAAAAGATAAGTTATATTCAGAATCAACCCTTGCCAGACGAATTCGCCAAGTTAAAAACAGGTTATGCTCAAACAACGAATACGGTGAACTAAAACAGACTTTATCATTTCAATCTTCTTGGGTGAATCATTTTTCATGGTTGACCTTCAGGAAACTGTTAAATGACGTTCTGTGTAAGTTTTGTGTCATGTTCCCTCAGGCAGATGTCCAACATCAAAATACATTTGTTACGCAACCTTTTACTGCGTATAAGAAAGCCCTTGGAAAAACATCTGCCCTTTTAAAGCATCAAAATTCAGAACACCACAAGAGTGCCAAATCTGTCTATCACACAAACAAGATGACATCCAAAGTACCATCTTCGTCTCATCCGTATAAACTCAGTCAGCAAAATTAGGCACAGTATCAGCACAGCATAAAGTTGCTTGAGAAAATAGTAGATGCGATCATTCTTTATGGGAAACAAAATATTCCTCTCCGAGGACACAGAAATGATACCACAAGTGAAGTGATTCCTCAAATAAAGGTAATTTCCTGGCAATATTACAGCTGTTGGCAAAGCATGTTGAGCAGTTCAGGTCTCATCTACAAAAAAAACCCCCAAAAAGAAAAAAAAAAGAAAAAAAAGAAGAAGTCTTATATACCAGCAAAACCATTCAGAATGAGGTTATCCAACTCATCGGAAATCACATCACAGGTAAAAATTTTAAGGGTTTACAAGGGAGGGGTTTTTATTCCATCATAGCCGATGAGGTAACTGACAAGTACGCTGACAAAGAAGTTTTAGTCTTGTGTCTCAGATTTCTAGATACTAGAGAACACCCTGCCATCATTAAGGGGGAATTTCTTGACTTTGCAAATATAGGCAAAACTACTGGGGAAGCAATTGCTGATAAACTTATTGAAATCCTTGGCTTGCTTGCTATTCCGATTGAGAATATACGAGGGCAAGCATACGATGGTGCAGCAGCAATGGCATCGGAAAACGGGGGTGTCAGGGACGAATCAAGTCTCTAAATCAATTAGTTTTGTACACACACTGTTGGAGTCATGTATTGAATATGAGCATCGCTTCAGCCTGCAAATTACCCCATGTGAGGAATATGATATATGTCCTTAATTCAGTGTTTATTTTCTTTGACAGTTCCCCTAAACGTCAAGGGTTTCTTGAGACTATTATAAAAATGATGGGTCTGTGGATTTTTCCAGAAAGAAACTAGTTGGACTCTGTAAAACTAAGTGGGTTGAGCGTCATATCTGCTTTGATGTGTTCTACACTATGTACAAGTTCGTCATCAAATGTCTACAGCACATTCTCAATCAAAACCTTGATGAAAGTACCAGTCAAGACTGGTCTTGGGATAGACAAACTAAAGTAACCACACAGGGGCTTTTGGTTTCGGTGACGTCCTTTTCTGTGTTGATAACATTTGTGTATTGGTAAGGTATGTCCTAGATACAATAAAGCCTTTGACTCTCAAACTTCAGAAAAGAGATATTGACATTTTCACTGCAAGTAAGTTAATTGAGGAACATGTGGATAGGATCAAAGAATTTCGTAGAGCGGTAGAGACCGAATTTGAGTCTTGCTTTGAAGATGCAAAACAAATTGTAGACGACCTTGATATTGTGATGTAAACCCTAAGGGTTTTGCTCCAAGCAGCAACACAGAAACTGTCTCCACAAGTAATCCAAGAGATTATTATAGATCTGTCGTGGCCATTCCATTTCTGGACTTTTTCCTCCGTGAATTAAATACGAGGTTTCAGAAAGAAGATCTGACGGCGTATTCGATATGCTTTTTATTGCCTGTCAATGTGACAAATATTTCACACGAGGAAGTGTCCAAACTTGCCTAAGAACTAATATTTTGGGGGAGCGACCTGCCTTGTCTATCTGTAAAGGACTTGGAGAAAGAACTTAGTTAGTGGAGACGTTATTATGTTAACACGAGCAAAGAAACTTCAGACAAGCTCTGCAATCTGCTCAATCTTTCAACTTTGTAGATGGGGACGTTTTCCAGAACGTCAAAATTCTTCACATTAGATGTGTTTTACATATCGCAACATGCGAGACCGAACGATCCTTTTCTGGATTACGACGCATCAAGAGTTACATGCGCAGTACTATGCAGGACAGATTGACTGGGCTTGCACTGATGCATCGTAACCACTCATTAGAAATTGACCAAAAGGAAATTGTACAATCATTTATCAGGCAAGGAAAACGAAGATTATTTCAGTCAAGTCTCTTTAGCTAAATAACACTTCCTACCAGAAAATATCAATACACGACAAAAAGGTCACCCGTATGGTGTAGTGGTTATATAGAGCGTTTCCTTCGAGAGTTGGAAAATAAAGGGTTGAACATTATATCACGGGTTCAATTTTGTGAAAAGGTTCGACCCCACCCCCCCCCCCCCCCCAGGAAAAAAATTTCTGGATCCGCGCCTGGTATCTTACATGAGGATGCTTTCATATATAATCTCGGCTAACTTGCTATCACCGAATCTCAGAGCAGCTCTTCATAATTCAAGTCTTGAAATTTACATTCATCTTCAGCCGGTTGTACACTTAAGTGGCATTGAGGTTCGCTTCAAATAAATGATGTAACTGTTAAACTAATTTTGCATTGCTTATGAAAATCCCACAAGAAACAATCACCAAATTCCGTTCAAAATAGGACTCCCATGTCAGAATTGCATATCCCCTGATGTTAAATACACAATATATAAAACGTTTGACATGTGGCGGTTCAAGGTTAGTTGAAGGTCACTACCTTTTCATTCCAGCGAACCTTGCAAGTCCAAGCGAGTAGACATGTTGTATTTGCTGGTGGTTTATTGCAAATGTTGTTTTACTTTACAGTAGATAATAACTATGTTTTAACAGTTATTCTTTGTTCTTACAGAACAGAACCAGTAGATTATAATAATAATAATAACCCCCCCCCCCCAAAAAAAAACCCCCCAGCAAAAACAACTAAAAGAGTATAAAGTAGACAGAACTTCCTCTGATCTTTCATACTCCTAGTCTTTAGATTTTTAGGACATTTTCATGTATAGACTGGTGTAACAAAGTTCATAATATGTCCTTAAATAATCAAGAGTTTGTGATCATTCTAGAGAAAGAAAATTATTTTCTAAATTTTGTCCATAAAAAAACAAAAACAAATGATATTTAAAGGATAGCGCATTTAAAACGGCCTCAAGTAGGGTATACCATTTTCAAAACACCAGTCATTTCATATACTCAGTTACTGTTTCAAATTAATACTTATTTCCACATTTCTCTTAATCTTTCCCTGCGGTGATTTTGTTCTACTCGTGACAAACATCATTACTTAATATTTTTTTTTCATTTAAGGAAATGATTCCACAGAAAATACAATATCCTATAATCTAAATTCCCAAGACCTTAAATCATTCAAAAAGAGCAACAATTCATTATTGCGCACATCAATATTCAACACAATAATTCATGCCATCAACAAATAATGCGCGCATTAAATGAATTGATGATACATTTAAATAAAAGAGATCTTCAAGTAAATTTGGCTCACCATCGTCGCCTCATCTTCGCAAGCCAAGGGTTTTCGGTCCACTCCGCTCCGGGTTAGGTAGCTCCATCCTCATGTAAATTATCAATTTTAATAAATTTGTCATTTATAGTTTAATTTTATTAATAGCCAAGGAAATTTTTTTGTGTATGTTACCATCTTTTTAAATATGTTAGCCATACATTGGTATATGTCAATCGCAATGTCTAAAAATCGTATATTTTCGGTTAAAAAATAATAAAAATACATAAAAACTTGTTAAAATGTCCACAGTTTCAAAAAACGGCTAATTCATAAGTATGTATAAATTAATTGTGGTTATCAGGGAAATCATTGTATGACAGACATACAGTAGAGAAAAATACTAGCATAGGAGTTATTGCCCTTGACAACATTTACTTAGAAAAAATAACATTTATTTAGTAATAAACAATTGATTATTCATGGAAATTTTTTTTTTTCAGCATCAACAATTTACCATTTTAAAAAAATTTTATCCAGTGAATAAAATTCCTCCAAAAGATATATTTTTAGCATGCTCAAAGTTCGATAAAGATTTTGCAAAACGACAATGACATCACATGAGGTTTGGAGCTACCCAAGAGACACTACACCTCATTTTCACTTTAAAGATGCATTACAGCTTGTTTTGCACATTTTAATCGAGTGTTTTTTAAAACACGTATCGATAAAATAATAAAATCTTAACAATACTAACAATATTTAACATTTGGGATGCGTAGTTTGCTCTCAAATACGCTTTAAAGATCATCCAGAATTCAATGGCTTCTTCTCTCTGACGCGGACATTTCACATCACGTGATTCAGTATGACAACACACGTGTTGTGTAAAAACTTATTTAAATAGCCCTTAAAAGGGTCCACACTCGCTTCTCGAGTACGGGTTTATTTCCCGCTTCTTATGATTAAATAATTATAAATCATTATCATAACAGAAAACCTTTCATGACCAGATAAATGTTTTTTGAGAGTGGTTTTTTGAGAGTGGTTCCTTTCCAACATCTTTTAAAGGAGCTATTGTGACACCACTTCTGAAAAAGGCTTCACTAGACCCTGATGTACCAAAGAACTACCGGCCAGTGTCCAACCTTGCATATGTATCCAAGTTAATTGAGAAGGTTGTAGCAGCACAGATACATACCTACCTCAGTGAGAATGATCTACTCGAGCCATTCCAAAGTGCTTACCGTCAGGGACATAGTACTGAGACGGCACTTCTGCGAGTTCACAATGATGTGGTTTGTGCCATTGGAGAGCAGAAAGCTGTCTTGCTAGTGCAGTTGGACCTATCGGCTGCCTTTGATACTGTGGATCATTCACGCTTGCTACAAATACTCAAGGACCTTGGAATTAAGGACACTGTGCTCATGTGGTTCGCGTCCTATCTTACCAATCGGACCCAGATTGTCAAAGTGAAGGGGGCAAAATCTGGTGCCACTGAGTTGGGCTGCGGTGTCCCCCAGGGATCGGTCCTTGGGCCTGTCCTATTCAACATCTACACATCATCCCTGGGGACCCTTCTCAGAAAGAACAATGTCTTGTACCACATGTATGCTGACGACAATGAATTGTATATCAGCTTTAAAGTTCAACAGGTTGCTCTTGCAGTCAGTCAGATGGAGTCTTGCTTGAGGTCAGTTCAAACCTGGATGGCTCAACATCACCTCAAGATCAACACAGACAAGACCGAGGTGCTAGTAATATCCTCAAAACAAATGGCATCTAAGCTGCACATACCATCACTGCAAGTAGGAAACGATTCTATCACTCCTGTTGCTAAGGCCAAGGGAGTTGGTGTAACAATTGACCAACACTTAACCATGGAGGCACATATATCATCAGTGTGCAGAGGTGCCTTCATCCACCTTAAGAACCTGAGCCAGCTGAGAAGATATCTAGACAGGGAATCGTTAGAATATGTTGTCCATGCCTTTATAACAACAAAGCTGGACTACTGTAACTCTCTCTTTTGCGGCTTACCATCAACGCAGATCCAGCGGCTTCAATCTATCCAAGATGCTGCTGCCAGAATCATCTCAGGCACCAGCAAATATGACATAATTACACCTGTACTACGCTCTCTCCATTGGCTTCCAGTTCAGCAAAGAGTCATCTTCAAGACATTGGTGTTGGTGTACAAAACAGTACATAACACAGCCCCATCCTATCTGCAAGAACTCATAACACCTTATGCTCCCTCCAGAATACTGCGGTCCAGTGACCAGAGCCTAATACGAGTGCCATTTACCACCTCAACGGTGATTCAAACTCGAGCCTTTAGTGTTGCTGGCCCTAAACTGTGGAATGCTCTTCCGTATGATATCAGAACTGCCACTAGTCTCTGTACCTTCAAATCTAAATTAAAGACTCATCTGTTCACATGCTACAACTAATCTGGGACCTACTATGATCTGTTTTTATATACCTCATTCCACTCATTTTATTGTTGTTTAAATAGCGTTTAGAGCAGTATGGACTTTACGCTTTACAAAATAAATTTATTATTATTATTATTATTATTATAAATTTTTGATAAAAATATCACTTTTAAAGCCCTGCGTGTGTGTATCGTGGTTAGAGGATCATAGTGATATCCCTACGTAAATTCTTGCGTACGTATGTGTTGTATCTCTTTTCATTTTAACCCTTTTCTCGCATAATAGGGGCCTCCGTGGCCGAGTGGTTAGAACATCGCGCTCAAAACCACAAAGCCTCTTACCTCTAGTCGGCGCGGGTTCGAATCTCGCTCGCGCCGATATATGTGAGAAAGTTTGCCATTTTACTTACGGAAGGTCGGTGGTCTCTTCCCGGGTACATTGTATCAAGATTCTCTCCACCACCAATAAAATCTGGACGCCACAGATAACTGAAAAATTGTTAAGTGTGGCGGAAATCAATCAATTTTCTCGCATAATCTTTCAAAATTCTTGGTTTAACCATTGTTCGCCAACTCTCACAGGATTGTTTACCCTCCGTGCACATGCGTCCAAAGACCGAAAGAGGAAGTCTCAATGTTGTTAAAAAGGGGCCTTCAAAAACTGTTAATTTTTGCATTTAAACAAGAATTTTCAATTTTAGAAACATGTTATGTTTGCAAAGTTTATATATTCAACTATGCAACAAAATTAGTGAAAGCTCTGGGAAAATTGTCATTTTACGATTTCGGACCAAAATGAGCTGTGTCTCTTTAAAAATCATAGCCAGCAACAAAGGAATGCTGAAGCTGGACTGGTTTAAATCAAGGCTATATATAATGGTCCAGACGAGAGTTCAACATAATTTCAATCGGATATCGCTAGGTCTGTAAAACCAGCATTCACTGGGATCTTCATTTGAGGATTCCTGGATCTGGGCCATATTATAAATGACTGGAAATCATATAAATGTCTCCCTAATATTTAAGGTGATAAAAATAACCTACTGAACTAGATCTGTCACTCTGGTTTCTGTTGTATATAAGTGTTTGAGCACAACTTTCACAGCTGATGGACTGCCAAAGCTTTCAGAAATAGGGATAGATTCTTTAAACTTTTATACAGGTGGATCAAATTTACTGATGAATTCTGACAAATTATTTTTAATCATGCTCTGTTTATGCAATTCTTTTCTTTGTTTTACTTCCAGGAGAAATGTTTGAGTGTCACAGGAGACATTTCCTCCTGTTTAAGTACATAAATAAAGCATTACAATCATTTGTAAAATGTCAGCAAATTATGTTTATTTACATAAAAAGAAATAAAGAAGAAAGCTTGGGCTGAAGTTGCTTATCCGAACATGTTCATACATGTATCCCCCTCTTGTTAGATAATATCGTCTGAAGACTAGTTACTTTACAAATATATAAATAAAAACCAAATTTGAGCAGGTTATTTTGTAGGTACTTAATGAAATTGTACGACACAAATTTCGCGGGAAAATCTGTTTCGTAGCAAATCCATCCGCGAATATTGAACTTTTCTTGCCAAACAATTGTTATTTAATTATTGAACAAAGATACAATGATAAACAACGACATCAACATCAACAACGGAAATGGTATTGTGCCTTTCAAATATCAATTAAATTCAATGTTTCAAAGTCTTGAATCGTATGAAACGTTCAATACTAATAGGCACTATTTGATTTCGTCCATTGAGATCGGAAAGGCGGTGTAGTGGCAAAATTTTGCACGATCGCTTGAAGGCTCCCGAGCAAGCTCGATGCCCTAAAAAAACTCACACAATTGCACCCAAATAAGCCCATACTAATGAAAGATTTTACGTACCATATATGTAATATCAACAATATACTATTTTGGACCCGTCCTCTAAGAGTCATTCGCTTCGTAACCGGGAGGTCGTGAGTTCGAGCCCCGCTCGTGCCATGGCCGCGTCAAACCTAAGACGAAAAATAGGTAGTGACTGCTCCTTCGCCAAACGCTCGGCATTTAGAAGTGAGACTCATGGGTCTTTAGGATATGACCTTAAAAATGGAGGTCCCGTGTCACGGTAGGCGTTGGCACGTTAAAGAACCCTCACTGCTACGGCCCTGAGCGCTAAGCATAGGTCTAAATTTGTGGAACTTCACCTACAGCTGGTGACGTCTCAATATGAGTGAAAAATTCTCGACGGGACGTAAAACAAACAATCAATCAATCTAAGAGTTAGAATTGCGGAGTTAACGATTTTGTTCCATTCCTTTCCGTTTTTACTAAATGAGTTAAGTTTTTATACAGATCAACGTTTTTCAAAACTCAATAATCACTCTAATAATTTTGGCCCCACCTTGTAACAAAATTCCTATCTCTGAGAATTATGAAATTTACAATTTCGGTGAAGAGCTACCTGCTCCTTCTAAATATCCATTTACTTTCAATAGCATTAAAAAATTGTTACTTGAATGTTTTATACATACCAAGCGCTCTACCCCTCGGATCATGAAATTTACCCGGCCTTCATGATCAATGTGACTGCGTTTAGTTTTTCTTACAGATATGAGGTTGTGAAGATTTTTGAAAGTTGGTCAAATTTTAGCAGTTTTTGCCTTTGCCCCTATGGCCCTGAAATTTACAATTTATGTCCCCCTTGTCCCAAAGATGCCCCATACTAAATTTCAAAAGAATTAGAATGGGAGTCATCAAGAAGTTAAAAATGTTCAGTCGTTACCACACACAATCACTATATTTTGGCCCCAAAACCCATGCCTGGGATCACGAAATTTACAAGTTTGGTAAAGGGATACCAACTACTTCTAAACATTCATTTAGTTTAAAAGAATTAAAGATGTTATGCTACTTAAATGTTCTACACATGAACATTATATATACATGTACCAAGTTTGGCACTGCCTCAGAGTCAGAACCTCTCCCCAGGGTTTCATGAAATTTACAATTTTGGTAGAGACCTCAAGTTCCTTCTCTACATCAATATGCATTTAGTTTTCCTTAGAGGCATGCGGTTAAGATTTTTGAAAATTGGTAATTTGCCCCCACCGCCAAGGCCCTGGGGATAGGATTCCTAAAATTTCCTATTCATGTCCCATTTGTCCCGAAGATGCTTCAAACCAAATTCGAAAATAATTGGAATGATAGTTAGAAATGTTGGACTGTTAACACATTTAATCAGCGACTATTTTCGCCTCACCCGAATACCAAACCCTCTACCCAATTTATAATTTTGGTAATGGACTACCTGCTCCTTCTATATATCCACTTAGTTTCAACAGCATTAATTTTTTTTTTCAAAAAAGTTTCACACAAATGCTATATACCAAGTTTGGCCCCATCCTGGAGTCAGAACCTCCATGCCGTGGATAATGAAATTTTACAATTTTGGTAGAGGCCTTCCTGCTCTTCATTATTTTTTTTAAAATTGGTGTAGAGATTATTGAAAATAGTTCTGCCTTTCAACATATGACAGCCCTACTATTTACAACATCCCCATCTTGACAGTTCAATAGATATTTTTTGGCCCCGTCATTCTTGAGAAAATTTTCCCCATTATATTCGCATGTAAAACTTTTATCCCCTATCGTGACTCCATTCTTCCCTCGGAGATATTGATTTGAACATCTGGATAAAGGTAGTTCTTGAGAAGAAAATTTTTAAAATACCCCACCCTATTTTTGCCTTTTCTTTATTATTTCCCCTTTGAAGTGGGTATGGCCTTTCTTTTGAATAAACTTGAATCTCCTCCACCAAAGGATAATTTGTGCCAAGTTTGATTGAAATAGGTTCTGGAGAAGATGAAGATATGAAAAGTCTGCAGAGAAATAAAAGCTCAGGTGAGCTAAAAACATAACAATTAATTTAGCATTACAATTTATTGACATAATACACAATAACAATCAGATCAAAGATTAAAAATCCTCAACTGACAAAGGTCATGTGACTTCTCCCTTCAAATAGCCACAAATCAACACATCCCTACTCACTGCACAGGACAGAGACCTTGTCCATTGGCAACTAATGTCTTTGACTTTTGGATTTGTGTCCAAGGCTGGTATATTCAAATGACATCACACAAAGCTTAACAAACAGCAAAAAGCATTGATTTGATTACCAACAGTTGGTATTCAACAAAAATGGGTCACGACAATGTGCAAAATGCTTCTTTAATGTTGGCGTAATTTGATCAACACAAAATTATCACAAAAAATCCTCTCAATTCCTCCTACATGGTTCGCAAGCAACGTGGCGTTGGAAAATGTAGGCAAGAAAAATGTTGGAAAAGAAAGGATTTTATGGACCGAAATTAAAATGTCTCAAAGCAATAAAACAATGCTTTTGCCACAGACATCAATACTATAAATATAGACACAATGTATCACAATGACATGAATATTGAATGATTAATTTGGTTCTGATTTTTCTTTTCTGAATAAAGCTTTAGCTAATGAAATTGAATACCATAAATTTTTGTGTGTTTTGTTTTAAATTAATGTCTTAACACTTCACACCAGTTTTTTTAAAAACTCATTTAACAAGTATATGTAGAACACATAGGAAAAAAATTAAGTGACACCACAAGCAAAACATAAAATCAGATCCGTTCACCTTTCTTAGAAACAGTCAGATAGCATCTATATCAATGTATCTCAGCTGTGAATACAAAATTCATGCATATCCTTTTGAACACAACTAAGATACATCTAAACACTTCAAGTATACAAGTCTAACAAAACAACAACATAAAACAGTTGAAGTTCTGGTTGACTTGCTACATATTGCATATTTGTAGCTGTTTGATTACTCTGGAGATCTCACACAGGTGAAATTTAGCACACACCAGCACCCATCCTTTGCATAGATGCCACACCCCCTTTTTTCATGAGGATTCATTGGAACACAACTTCAGCAATATCTATCAAATTTTAACAAGAAACAATATAAATATTCAACAAAATTGACATTTTAATACCAGATTTGTAGAAAAAATAAAATAAATTTTATCACAGTCAACAAGCTGTCAGCAAAAAGAAAAACCAAGAAAAAAAAAAAAAAAACCAAGAAAAAAAAAAAAAAACCAACAAAAAAATAATAATAAAACAAACATAGAGCATATCAAATATGTCATAATTCAACTGGAGGAAATTGGCAGTAAGCACCTGTAATATCATCGGGTTGGGCAAGTATAAATCCTTGCAGGTTATCAAGTATGGTCTTATTTGCATATATACTACTACTGAATTCAACCACAAAATATCTTGTGATGCTACATGAATCACAAAGTTGGTCCTTTGGCAACATGCTAAAGGAGGGTTTGGGGCATGAGAGTCTCCCTGAGTTCTTAGAGGTATGGAAGGGCTGGCCTTGGTTTTGTGTAGTTGACAACTTAACTGCATCTACCAAGAACAAACCTCCTACCTTTGACGGAACATCACATTTAATCCACAAATGTTGCTATGTTGTACTCTGCACTGTCGATAAAGAACATACTGTCTTTCAATTTCACACAAAACATTTGCTAAAATGAAGTACATCACTTGATAATACTGTAATTAGAAAACTCATTTTCTTCATCCTATTACACTTGGCTTGATAAGGTGCTTCCAGTTTAAATTGACCATGTGGATAATCCCATTCTATTTCTATGTTATTTCTGAAAATGTCTTGCACACTTCTATTAAAAAGTATTAATCATTTCCATGTTTATTGCATTTCAGTAATAGTACTTCTGTGCAAAATAATAATAAAATATAGGACACTAAATATTTAGAGCAATTGAGTCTGAAAGACAGTAGAAACTTTGTCAACAGTTTCTTTCAGTCATGCAAGTGAACTTTCATTTCTAGTGTTTACATTATGTAATTAAAATGGAAAAAAAAAAAATGAATGGAAAATAAGCAAATGTAATAATACAAGCAATTTGATAAATATGATTGTATAAACACTTTGAATTGGTATATACAGTATCTATTGGATGGTACAGGTTTGTCAAATTCCCTCTTGACATATCCTATTTACTTACATGTACATACATAAACGTAATAAATAATTTTTTTTTTTTTTAAAATATATATTTCTAAACACATGTACTTATGATTCACACCCATTTTAAACAAAATCACGAATGTTCAAGATAATGACTGGTTCAACAAAAAGTTTGTACAAGAACTGATATAATTCTGTTATATGTTGGACTCATTTAAGTGAAAGTGATGCAACAGGAAATTTTGAAAACAAAACAGAATTTCATTTTAAAAAATGCAAAACTTACAAGTAACAAAATATGTACGTATTGTGATGTTCCCAAAGCTGATTGACATGGCAAATTGGAATGGAAATTATCTTTACAGTTTGACTTTAACATCAAGATACACAGAAGACTAAACTAGAGTTGTGTTTCAACTCACATTTCTCCCTTCACCGATAACGCAGAAACAACTGCTCTACAAAAAACAGCCATCCAACTTTCCGAGATCACTTAATGTGGGTTTGAACACGGGACTCAAAATCCTGAGTATATAGACCGACTGAACACTCTTTAACCCTGGAGCTGGTTACTGGCACCATTGATATACACACATACTCTGGTTGTAAATAAACATTTCCCATAT
This sequence comes from Ostrea denselamellosa, assembly GCA_024699665.1. NCBI lineage: Eukaryota > Metazoa > Mollusca > Bivalvia > Ostreida > Ostreidae > Ostrea > Ostrea denselamellosa. Next base: position 20,864,278 of record JAMZEH010000005.1, on the reverse strand, counting down.
GTATTATGGAATTATATAAAGCTAATACACTGATGTCACACCCCCTCAGATTTTAGTAAAACTGCACAAAATGCTGTTTAAAAATAAACTGAAGTTTGATACTGCTAATATAACAGCACTGCAGAGGAGGAAAGGGGGGTGTTGATTTACATAAAAGCAAGCAGAGTATGCTAGAGTTGAGACAACTATGATCCTGCCAACATATGGCCGAGGTGGTTTATAGGTTTTGAGAGCACAATGATGAAGTAATAAATTATCTATATTGTACTACTAATGTCTGATAAAGCAAATTAGGTTCCTAACGGCATTCCCATACTTTGACTGTCTGGTCGACAGAACCAGTTATCACAAATGGAGCACTCTTGTGCATATCTGAAAAATAAACATGAAATTAAAATCCTTAGACCCTTGATAACTACATTAACTCTCATCAATAATATAATTTTTCTACATTATTTTATACATTATACACCCCGTGGGGATCTGGGTTGTTAGAATAGATCCTCAGTACCCCTTCCTTGTCGTAAGAGGTGACTAAATGGAGCGGTCCTTCGGATGAGACCGCAAAAACCGAGGTCCTGTGTCACAGCAGGTGTGGCATGTAAAATATCCCTCCCTGCTCAAAGGCCATAAGCGCCAAGCATAGGCCTAACTTTGCAGCCATTCACCGGCAATGGTGACGTCTCCATATGAGTGAAAGATTCTCGAGCAGGACGTTAAACAATATTTAATCAATCAATTATACATTATACATGTATATAATCTGAATATTTATACTTATTTATGTATCAACCATATATTATTAATTACATGTAGATACATTACAATACTGTTAAAGCAATATAAGCTGTCAAAATTGTTATTTTGGGGTCCTAAAATTGAATCGAAAATTTGGTAAACATCTACCTTCTAATACCTGATTTTATCGATTAAACTTTTGATATGTTGTATTTTTTGCATTAAATGCAAAAATGTTCGACAGTTGAAATTAAGTCTTCCCGTACCTTAATTTTCCCGACATTATTTCCGTATGCAATGACCTAAAGTTGAACTCATTCGGCAAAGTCAAATGCGCAAGCGTAATATTTCCGGTAAGCACGAAAGATGTCTGACACGAAAGGTTCGAAGCGAGGGAGAAAGCCGACTTTGGAATTTTGCGTAATGTTTCGAGCGATCCCTTAAAACTATCATAACTAAAAAACATACTATCATAACTTAAAAACATATAACATCGTTAACAGTGCCAAAATAATGATGGTAACTAGAATTTTATCTCACCTCGCCGTCCATATTTTAATGACCCGGATACAACCCGATCCACCCCAATCAGAATCATTCGTGTCAACATCGGTTATCTTCGGGATTGTGCCGACGATTAATCAGCTGCCATTGTTAGGGTCAAACGGAATGTCGAGGAATATATTTTTCATCACGTAAAGGTGTGTAAACGATGCATAAGAGAGGAAATTCGATGCAGTTCTTTTTTTCAATCATATCAACGTTCATTTAACCTCTTTTAATGCCACTATAAAAAATTGCAATTTTGGCAGCTTATATTGCTTAATACTTATTTTAGCAGTAATCATATTTCAGTGCATTTCACAGTTTCTTGTCTGCTTATCTAAATTTACACTAATAGATGATTGAAACTTACACGTATCTTTACTTTAAATCAAAAGTTAAATTTGCCTCCATTAACCTGCCATTTAGTTTTCTTCAGTATAGAGCAATTTTTTATTCTTTATTGTATCTGCTTTGGTCTGCAAGTATAATTTATACTCTCCTACTGGGATGATGTAAACATTGTAAAAATGTAACAGTAGAAATTGCAGTGAGTTTAACATTCATAATTAATTAGCTTGTTTGTAAAAAATTTAAATATGTCCACATAATGCATGGATGAATAAAACCAAGTGTTAATATAAAAACAAATGACAACTGGGATCATAATACTATTTTAGACACGAGTACATGCCTAAAATTTTATCATGCTACTATCAATTCTTGAAGACTCGCATGCACTAAATCTTAATCGCAATAATCAGTTGAAGAGGAACTCCATGGTAAATTTTGAATGTGCTAATTTATGTACCTTTACAGCATACTGATATAAAAGTTATCAAACTGATAAAGTTAGATAATTAAAAACGTAAAATAACATCTATTCTTTATATTATAGAAGAATGTTTGATTCATTAAAATACCTATAGAAGTAGTAAAATGGGAGTGTGCTTCCAGGGTTTTGTGGTTTCTCTTGTTTTTGATGTCCCACACTCTAAGTGTCTTGTCGTCAGATGCACTCAGGATGTACTTGCCGCCTGGGTGGAACACCAGTCCTCTCACCCAGTTGTCATGTCCCGTCTGTAATAGTCAAACAGGTTCACATAACCTTCACTTGAATGAAATTGTTCTGTGAAATTTGTAACAAGAGCTCTTCAGAATATTTTATTAAACGAGGAATTACAAACCACAGGCCGTATCAGTCACCTAAGTAGTAATTAAAAGTATCACTATCCCTATCGGTTCTGAAGTCTATAATAATTTTTCTGTTCTGAATATCCAAGCTAAATTCTAATATTCAGCAGCAGTATAAAACAAGAGATCCACACAGTGAAACATATCCCCTCACAATGAGTGTTTACATATTTTCTTCTGTGATGTACTGTAGTGATGCTGACCTCTAACTTTTAATCCCAAAATCAACAAGGTTCTTCCTCTCTTGATAACAAAGCAACAGGCAAAGTATCAAATGGCCTGTAAAGTGTCTACAAACGTCTTCTATGATGTCCCATAGTGACCTCGACTTTTTGAACCCCAAAATAAGTTCTTGTCTCTCAATAACAAAGCTACATGTGGAATTTTAAATCAAGGGAACAAGTTGCCAATGGGCCACATCACTCACCTGAGTCACATTGGCCCATATTTAAAGATTTTAACTACATATTTGCATGTGAAAATTTTATCCCTTACTGTGGCCCCACCCTACCCCCCTGATCAATGATTTTAACAAACTTGAACCTGCACTAAGCCAGGAACCTTCCATGTAAATTTGAACTTTTCTGGCCCAGTGGTTATTGAGAAGATTTTAAATGATCCAACCCTATTTTTTTTTTTATTTGAATGGGGCATGGTCCTTCATTTGACAAACTTGAATCCCCTTCACCCTAGGATGATTTGTACCAAGTTTGATTGAAATTGTCCCAGTAGTTCTGGAGAAGATTTTTTAAATTTGTCAGTGTATTTTTGCTATTATCTCCTCTTGGAAAAGGGTGTTGCAATTCATTTGAACAAATTTGAATCCCCTTTACCCAATGATTATTTTTTCCAAGTTTGGTTTAAATTGGCCCAGTGGTTCTGGAGACAAAGTAAACAATGTGAAAAGTTTACAGACAGATGGATGGGTGATCAGAAAAGCTCACTTGAGCTTTCAGCTCAGATAAGCTGAAAATGTGGTTTGGAGGGTGTCTACAAGCTTTTTTAAATTAATAAAGTCACAGAGTGACCTTGACCACTGGACCTAAATTGGGCTACAATTGAGGAGCAAAAACTGTGGCCTGTAGAGCATCAACAAACTTTTTCTATTAAGTCCCATTGTAACCTTGACCTATGCACCCTAAAGTCAATAAGGTTTTTCCTCTCTTGATAACAAAGCTACAGGTGAAGTATGAAATCAAAAGGAGCTAAAAATGTGGCCTGTGGATTGTCTCCAAACTCATTATTAAACACACATGAACAGATTCATTACTGTATTCCCTTTCTCAACAAATTGTCAGGGGGTAACAAGATGTGTTCTTGAAACACAAATGACCCTAAAATGCCCATATTGATGAACAATTTTACATAATATATCTTATATTAACACTATATGACTACTTTAAACCCACTCTTGAGTCAGCAGCATCAGGTTGTGATATTCCTAATTTTGGTACATCCCCTTCTGCTTTTTCTAAATATGCATTAATTTTTTATAAAGTTCATTACTTGGATGTCAGATCAATTTAGTCAAAAATACATTTAGATGAGGGCAGAAGACTTTAAAAAACAACAACAAAAAACCCCCCAAACCTTTTTATCTAATGAAAAACAGATGATGAATCTTTTTTTAAATTCAAAGCTCACTGCTTTTAAACAGACCCAACATAGAGCAGGCATCAGAAAATACCCATTATGTCTTTTTACATCAGTACAGATAGTAATGCCATCATGATGAAATGAAATATTTGGAACTACATAACCTCACCAGGCCATTTGCAAAATTTTAATTGTTTGTGCAAATGTCAAGATGACCCACACTTAGTCAAATGTTTTACTGATGGTAGTATCTAAATTGTGGTCAGGGATTTCAGATTTTTTTTTGGGGGGGGGGGGGGGGGGGGGGGGGGGGGGGCTAGGAAGAGTGCATGGGAGAAGTTTCATTTTATTCACTTAAGGATAAAAATGGTTAATGGTTAATTGTTTTTAACAAATATGGGGAGACCTGAGAACCAAGTGATTAATTTTTCTTATGCCTAAAGATTATCTTATTTAAATGTTTTACAAATAAACCCTATATGACAATTTTGGCCCCACCCTGGAGTTAGAACCTCTACCCCTGAGATCATGAAATTTACAATTTTGGTTGAAGCCTTCATACTCTACATGAGCATGCATGTAGTATTTCTTAAAGATGTGTGGTTGTAGAATTTTGAAAACTGGACAGATTATGGTAGTTTTTTCCAAGTCTCCAAGACCACAGGGAGTCCTGAAACTTACAATTAATATCCCCCATGTCCCATAACTGCTTCACACCAAATTTGAAAATAAATCAAGATGTATAAAATGTTCAATTGTTATCACACACATTTAATCACAAAAACCATTTGTCCCACCTTGATACCAAAATCCCTAGCCCTGGAATCATGAAATTTTCAATTTTGGTAAGGGGCTACTTACTTCTTCTAAATATTAATTTAGAATCAATAACATTAAAGAAGACATTATTCAAATGTTTTACATATATAAATACTATAGATATGTCAAATTTGGCCCTGCCCTGGGGATCATTTGGTAGAGGCCTTCCTGCTCTACAAGATTTTTCTAGTTTCAACATGTGCAGTTGTAGAATTTTAAGAATTGCCCATCTCTATTCAGGAATTCTGAAATTTACAAAATATATCCCCCTTGTTCCAAAGATGCTTCAAACCAAATTTGACAAGAACTGAAAAGGTTGTTCTTAAGAAGTTATAAATGTTCAATAATTGTGAACATATGACAAAAGATGCAGACTAATAGCAAAAGGTCACCCGAGTAATTCAAGTGACATAAGGCTAAAAGGCGAAACATGCCTTATCCTCCCTTCACACAGGACTAATACTGAATACCTTGGCACATCAGTTTCCATAGTAGAAGTTTATTTCATACACTTAATATGAAGGGGAAAACTTGGTTTACCCACCAAAGTGAACAAACACAGTCCCACACTGACGTCCCACATCTTGATTGTTTTGTCTCGTGATCCAGATATCAGGAATGGGCCAGATCTCTTCTCCTTTTTGTTCTATAAAAGAAGCAGTTTAAGTAAATACTTAAATTCCATGACCCAAATTGTAAGGTAATGGTATTCTTACTGTACACAATTGTAAGGCTTACATCAACACTAATTGCATCATTAATTGTTGGTTGTGCAGATTCTGGAGCCCAGGCAATGCATTCCACAACATGTTCATGTTCTCGTAGTTCCATTTTACACTCTTTGGTTGCAGTTACCCAAATTCGAACAGTCTGCAAAGTTAAAATCTCACAGTACATACATAAGTTCATATTTACACACACACACACACCGACATGGGCAGAAAAATGTTCCCCTATGAATGCTAGTGAGTTTATAACTTTTTCCATTTCTTAGCACAGCTAACTATCGTTACTACATCTATAGTTTATTTAACCAATGGCAACGAGAAAACTGTCCTCTGAGATGTGAATAATAACCCACTTAAATTGTCAAATAGGCATTTAAAAATCCCCATACCAACCCTCCCCCCCAAAAAAACATTTAAAAAAACCAAAAAAAACACTACAATACCTGGTCATTTGAACAGCTGGCCAAAAGTGACCCATCATGGTAAACTCTGACCATTCTAACCCACTCTCTGTGTCCAGTAAAGGTTTTCACACAAAACCTAATTATTATATATGAAATAATAAACTCCAGAAAGCACAGCATAAAACTTGCAATTATAAATTAAAGATAACTTTGTGATTACTGTAAAATTCATTTACAACAGCACACACAAAGTAAACACTATCTTATTGCAAAATAATATTAATAAACAAGATGCCCACAGTCCTTGTCAGTCACCTAAGTATTAGCTATAAAGTATCACTAGTCCCTTATGAAATCTTTAATAATTTTCCTGTTTTTCATATCTAAATTCTAATATTCACTGAAGTATAAAACAAGATGTGTTCTTGAAACATAAAAGTGCCCATATTAATCGAAGACTTTACAATATACATGCTATATTAACACAATATGACCATTTTGGACCCACCCTAGAGTCAGAAGCCTATGGTTACAAAATGCACAATTTTGGTACATCCCTCTCTGTTTTTCTTTAATATGAATTTAGCTTTTATACACTATCAGAAATAGAAGTCTTTCAAATGATGAAAACAATAATCTTGAAGATAATTCTGGTTCAATTCTGGAACCAAATCCCTACCAAATTTACAATTATTTTGCAAAGGACACATGTAAACACTAATATACCAAGTTTGGCCCTGCTCTGTAGTCAGAATTTCTACACTGGGCATTAAAAAATTAATAACTTTCATAGAGGTTTTCCTGCTCTACATGACTATGCATTTAGTTTTTCTTACATTTGTGAAGTTGTAGAGAAGATTTTTGAAAATTTGTCAAGTTTAAACAGTTTTTGTCACACTCCTAAGGCACTAGGGTGCAGAAGTCCTGAAAATTACAATTTATTTTGGTAAAGGCTACTTGCTCCTTCTGAATATTAATTTAGATTTAATTCAGTATCACAGTTTTTATGATATTATTTGAATGCTTTACACATAAATATTATGAATCAAATTTGGCCCTGCTCCAGAGCCAAAATCTCTACCCTGGGGATCATGAAATTTACAATTTTGTTAGAGGCCTTCCTATTTTACATGACTATGCATTCAGTTTTTCTCAGAGATCTGCTATTGTAGAGATGAAGATTTTTGAAAATTAGTCAATTTTCGCCTGCCCCAATTGCCCGAGCGGTTTATGAGTCCTGAAATTCATGTTATGTCCCCCTTGTCCCAAAGATGCTTCATACCAACTTTGAAAAGAATTGCATTGACATTTATCAAGGAGTTAAAAATGTTCAATTGTTAAAACATGATGAAAGACATTGATCAATAGTAATAGGTCACAAGTGATTGGTGAACTAAACAGTGAATTCTCTAAAATCTACTCAAAATCATCTACACTGGAATACATGCAACTTCAATATTTTTATGTTTGCTGACCCTAGATCAGTGAACGTTTTTGTTTTTTATTCATTTTATATCTGCATTCATATAGAACCATTTCACAATCACTTTGGTATTTATAAGACAGCACCTTGCTTAAAATTGCATCTTTTCTTTTTCTGTTTTTCAGTACTATTTTCTCCAACAAAGTATCACCTTTCAAACACCAAGATGACTGTGAACTGGTCCTATAAACTGCTAACTGAAGTTGCCTTTAGTTACCTACTTACCCAGTGCTTACTTCCCACATTTTAATAGTTTTGTCTCTGGAGGAGGATATAAGATGATCTCCACTTGGCACAAACGAAATACTGGACACATTGTGATCATGGCCTAAAGGTAAGTAATATTATATTCATACAACTGAATGGCATTAAAAAAGACAATTAATGCATGGTTCCACTTATGCATGATTTACATTGAGATCTCTGAAAAAGCCACTCACCATAAAGTGTTTTGACACATTCATAGGAAGTGAAGTCCCACAGCTTAATTTTCATGTCGGCAGAGCATGATGCTAAGAACAAATTCAAAAGTTCACACATTTTGCACCAGATATTAAACAGGTATTGACATTTTTATAAATGAATTACCATTTTAACCTCTTTTTAAGTGCAAAGCATAGTTGCAGCACTTTTAATAATAATAATAATAAATTTATTTTGTAAAGCGTAAAGTCCATACTGCTCTAAACGCTATTTAAACAACAATGAAATAAGTGAAATGAGGTATATAAAAACACATCGTAGTAGGTCCCAGATTAGTTTTCTGTCCCCGGTCGCATTTCTACTTTCGTTTTCACATTTCTGGATAACAAACACCTATGAGCCAACTTTGAAACAAGTCTACCTATCTCCCCGTGAGATAGCAGATAGGAGCCAGCCTTGTCTTATGTCTATTGAAATTCAGAGTTGCATCCCATTGCCCTTAACCATTAAGTTAGCTGATACGTTTGTGTAGATTGACCAGGCCCAATTTCATAAAAAGAGTGGACTCAAAGAAAACTGTGTCCACATAAACATTAATGATCTAGCATCAATTTCTCCTTTATATCCAGATTAAGAATGATTGCACATTTGAAACTGCTAATAGAAAGACACTAATATTACACCATTTTGGCATTGCCACTTTTCAGTACTTTGATTTTACTTGCACTACTTAGTATCTTGATCAAAATTGGTCTTCAGTTCTATAATGGACTTCAGTTGTGCACCAACACTATGTTACCAAATTACCTAATTATATGAAATAAAGGATGGATAATATATTGTAATTTTCATTTTTTTAAAAATTGCTCCACACATTAAAAGTACTAGAAAGACAAGCATATCTTACCCAAATATTTGCCTGTATGATCAAAGGCAATGTCCTGTACAGTGTCTGTGTGGCCTTTCAGAGTTCTCTCATAGTCACCTGTCTCATAATCCCAAACCTATTTAAGGAAAAGTATGTTTCAAATGTAGCAGTTTAAAGAAAATAATTTTCAAATGAATCAAATATATTGTAACATTATTAACATTTAACTAAAAAACTAAATACAGGTATCAGTCAACTCAATGTAAACATTATGTATCAGTAACATTACTCACTGGGTACATGTATTGCTTGACTTCTTGCAAACATTAAAGAGGCACTACAGCTCATTTTCCACATTTTAATCAAGTGTTTTTTAAAACACACATTGATAAAATAATCAAAATCATAACAATACTGACAATTTTTAACATTACAGAATGCATTAATTTGCTCTCAACTGCGCTTTAAAGATCATCCGGAATTCAATGGTTTCTTCATTCTGACTCAGACATTTTACATCACATGATTCAGTATGACAACACATGTGTTGTGTAAAAACTTATTTAAATACCCCTTAAAGAGGTCCACACTTGCTTCTCGTGTATATTATCATTATTATAACAGAAAACCTTTCTTGTCCCTATTAACCATATAATGTTTTTTTTTTAAAGCACGCCACATTTCGATAAAAACAGAACTTACTTTTAAAGCCCTTCATGCGTGTCTTGAAGCTTGAGGGTCATAGTAATATCCCATGTAAATTCTAGTTTGCGTACGAGTTGTATCTTGTTCTATTTTAACCCTTTTCTCACATTATATGTCAAAATTCTGGGCTTAGCCATTATATGCTTCCTCTCACTGGACTGTTTACTGTCCATGCGCATGTGTCCGGCGACCGAAAGAGGAAGTCTCTATGTTGTTAAAAAAGGGCCTTCAAAAACTATTAATTTTTGCATTTAAAAGAGAATTTTCAACTTTAGAAATGTGTTATTTTTGCAAAGTTTATACATTCAACTATGCAACAAAATTAGAGAAAGCTCTGGGAACATTGTCATTTTATGATTTTTGAGCAAAATGAGCTGTAGTGTATCTTTAATTACTGGGTACATGTATCATTTAACTTATTGTAAACATTAATAACTGGGTACATTTATCAATTAACTCATTGTAAACATTACGTATCAGTGACATTACTTACTGGGTACATGTATTGCTTAACCTACTGTAAGAATTAATTACTGGGTACTTGTATCGCATTAACTCATTGTAAACATTATCACAAGATAATTGTTGGGCAGAAACAATATCACCCCTTTATAATGCAATTTACAATTTGCATTGTATCATGCCACAATTCAATATTTTCTATGATACAATGTACATATTATAAAAGGAACAAATAGTAACATTTCAGAAAAGATTTGAATTCAGAAAATTCCCAGTCACAATTTTAAAAGCAAAATGTTCTGAACTGCTGAAGGGTAAGATGCATATGGCTTCCATAGTTTAAACTGTTTAAGCATCAAACACACAGCTGACAATGCCTGAAAGTTTATTGGTCGCCATTTGTCCATTATGAATGCAAATATAATAAGTACAGGTCGAATCAGACGTATTTAACAGTGTCAGATTTTAAAAAAGATGTCTATCCAAAGATTGCATTAGCCCCAGATAAATGCATCAGTTAACTTATTGTAAACATTAATTACTAGACACCTATATCAGCTATCTTAATGTTAACATTAATTACTAGAAATCTGTATCAGTTATTAATCACTAAATACCTCCATCAGTTAACTCACTGTAAAGATTAATTACTATATACCTGTATCAGTTATCTTATTGCAAAAAGTAATTACTATATACATGCAACATTTAACTTAATGTAAACATTACTTACTAGATACCTGTATCAGTTACCTCATTGTAAACATTACTTACTAGATACCTGTATCAGTTACCTCATTGTAAACATTACTTACTAGATACCTGTATCAGTTACCTCATTGTAAACATTACTTACTAGATACCTGTATCAGTTACCTCATTGTAAACATTACTTACTAGATACCTTTATCAGTTATCTCACCGTAAACATTAATTACTGGATACTTGCATCAGTCATTCATTACTAGATACTTGTATCAGTTACCTCACTGTAAACATTAATTACTGGATACTTGCATCAGTCTCCAATTACTGGATACTTGTATCAGTTACCTCACTGTAAACATTAATTACTAGATACCTGTATCAGTCATTAATAACTGGATACCGGTATCAGTTACCTCATTGTAAACATTAATTACTGGATACCTGTATCATTCTTTAATTATTGGACACTTGTATCACTATTTCACTGTAAACATTAATTACTAGATACCCGTATCAGTCATTTATTACTGGGTACTTGTATCAGTTACCTCACTGTAAACATTAACTACTAGATACCTGTATCAGTTATCTCACTGTAAACATTAATTACTAATAACTGTATAAGTCATTAGTTACTGGACACTTGAATATGTTATCTCACTGTAAACAATAATTACCAGATACCTGTATCAATTATTTCATTGTAAACATTAATTACTTGATACTCATATCAGTCAACTCATTGTAAACATTAATTACTAGATACATATATCAGTTTCCTACACACCTTGATGGTTGCATCTTCACTGGATGACACCATGACACTGTAAGTTGGGTGAAACACAACTCTTGTCACAGGACTACGGTGACCACTCAGGGTGTAGCGTTCTGGCGGCCTGGGGATCCACTCTGCTGGACTACGCCGATCACGGGATGGTCCCCCGGCATTGTACTCCTTCTCAGCCTCTGAAAGCTTTGCCTCAAGGTCCATGACCTACAATATTTATTTCAAACCTTTTTTTAAATGTAAACTTTGCTTGGATTGTTTCTCCCCTTGGTTTTCTTCAGATCAAATTCATATTTGGTTTATTTCACCATATCTGCATGCAAGTTTAATACCTTCTTTTGTAGTCGGATAACTGAAGTCCATTTCTTTTCCAGCAAGCCACCATATTTTTTATCTATATCTCCTGGCTGTAAAACAAGGTTATGACTTCATATATTTTAAAGTTATAAAGAGCTTCCCTTTACTGGAGAAGAACAAAATAATTTTCAAATAAAGTGCATGTTAGTGTACATGATACACCTTGACTCTCCATAAGAGCTGGCAACTGATGATTTCTTGACCCCTAATTGTGACAAATTTGCCACTTACTTTCGACAATAAATCTTTGAAATTTTTTTTTGAATGATATTGGGAGGTTGCGAGTTCAAGCTCTGCTCGTACCATGTCTGGGTCAAACCTAAGAAGTAAACATAGGTAGTGATTGCTCATTCACCAAATACTCTTGTATCAGAAGTGAAAATCTCCTGCAATGATATGACCTTATGCCGCGGCAGATGTTGGCACGTTAAGGAACCCTTACTGCTAAGGCCCTGAGTGTCAATGAAAGAAAAAAAAACCTCACAAATTTATCTAAACCAAAGAGCCATGCATTAAACTATTAATATACAATCATTTTCATATATCGCATCTCGATTATTCACCTACAGTTTGCAAATATTGAGAAATGCAGTAATCCCTTTTATTTTAAACTTAACACAACTAATGTTTTGTAATAAAGGCAGGAATATATAATAATTTTTTTTTTGAAAGAGTCAATGATTTATATTTAAATTTAGTTTTCAGAAATTTAGAATTTTGCGGTGCAGTGCTGGTCTGCATCATTGCTAGAAGGCCTTGAAAAAAAATAAAAAATGGAATAAGGATTTTAATTTTTTCAGGAACTGCCTTCACTCTATACTTTTTACAACAACTAAATACACCAGCCATTCACTAGTTAATTGGGTCATTTGAAAACCTACTCAGATAATAAGAAAGTGTTATTGAGTGACTACGAAGTTAATGAAAATTTAAGTAGAGTTTGTTTAATGTTTCATGCAAGTAAATGTAAAACCACAAGCCAATCTTCTTTCCATGATTTTCAATTTCCTTTCACTGACCTCAAGTTAATTTTACTGAATTTGGGCATTGGACCTGTTGGTTTAATATAATGACTGTAACTTCTCTAATATTCTAAACAATATGTGCTTGTGAAACATGAATGTCTATTGTGATAGCTCAAACTATGGAAACAAACTCCTGTTATATGCATAGACAAAAAATCCCTTGTCCCAGAAAATCAATGAGATACTAACATTTAGAAAAACTAAATCATAATTTGAGGAAGTCAATTTATTTGGAACAATCTCCTCCCATAACTGCCACTGTACCAGTGACCAACTATCCTAGCCCAGTGGACCTTGGTCAAGATACTTGCATGAAGAATCAAATTCAGTCTGTTGATTTGTTTAAGAGAGAAATGACACACTTTGAAACCAAAGTGAAAGCTATCCAAGTAAGTGTCAACAGTTAAAATAACCTTTAATTGTCTTAGTGAGATATAACATCAAAAATTGATAATTCTTAACCTCCATATAAAATCAAATGATTATGGCATTAGAACTTACCAAACTAGCCTCTTTTTGAAATTCACTTAGAGCTGTAAGGTATCCATTGGAGCTAAGGTAATCTGCAATAGCTCTGTTTCTGTATACAGAAGAAAGAATGAGTTCCTTTTCATATATTAATAGCATTCAATTTGCAGATTATCTTAATAATTTGTTTGGACAAAAATGTATTACAGTATTTAAAATAAAAATTTATTAAACACAAAGGAACATCTTTAACATGTTTTTATAGAATCACCCTCTAGTGCTATACTTACAATTCATCCTTTTGTCTTTGTGATAAAACCATGTTTGCTATGTCTAATTCCGAAATTTATCAGGAGATGTGAAAGGGGTCTCTCTTAAATTCTTCTTAATTCATTTTCGACGAAAACCTGCAATAGAATAAATGAAATGTACATCAAATGACCGCATTTAAAAAAAAAATATGCGAGGACTTCTCACCTGAGAAAATACTTATTTCTGTTCCAAAGTGATTCTCACAACTGAAACAAGAAACCCATGGGCCACATTGCTCATCTGAGTCACCTTGGCCAATATTCAAAGATTTTTCCTACATATTTGCATGTAAAACTTTGACCCTCTGTGTGATCCCACCTTCCAATTGGGGGTCATGATTTTAACAAACTTGAATCTGCACTATGTCAGGAAGTTTCTATGTAAATTTGAATTTTCTGGCCCACTGGTTCTTGAGAAGACTTTTAAATGACCCCACCCTATTTTTGCATATTTGTGATTATCTCCCCTGTTGATATTTGGTACACACAGGCAAGTTTTAGGTGTAATTCAAGTGGTCACTAGTTATATACAACCCTGTTGCTGGTAGGATTAAAAGTAAACGGACCAAATCAAAAAAACTTTAAATTTGCAACACTTCAGTTAATAACATAATACTAAAATACTACTTTTTGAATTCCTAAGAAAGTGAAACAGTAGCAGTATGTTAATTCAGAGAATATTGATCAAAATTGTCATATTTAGGAACTTTTTATTCACTCTTTCACTGCCATGGGGGAATAAAGTCAAATGAAGTTTTACTCATTAAAATTTCTTACTATTTTCAAAACTTGCCAATAGAAGGCAGTGTTTACTATCAAGATATATTTTCCAGGTCAGAGACCAAAGTGTTGCCCAGTTGTGTTCAACATATAATTTATTAGTTTTTCTACACTTGACAAAAGTTTATTTTTGTGGTTTGAACAAGTGTGCTAAATGACTACCAAGCATGCCAACAAAAGGCTTTAATGGGTAAAACTTCCAAGTTGACTTTAATCACCCATGGAACTGTATGGGCAAGTTGACGTTAGGTGCCTGTGGCAGTGAAAATATACTTCTGTATAGTATTTATGAAATATTTTTCAGTTAATTTAACCAAAAATATTTGGCAATGTACGTGAATAATTTTAAAGGAAATCTGGCAGTGAAAGAGTTAAAGTTGTTTAAGCAGTTCTGAATCTCAATGGATATAAGCTAATAATGTCATAATTTGTACTATTATCTTTTAAACATTTAAAATTACCACTAATAATTTATATTAAATATATAAATCTTTCTTTGATATTAGCCTATCAGGATTGGAAACACAATGAATTTATAAGCCAGTTACAGGGCTGGCTATACTCAAAAGTTGCCAGTCCTGTTTTAAATTCTGCCAATCCTGATTTTCAGTTAAGTGATCGTTATCATTTTACAAGAATGAAGTTTTCCTAAAAAAGCTTATTTGTGACAGTTGTTGCTGTACACTGGCTGATAAAATTTGCCCAACAATCAACTATCATATGAATTTTTTCCCCCAACTACCTGAAAAATAGACCGTCTCAGGCAAGCTAAGCAAATTTCCAACCCTGACTCTAACATAAAACTCATGTTCACAGGTATAAATTGTTCCAAGTTCAATGATAATTTCAAGTAAAGTCACCTACCAAAACTTGAAAACCAGAAACTATATAAAACCCTCATAAGATGTTTACAGAAAAACTTATCTCATATGAACACCATAATTACAAATTCAATTATTAATTCCACATATATCTTTTTCCCATAAACAGTAAATATTGGAATATAACACAATTCTCATATACATTTGTATCATTCTAAAAATTCATGTTTTAGCACCTAACAGAGTAAAATAGAAACTTTCTTCATCAGATTGTTGCATGCGAGGTCTTGTTAATGTCAATGAATGGTAGCCAGTGAATGGTTTAAACTGTAACCAATTGAGTCATTGTTGGAAACTCATGCATATTCCACATCAAATACAGATTTTGGTTTAAGAAATGCAAAAGATTTAACGATGGAATGTCAAGCTGTTTAAAGTTTACATGCACATCATGAAAAATGAAGACGACATGCTGTTCCATCCTTCAGTAATCAGTAACACTGATGACATTTCACAGCTGCTTCATAAATGTTTGCAACAGAAAATTAAAAGATTATTTTCCCTGCTTTGGGTTTATAGAAATCAATAACTGGCAACAATATTTTTACAATATGTCAATGAATTATTTGATTAAAATATTCAGAACTGACTGAAATCCAAAACAATCATATAAAAAAATGTATCACAAAAATCAAGTTAATGAAAGATTTACACAGCACAAAACTTTGACATTAACATTTGTCTAAATTATAGATTTATGCCTCATATTAATAATTACCATCGTACTGGACACCGATGAAAATGGTCTTTACATATTGAATGGAACGAAACTCCTACTATTTAGCGTTGAGGTACAAAAAGGTTTCACTGAACTATCTCAATACTTTAAATGTAGTTTCTTCTAAAGCACATTTTGAGATATCATTTATTCTACAAAAACTGTCACTGCATAAAATTATGCAAAACTAACCCGCCATCTTACATCTTCTTTGATATAACTGGTACGATATTTAAAGCGCCTCTGTAAAACACCTAGACACCAAAAAGTAAAATATATATATATATATATTATTACCAAGTTTACTGCGGTGATTTAGTAATTAAAGCTTCGAAAGATCACTGAGTCTGAACCACAGACCCCTCTCTTTGGGAGGACTTCACAAATCACTTATTTCCTTTCGTGTCACTGCGCATGCACATTACTTCATTGCTGTATCGATTACTTCCCCATGAATGATAAGTCTAATAAACGACGACATGAGGGGACTAAAAATATGCAACTTAAGGTTCCTTCATTCAAAATTTAAAAACATTACTTCAAATATTTTTGTACTGATATTGATATCTGGATTTTTTGTTTTGGTTTTTTTGAGTGAATATATATATATATATATATATATATATATACATATACATATTGGCTAATGAAAATAAAATGATGTTTGATTTAGTATTTAAGCTATTTTTATATTGATGAATTTAAACAACTGAAACTACAATTTAAAAAAACCTACTTGACTAACGAATTATTATTTGTAAGACAAAACAAATATTAACCGGAAGTGACGTAATAGCGTTTTCTGTCAAAGAAATTGACGCCAACATTGGTTGTGACTGTCACTAGTGTCAGCATACTTTTATCTCGATATTCCTTCAGTAATGGCAACAAAACACATTACGGATTTATACCCTAAGGTTAAAAAACCTAGTAAAGAACAAAAGCTTGTTAAAGGTAACTTGGCAATGAAACAATCCACATCACTTTAACAAAGATGCACATTAACCAAGGACTGTCTTTACCAGACGTGCATATTCCTTTACAACCATGTTAATCAACCCTTCTCTCTCTTTCTCTCTCTCTCGTGTGTGTCCTTCGTATGATTGCGGGTTCTCTGTTACGATGTTTTCCTTTACATGCGACAATGTGTACAACATCATTTCTAAATTGGTATTGTAAACACGGACAAGTTGTTGAACATTGCATAATTTTTTTTTGTTTATTTATTTTTAAATATACCACTTCTTTTGGTAAGTAAGCTTTGTGATATTTCTTTCATATTTTCAATATTCATAATTTTTAATGCATATACAGTGAAGTAGACTCTATAAATACGTAAGAAATGATGAAAACACACTAGAGAATGAGTCCATGGAATTTGTGGAAATGCTGAAAACACCAGGTAATTACCAAAAACACCAATATATCATTCAAAACACAGGATGTTAGTTCATTTTTATGTGATACATGTATTTCTAAAGTTTTATTCATTTTAATAGACAGTTGAGTGATATGGCTTTATCATGTATTTTATTTAGATGGGGTGGAGGTACATGTTGTCCAAGCAAAATGCTGTTTTAGGTGGATCATTCTTTAAATTTTTCCTGATGTGACCAGATAATGAAGGTGCTTCAACACATTTATTGGTGTATTTGGTAATTACCTAGTGTTTTCAGTGTGTCTGCTACTCCATGGACGGCTACAGAACTGTTGTTATTGGATGTCTGTTTTGTACTTTGAAATTGTGGCTGTCGATATCGTGTGTTTTCCATATGAGGAAAGACTGTTTAAAATTAAAACTATGAAAAGCAATTGTTGTAAAATAATTTATGCTCATTGAGCCCACTCAACATTCTGCACACCAATTGGAGTAGAGGAGATACCATTAAGAAGAAAAAATACTCAATCTGAGTCTCAGAGACATTGTTATATAGTGAATCTACACATATTTGAACTTACAAGAATTTATTATGCCAAAAAAAAAAAAATATCATTAAAATAAATTAGTGCTGTTATATGTTTTAGTATTGCAAACTACTTAAATATTTAACTTTCATAGAGGTGGTATGTTAATGGAGCTACTGTTTGAGCATATGTAACCATATGTATATATGAGCAGATCCGTAAATTTTCCCCATGGAAGTGGGTTCCACCCCATGCAATTTTTAGGAGTCCTGGAAGTGCATACAAATCAGCAAATATAATTATTTTCTACGTAACCCAAGTGTGGTAGGTTTGGACACTTGATAATCCCCCCACCCCAATATAGATTTGTATGTCTGTGATGTATCTATCAATGGAATTAAGATATATGTGAAATTAAAGAAAATGGGGGAAGAAGTCTCTAGTGTACTGAAAATCACATAACTGGATATGTAATGATTTATCTAACAATCTTCATGTACTGAGTGTGGCAATGACATTTTTCACTTTAACACAACAATTATATGTTTCAGCTTTAGCTTAACAGGAAATAAATTTCTATGTGTTTGACCCCAATTCCCCCTCTTTTTATGCCCCCAAGATCAGAAGATTGGGGGACATACTGTTTTGGTCCTGTCTGTCATTCTGTCTGAAAATTTAACTTTCCTAGTAACTTTTGAACAATAAATGCTAGTGCTTTGGTATTTCATATGAGTATTCCTTGTGACAAGACCTCTCTATTTATACCAAAATTTTTGAGTTTTTGACCTTGACCTTAATGTTTGACCTACTTTTTAAAAACTTAATTTTGGCCATAACTTTTAAATGGTAATACTAGGGCTTTCATATTTCACATGAGTATTCCTTGTGACAAGACATTTCAGTTTATACCAAAATTTTTATCTTGTGATGTTGATTTTTAGTTATGGCCTACTTTTTAAAACTTTTAATTGGTAAATACTAGGGCTTTTGTATTTCACGAGTATTTCTTGTGACAAGACCTTTCTATTGGTACCAAGATATTTGGCCTCAGAATTTGACCTACTTTTTAAAAGCTTTAACATTTGCATAGTCATCAATGGAATTTGCCATTATCAGGGGCATTTGCATTTCACAAAAACATCTTGTTTGTTGTTGTAATAATACATTGAAACCAAACCTAGAATTAATCAAATTGATCACAATCATTTGAAGTTAAATGTTTTTATAGAAATATGTACAATAACAAATTTTTAACATCAGGTGTGTGCATGCTAAATTCACCCTTCAACTCCAAATTTAGATCTGCCACTGCTTCAGGTGTATTATGACATCAAAGTATAGGTCATGGTGTCACACATTTATTGTCTTGCTGTGGTTCATACTGGCCTTATGCAGCATGTCTCACTGTGTAGGGGACCACAAAACTAAGATAAAATTGAGATATTCTATGTAAGTTCTTAATCTGAAATCAAGAAGATGTGACTTTGTGAGACCACCACCATTTTTGATGAGGGACTTCTGGGATTATGACAAAGAATTTTTGTAGATGAATGTCCAGCTTTAGCTGGCACTTTTTGACATCTTTTAGTCATTAGAGCTCACAAAATCCAAAGTGCTGGCTAGCTATAATTACATTTCAAAAGCTGATGTTTTGTATTATTGACCAGTAATTTTTACAAAATTATGATAAGAATTGAATAGAATGTAATAGCTGAATTACACTGTTAATTTTTGTGATATTATATCAAAGAACATGCTTGGTTGATAACGGGATGTTGCATATAAATGGTACACACTGCCCATGCAAATCAATTAAATTACGTCCACACAGAATTACATGCCTGATTGACCGCTTGCATACACAATAGATACTTAAATTTTCAATCTCGTAAAATATAACGAGATTGGTATATAAAACAAAACTCAGATTTTACTTTGAGAGATCAAGAGCTTCAAGTGATAGAAAGTTCTTGAGATCAAGAGGAAATTTGCTTAGTCATAAATTATAGAGAGAAAAAATTGAAACCAGAACTTCTTTTTGAGAGATTGCAAACTTAGGGATTGAAGTTTGAGCCGTCAAGAGTCACCTCTATACTATAAATCTCTTACTTTTTGCAAGATTTTATTTCCACAGGATAATGACATTGTATTTTATTTTTAATGAGAAATGTTTGTTTGTGAATTGTCAAAACTCAACCATGAAAAGGTTATAAAAGGTACTCCCATTTCTATAATGTGAACACTAATCAGTGATGGTGTTTCTTTCAATAGATTAAAATCCATGAGCTGTTCAGTTTGTACTTAACCTGTTGATACCTTCTATCACTTTGAGTTTTTTCAACTAAAGAGTTGGTATCAATAGTGCAAATTATTTCTGAAAGCATAAATAAGTGTTTCAAATAACCCAAGAATTTGAAGCAAACGTAACAGTAAAAGAATTTCTGAAGCAGGGGCAGATCACTCTGAATTATGTAAAGGTGTTTTGTCTTGTGATGCCAGTGTTGGTAAAGAATTTGGTAAATGATTTCACACACATGGACTTATTTTGAAAGGAGAATTATTTATACTCCAAATGTTATGCATCTTATTGTGTTTAGATAACTGTGGTCAAACTTTGCATACATTATAATGAAAGACAAAATTTGTAACTATTTTTGTGTTGAGAGAATATTGCAAAATTACCCTTAAATAAAAGTTCTTATGAATAAAATATACTTTACAGTATTATAACTTTAGTTATAAATAAAGATCCTTGGTTACTTTCAGATGATTTGTTATATACTCTACATGGACTTAGAAATGTTTATTTGAATGATTTATTCATGATTTGATTTGATTTCAGATCAGTTGCCTTCTACAAGTTATCAAAATCAGCCAGTAGTAGACCTCACAGACGACCTAAAGATACTGAAGAATTTTGACCTGACATTAGAATATGGACCATGCACTGGTAATTTTAAACATTGGTGATACAGGCCAACTCAAATTGATGATACAGGTCAACTCAAATTGATGATACAGGTCAACTCAAATTGATGATACAGGTCAACTCAAATTGATGATACAGGTCAACTCAAATTGATGATACAGGTCAACTCAAATTGATGATACAGGTCAACTCAAATTGATACAGGTCAACTCAAACCTTATCCTCCCCCATTTTACACACTTATAGTTTGTCAATTTGACTGTCTGTTGGGCTGATTTAAGAAAAAAAAAGAATTACTAAATCTACCAAATGATTTAGAGGTTTGCTTCAAGCTTCATGTACTGGTATACAGTTTTTATGTGCCTGTCTTTAGATGAGATATATTATGGATATCTGTTTGGGGTTTTCTGTTTCTATTTTCATTTCTGTCATACATCAAGCTGAAGCTGTTTGTGGGTCACTCTACATCATGTTGTAATGTTGGGGTATTTCAATCTCTCTTACAGTTCTGCCACTTTATTTGAAATTTAATGTTATATAGACTGGAGGGTATCTTAACTCCTCCCACAGTTTTCATGTGAGGACTTTCTTATTTTACAGAGTGTTTGTATGGGTATTGAAGATGTACATGTGGCAAAGATTTTGATTTTCTTTAATTCATTTCTGCAGGTTGTTTTACAATGAAGTGAGTAGTTGGCTCTTCTATTTAACTCCTTTATCAGTTTTTTAAACTAAAGTCTTTGTAAACAACTTGAAGATGTGCATATTGCAAGGATTTTGATTCCCAACAATTTTCAAATTTTCTTTGATGTTTTAAAAAATTATAGATTGTTGAATTTGGCCAATTTTTGGATAATACTTTACAGGCAGAGCTCTTGGTCTGTCTATCTATCGTTGTTACAGTTTTTAAGTTAGAACTTTTTATTTAAATATTGCAAAGGAATATTTGTCTGATACAACTTTATGTAAAATTTTACAACTTGCAGCATTTTTGACATGTTTTTAATCAATGCCATAGAAAACAAACGCCTTAATAACAGATGTATTGTGTACTGTTTCTGGTACTCTTGTTGAATGTCAGATGGAATTTTCACATTTTCTTATGCTATCCCCAAAAAATTCAGGGGAGCATTTAGTCAGTCATGTATGTATGTCTGTCTGTCCATCCATCCAAACTCATATCTCCGAAACCTTTCATTAGAAATTTATCAAAATTGATCACAAATGTTCCTTTAGACAAGGACTTTTGAACTAAGGTCTCTCAAGGTTATTCAGAAAGGTCAAAGTCACTTAGGATAGATAAAAGTTCCTTATTTCAACAGTTTTTGAACAGGAATTGATCGTATATCACACAAATAAGTAATGGGCATACCTCTTTCAGACAAAAATCACTCAAGATCATTATATCTTATATTTATATGAAAAATACCCTTCATTTTAACAGTAATTGATCATTATGTGAGTCATTCATCATATGAAGTAGTTCATTGGTTAGATGCAGTTTAGGGAGCATCTGTCAGTTTTACTGATATTTTAGTTTGGTGATGAGAACATTGGAAAATGGAGTTGGTCAGGACTGAGGTGATTAAAGTTCATTTGATTTATGAAATATTTCAATGTCAAGAGCCTCATTTGTTCTACTTTTTGTCTTTTGTTGCCATGGAACTTTCAAATGTTTTCAACTTCTTGTTAGATATAAGACAGTTTTAAATTTCATGGCCCGTGCCTCCCAAGAAGCTGAGGAATAGGGCCAAATCTTCAATAAAATGAATATGCTATCTAAGGAGGTTCTCTGTAGCATCATAAAGGCTGACTTCCTTTTCAACCATGAATGAAAATATGAATATCAGCAACATTTGTCTATTCATTTCAAATTTCCTTGCATAGCTTAGTAGCTCTGTATGTTAGCACATCAACTGCTAAACTATAGACAGCAGGTTCAAGGCCATCAGGAGTTTTAATTTTTTTTTCAAATTGCTTTCAACTAAAACTGCATTTTTTGACTAAATAAAGTAAATTTGAAAATTTTCAATTTCAAAATATTGTTGTTCATATCCTTCACTTTCCATCCATATCAAAATTTCTCTGGTGTAGCATTCCTCCTTAAACATCTTCTTTCCTCTTGGTCATCAAACAAGCAAACATAATACTTAGTAATAATGAGGAGATAAGTTTCTACCACAATTGTGAAATTAATGGTCACTGGGTTATTGGTTTTGAGTGGGGCTATATGGCTCATACAGTGGAAATGTGTATTACATCTTTAAATATTTTCTTCATGGGTGACTCCTGGACAAACAACCAAAATGAGTACACTGTAATATTGAGTAGAGAAGCCTCTATAAAAATGTGAAATTCAAGTTCAGTGTAGTTAGGTTCTTGTGTGAGGCTGTATGCTTCATAAAGAGAAAATGCAATATTATACCCCAGCAAATGAATCACATCGTCTTTCTGTCAATTTGGTTATCAAGTTTCAAAATCTTCTATTTTATCACATGCTGTAGCTGGATTGATCAAACTCACATCAGTGATAATATATTGAACTAGATTGATCCCTATGTAATTTTTGGCTCAAAAGGACAAAGGTCAAGTCAAGTTTTCTGGCAGTGGATAATTTCCCTTATCACCTTGATTATTGAAACTTCACCAGCAGAATTTCTATGGAAAAATGATATTTAATGAATTGGACATTGATTTAAGAAAAAGGTTAAGAAGTTTTAAAAACTTGCGCTTATTTACATCAGAGGTATAGATATGGGATCAAAAAATCAGTGTCAGGTCAACAGGACATTTTTTATAGACTATAGCTTATTTTCCTTTTAACAAATGAAACAGCACACAGACTTTCAGTAGAAAGACGATGCCCATTATTTGGTCCAAATGCCAAATTAAAAAGGCATTGATGTCAGGAAATGGTTTTGGGGCTAAATCATTTCTCCATTCACCTAAAAGTATGAAACTTCACAATAGAATTCCAATAGGCTCAAGATTAGCTTTATTGATTGGGGAGATGCCTAATTCAAGTAAAACTGGGCAATGGTAAATGTATATTTTCTGGAATGTACCTAATTTTCTCTCCAGCTTAGTTCATGAAACCTTGCACATCAAAACCTCAGGTCATAGCTATATGGATTATAGGGTGAAAATGTATTGATTGTCTATACATCCGACATCTTGCACATAGACTGAGTGCATTTTGTGGACCACTCATATCATGAGAGAATTGTATGTTTTTGTTAAAAGTTTTATTTTGAGATATATCAGCGAGATACTATTTTAATGAATGTCCACTTTGTTGAAAATATCATGTTTGTGTTTGAAAATATTCCTGAAAATCATATTTTAATGATAATGTGACTTTCCACAATAAAGTATTCTCGCTAATTAATGAAAGTTAATTTACAGTAGTTATAATGAACTTGGAGGAATTTCTAGACTATGAGTCAAGTATCCAGACTCTAGGATGGGGGTGGGTGTATGAATCATTTATTGAAAATGAATTACTAATCTTGAACAAGATGTATTTGTGATTCATTGTTGCCTTCGTAAGACAGCAAAATAATTATAGTATGAAAAGAAAGGTCTTGTCACAAGGAATACACATGTGAAATATGAAAACCTTAGCACTAAGCATTTAGAAGTTATGGCCAAGGTTTAAAAAAGGCAAACTCCAAGGTGGAGGTAATGAGATCAAAAATTTTGGTACAAAAAGAAAGTTGGTTTTTTTTTCACAAATAATACACATGGTAAATATGAAAGCCCTAGTGCTATAAAACTATCAAAAATTATGGCAAAGGTTAAAGTTTTTCATAATAGGTTAAACTCCAAGGTCATGAGGTCAAAACTTTAATACCAAAAGAAAGGTCTTGTCATAAGGAATACACATGTGAAATATAAAAGCCATATCACTAAGCATTTATAAGTTATGATCAGGGTTAAAGGTTTGTAGACAAACATACAGACTGATGGACAGACTGAAAACTATATGACCCTGAATCTCCAATTATGGGGACTTAACAATTTTCTTTACTCTTAAATATCTAGGGGGAAAATCATTAATTAGAGTTTCTGCTAACTATTTAGGTTTTATAAAGGAATCATCATGTCTGTTACAAGATGGTGTGGCATTTTCCTATTTAAGTTATTCATTTGAGGTCAAAATAAAAAAAAAGTATTTGTCTGGGCCACAATCTTGAAATGGAGAGACATTAGAAAACCACACAGATAGTGGCACAAAAATCGTTTATAAACAGGGAAGAATTTTAACAAAAGTAATTTAGCCAAGGTCATTAATATAATAATAGCAGTAAAGGTGAGTGCCACAACTTGATAATGAAGAGATATATTAAGAAGTTCATACTTGGCACAAAGGTTGCTATTATATGGTAAGCAGATAATATTGATTGGCCTTAACCAATTACATTTGGCCAAGGCTAAGATGTCTAATAGTAAAATAATTAGAAATATTTGTTTGGGCCTCAACTTTCTAGAATGCTAAATGGAGAAACATTGCAAAGATTTCTTATGTTCAAACAGTGTGTCATGACTTTGAACCAATGTCATTTTGCCAAAATAAAGGTCACTGATGAAAAAAAAAGAAAGAAGATATTTCTCTGGGTCTTTGTAATTGAGGAATACTAGAAATTCATAGTTGACACAAAGATTGCTATGACCAGGCAATGTGTCATGGTTGGAATAAGCTCAATTTGTCAAGGTCAAGGTAACTATTGGATACGTTGGAAGAAGTCTAGGCCATAACTGCCTGTATATGATATGAGAAGCACAAAAGTTGCTTGTGACCATACTGCCTGACTCTGAACAATAGTGTGGCAAAGGTCTTTATCATTGTTAAAAAAAAAAAATCAGATAAACCAAAGTAACAAAATATTTATATATATTTGCTTGCATTTATTTTTAGGAATAACACGACTGGAGAGATGGGAACGAGCACATAAGCATGGGCTTAACCCCCCTAATGAGGTCAAGGACATTCTTTTGAAAAACAAAGACATTGAAGAATACACATTGTGGTAAGGTTTGTGTAAATTTGAGAGGGTGGGGGGTTGATTGAAGTTTTTCGTGCCAATTTATTAAAACTTTTAAATTCCATTTTCAGCTTGTGGAAAGACTACGAAATATAATGAAAAAGAACAACATAAATAGATACCCGAATATGTGTTCAATCATTACATTCGTCCGATGATTATGGTTTAAACATCATACAGTGTGCAGTTTGTGGACTACAGATTAAAAGTTTAGTTTGTCTCTATCATTTACATTAATTTGTAATAGATTTTTTATGTAATGTGCAACATTAAGTACAGTGTTTAATTAGGCAACGTATAGATTAGAATTTTTAAAGAAAAATTTCTTTTGTTTGGTACGTATTTGTTCAAAGAGTGAACATTTTATAGCCATATTTTATTTTATCCCTATACTTGCTGTATTTAACTGACATTTAATATATTTTACATATGTATGTGAAAATAGTGTATTTAGAATATTGTTTTAATGTGTTTACGTGCACATTTGATATGTATGAGAACTAATTTTATTATTTAGTAGTTCTGGTGTAAATAAATATATTTTTCAGATTCTTTCTACTGTTAAAATCTTATAATGATATGACATTCCTGCTTCTGAAAGTGGTCATATTTTACTTCATTATGTGGACACTGTAACTTTATTGTTTATTGTTAAGTTTGAAATATGTGCTAAAACTTTGTTCAAACTATAATCCTGGATAATCTAAAGGGCTTTGAAAGAAGATTTTGATGAAAGTTTTCAATATGCAGCAATGAGCTAGCTACTCACCAGAGTACAAATCTCATGGGAGGTCTTTTATATATTTTTATGTATACACACACACACACACACACACACACACATATGTATATATATATATATATATTTCAAAAACTGTCTGCCTGTAAAGTATTGACATTTTCTACTTCTATTTCCGATCAAGAACCATTGTGCCATTTTCATCCAGACTTGGTTCAAAGCATTTTGTTTGTTTTTTTGTTGGTTTTTTTTTTTTTAATTCATGAACCATTCAGGCCAGATTGAGGCCAAAATATTGAATATTGCATATGTTTCTGTAGGAATAGGAAAAGATTTTTGTTCTCAAGAATTCTTTCAATATGCAAGTATCCTCATGTGATGTAGACCATGGTTCCTAGATCATGGTTGGTCAATTAGGGTTTGAAGTTTTATATATGAATATATGAAAAAATTCTTCAAGAACTCTATGGATGCAACTTTAAAGATTAATAAACATTAATCCTCATTCAGTATAAATTCTGGAGTTTTTCTTTCCAGGGCAACAAGAGGGGGGGGGGGGTAGAAGTAATATAATATAGGAATTTCCTATTTAAAAAAAACCTCCTGATGAAATACCACAATGTTTCACATTTGTCAATTCAGTAATCAAGTCTGTCAAAACTTTAACATCCGGGGTAATTTAATTAGTGGGACACTCTCTCTCTTTGAGAGTCAAAAAAAACCTTACTTGAGACCTGTAATTAGTTTACTTTGATGCATGTAAATAAAAAAAATACAACAGCTCAAGGAGCAATGTGGCCCATGAGCCCCTTCTTAAAGAGTGACCCATTGGATTTTTTTTTGTTTATAGCCCAACCCATTCGGTTCTAAATTTGTTTGTATGTTGTTTCTCAATCCAGCAACAAATTTTGATTTGTGCATGACACAGCTGTAGTAGTGAGGATTCTATATTCTGCCAATGTCAGATGTGACACAGAACCTTTGTTTTAAGGCTGGTGACTTTCATTTCTAATGCTAGAAGAAAAGTCACTGTCTGTGTTAATTGCTTAAGGTTTGATGGTGTGCCGGGGTCAAGAATCAAACCTGGGCTTATTGGTTGTGAAGTGAGAGTACAAACCATATGGCTCTCGTGAATGGTTAAGTAAAAAAGGGATAATCCAAATTGAAGTTAAGGCTACAATAGGAAATCAAAGTTTTCCGTGTTGATATATAGGATAAATCTTTAAAAATATTTTTCTCAAGAACAAGGCCATGATTAATCATAATTATATGCAAGCATTCCTAGGTAGTGCAAATTCAAGTTTGTTCAAATTGTGGTCCCAGGGGGTAGGATGAGGCCTTAATAGGGGATCAAAGTTTTACATAGAAAGATATAGGAAAAATTGTTGAAAATATTACAGTTGGGCCATGGATACTCATTCCCAAGTAGTGGCTTTTGAAGTTTTTTTCAAATCATGGCCCCCAGGGTGAGATAGGGCCACAATAGGGCAAAGTTTTAAAAGGGGATATATACGATAAATTGTGGTCCCCAGGGTTAGGGCAAGGCCACAGTAGGAGATCAAAGTATTATATTGGAATATACAGGAAAATTCTTCTCAATAAGAACAGGGCCATGAATTACTCATATTGATATGCAAGCATCACCAAGTAGTGCAGATTGAAGTATGTTCAAATCATGACCATCAGGGGGTAGGATGAGGAATCAAAGGTTTATATGAGAATATTTAGGAAAATATCAATGAAAATATTCTTAAGAACAGCAGAGTCATTAAAATGCAAGGATCTTCCAGTAGTAACAAATTCAAGTTTGTTCAATTCAGGGGCCCCAGTAGGGTAGAGCCATAATAGGAGATCAAAATTTGTTGCAGAAATATACAAGAAATTAATAAAACAGATTCTTTTTAAGATTGGCAGGACCTCACTAAATCATATCAGAATGCTCTGTGGATTCATTTTTTATGCCTCCATGACTAAAGACTGGGAAAGGGGGGTTGGATATTGTTTTTGTTCTGTCTGTCTGGAACTTGAACTGGCCAATTTTGATCAAACTTAGTACGAATCATCCTTGTGTGAAGGGAATTCAAGTTTGTTCAAGTGAGGGGTAATGCCCCCCCCCCCCCCCCCCCCCCTTAAAGGAAGATAATTAGAAAATTAGGGTGTTGTCATTTAAAAATCTTCTCGACAACTACTGAGCCAGAAAAATTTTTAATTTACATGACAGCTTCCTGACGTAGTGTATATTTAAGTTTGTTAAAATCATATGTCCCCCAGGGGTAGAATGGGGCCACAATAAGGAATAAAAGTTTTACATGCAAATATATAAGAAAAATCTTCTCAAAAACCAATGGCCAGAAAAGTTCAAATTTACATGACAGCTTTCTGACATAGTCCAGATTCAAGTTTGTTAAAATCATGGGCTTCAGGGGTAGGATGTGGCCACAACAGAGGATCAAAGTTTTACATGTGAATATATAGGGAAAATCTTCCCAAGAACTAATGAGGTAGAAAAAGTTCAAATTTACATCTCAGCTTCTTGACATTGTGCATGTCCCCAGGGTTTGGGTAGGGCCATAATAGGGGATCAAAGGATAGGGAAAATCTTTAAATATTGGCCATGGTGACTCAGGTGAATGATGTTGCCCATGGGCCTCCCATGACTGAAGTTGGGGGGTGGGGGTTATATTGTTTTTGTCTGTCTGAAATTTTAACTTTGCTCATAACTTTTGAGTGGTGAGTGAAAGGACTCTCATTTTTTATATGAACATTCCTGTTACAAGGTCTTTCTTATGGTACCAAAGTTTTTAACCTTGTGACCTTAGGTTTGACCTATTTTTAAGAAAACCTAACTTAGGCAATATCTCCTGAACTATTTAAGGTAGTACTTTCACATTTTGTACATGGATTTCTTATAGCAAGAGATTTCTAAATTTTTGTGACCTTGATCTTGGAGTTTGTTCTACTTTTAAGAAAACCTAATCTAGGCAATGTGTCTTGAACTGTTTGAGGCAGTTTATATCTTGCTTAATGTCCTGCTCGAGAATTTTTCACTCATATGGAAATGTCACCACTGCCGGTGAAGGGCTGCAAAATTTAGGCCTATTCTCAGTGCTCAGGGCCTTTGAGCAGGGAGGGATCTTTATCGTGCCACACCTGCTGTGACACAGGACCTCAGTTTTTGTGGTCTCATCCGAAGGACCGCCCCATTTAGTCGCATCGTACGACAAGCAAGGGGTACTGAGGACCAATTCTAACCCATGTCCTCACGGGACTGTTTGAGGTAGGGTTTCCTCATTTTTTGTATAGGTTCCATATGGCAAGATATTTCATTTGATCCATCATGTTTGGCTTTTTGACCTTGAAGTTTGATATTTGATGCAAGCATTCTCTGTGACAAGATTTTTCTTTTGGTACCAAAGTTTTTGACCTTGGATTTTGACCTCCTTTTTTAGAAAAGTTAATTTAGACGATAAATATTCTGAACTATTTAAGGTAGGCTTTCATATGTTGTGTATAGATTCCTTATGAAGGTCTTGCATTTCATATCATGATTTTTGACCTTGTATCATGATTATGTCATGATTTGGGACTAGGTTGAGGTCAAAGTCTTTCATGGAATAATGATTGGAAAAAAATCTTTTGAAAATCAAAACTGATGAACAACAGCTGGCCCATGGGCCTATCAAATTTGCGAGGGAAGGTTGTTGATGACGCAGAATGGAGTCCAAGACAGTTAGTTTACATCATTTATTTTCTAAGGTATGTGATATGTGTATTTTTATAAATATAGTCAAATTCAAGTTTTCTGAGCCTGAGTACGAAAGCTGATTAGGATCACTTAAAAATTTTTAAAGGAACAATAATGCAAATCGAAGGCGTTATAACGCAAAGTAAAGGCCTAATAAGTGATAAGACAATTGAAAGGAGTTATGCATAAAAAGGCATTGTAGCGCGAAAGGAAGGCAAAAGAATGCAAAACTAAGGAGTATGAACATGAATAAAAAGCGCGATAATGTGAATGGACGGTGTATTAATGCAAATTAAAGGCGTAATAACCCGATACAAAGGTGAATTAACGCAGATTCAGAAAGTGTTAAAATGCAAGAGAAAAGTGTATTGTGCCTTTTTACTTTGCATTATAATGTAAGCTTTAAAGATTGGCCTTCGTAATTTTGCTTATTGTGTACCTCCTCTGCAGTTGGTACAGTTGAGCTGTATATACAAAAAGCTTGATGTGATTAAATCGAAATTAGGATGAGATTGACAGGGAATCCATTTATTTTGGAGAACTGTCCATACTTTAGGTGCCTGTGCTCGTGCCATGGCTGCGTCAAACCTTAGTTGTAAACATAGGTAATGATTGCTTTTTCGTTAAATGCTCGGCATTTAGAAGTGAGAATCACGGGTCTTTCGGTTATGACATTAAAAGCGGATTATTACCGTGTCATGGTAGGAGTTGGCCTTGCCTACATCTTCGCAAGCCAAATGTTTTTGGTCCACTCCGCTCACATAAGCATAGCCTGGTTCCCAAAGCCTTCCAAAGTGAAAGGGTCTCGGGGAACTAGGCTGCTGTAAGCGCTTAGTGTGGTACTTCACCTACAACTGGTGACGTCTCAATATAAATGAAAAATTCTCGACAGGACGTAAACCAAATTACGATAGAGGTAGAATGATTCCAGAATGATATTTTGAACTGGGACTTACTTCTGGGGATTTACTAGTATTTTTCTGGTTTCAGTCACTGTGTTGTTATTAGTGACAATACAGAGCTTTGTTGGCTTTCCATATCATTTAAAATATTTACTACCCAGGATATAATGGATATATATATATATATATATATCCAAGAATAAAAGTCAAGAAACACAAAAGTTGAATTAATTACATTACACTGTAAGCGCTTTCGGCTTTAATGCCTCTTCAGACAGTTTTAAAACTGTTTCATAGTATTCTTGACTTTTGTTATTGGATATATTTACTATATGAAATACTGGATTTTTTTGATGATTTTTTTTTTTTTTTTTTACAAATTGTGTGTGTGTGTATATATATATATATATATATATATCTGTGTGTGTGTGTGTGTGTGTGTTTGTGAATCACAAGGTTCTTTTGAATGCCAAAGCCAAATTAACTTGCACTCAAGAGATATCATTAAAGGAGTCACCAATGTCTTGTTTCTAGTAAGAAATCTCTTAACTCATTTACAGATATTGAAATTCATTTGCAAAATAAGCACCATCTTTGATAAATTGGAATATGCTACAATTAATAGCTGCTCTCTACCACTGAATAAGAGTGCACTCTATCCACCTGAAAAAGGACAATTATTTGAAGAGCCAGAGAATGAATTTGGCTAATATATCAAAGTTATCTCCAAAGGAACGCATCTTTTTGTAACTATAGGGCTCGTATTGGTTTCAGTCTTTACAAGGAGCGTATTGATTTCCATTCCGGTCAATGACTTTAGGCCACATGTGTGTAATTATTTGTTTCTCATGCATCACTTTAGTTCTAGTTAATACACGTAATTTGTAGGGATAGAAGAAACCATTTCACAATTGTTATCTGAGCAGCATGAATTGTGGACATATTTGTAGTTCCTTATCTTGAAATTTCATTTCGTATTTCTCGGTTTACTTTAACAATGCAATTACTTCATATTCGTTTACTTATTTCTTTGGAAATAATATTTTTAAAAATCACTGGGGTAAGAAATACAAATTATGAAAATGAAATTCAAGAAATTAACTGTTGTTACTGAAATGTAGCCCTACAGCTTAAAAACCTGATCAGGGTATAGAGTATTGTCTTCAAGGTATACAATTTTTAAATGTAATTGTAATATATTTAGCATCAACTGTGTATTCATCTGACTCCCCCTCCCCCTCAGATATATCCTTTGTATGAGGGTCCTTCCCTGATTCCTGGATAATGGCAATGGGACATAAAACCTTAACTATCCAACCCCACTCTTTTTCTAATCTGTAAACCTTCCTCCTGCGTTTTTGACATGAAATATTCCCAATGCACACATTTTCCCTAAGGAATGAACTGCATTTACCCTGCAGTATATCTCCCACAACAGTACTATTTCCCAGTAATGTTCTTGAAAGGCAAACACAGCAATTTTTGCTCGGCATGATTTTTTTTCATGACACTTGTATCGAGTATCACAGAGTAAATGATTCTTGTCTTCGAACAAAGTGTGCTTACACTGAGGTATAGTTCTGGTTGATTGCTTTTAGTTACAGAGAATTTATGATCTGCATTTTCATAAATGTCTTTTATATCAAGAACAAACATGCATTTAAGGAAGAAAATTGAAGTAAAATACACAAGCCTGTATACAAAAAAAAAAATTAAAATGGAGTTTATACAGGCAAAAATTTTAAAACAGTGAAATTATGCAATAGGTGGATTCAAACCAGGACACAAAAAATGTTGATTATGACCATCTGGGACCTAGCAATCTGAGCTATACTAACTATGAATATTAAAGACATAAATATGAACCACGCCTGTTTGCAATAATTAATGGTTTATGATTTTATGGGGAAATAAAATATGACAGGATTTTAAAATTCCCATGGGATTTGATAACACTTTACATTGGAAATTATTTTTCCTGTATGAAATTTATATTGAATTTGTCGCTTGTGACAAAGGTGTACTTGTTAGAGTCCGCAGATGTTGGTCTATTCCATGATGCCTTTTCATGTTCCTGGGAATTAAAGGGATGGTGGCCGCCGATTTGCCACTTAAGACCTGGCAGGTTTATCCGAGTATGTGCCAACTGTAACTTGAATACACTGCTCTCATTTAACAAATCGCTGTGTGCTCTAACTGAAATGTTGAATGCAATAATTTTACTAATGCTGCCAATAATTCAATTAAAGATATCATTTTAATTCAAATAGTTGGAGGCCTAAATCTATTTAAGAATGTGTTTATTTGGCGTTCAAGATTATGGTACCCGTAAAGTAGAATCAAAATACAGGAAAACGGAGGTTTAATTGCAAAATCAATACGGTTTTTTGAGATTCATCGTGTTATTTAAAAATTCTACAGGACATTTTCACGTTTGTGTGAATATTGCGCTCACATTTCGACACCAGCAGGCAACACTGTAAATATGGATGTAGGGTTCGCATTGCTTTGAAAGTTTTTGCATCGTTCAAATTGTTTTAATGTGATCGTTTGTAAAATTGGAATTTTAGACCTTGCAATATAAATTCGAAACGAGTCCCCTAACCACTAGGCTACCGTTTATAATTAAATTAATTCTACTAAAATCAGTTTTGATTTTTTATTTCATTGAATTGCGTCCTTTAAAGAATTTTTCACTCTTACTGAGATGTCAAAAACAAACACTTCATACACTTGTTTACTTCTTAATATCAATTCTATGTAAGAATAAAAAACAAAATAATATATATAAAAAAGAAAAAGAAAAATATAGATAGGGTCTGGCCACTCAATGTCACAGATTTCTTTGATTTTCACAGTATTTACTTGCACTATCTTGCATAGTTTTAACCTCAATCATCAAATTTCTAATACCCGTTGTCATGGAAACCGACAGCAGTTAAGGAAGACTAATTGCACTGCAAAATTAAGTTATTTTATCCATGTTTTTTCCTTGTGTTATATAAAAATTTAAAATTGAGAACAAATTCTCTCCATAAGTTTTGCTTTTTCATAAGGTTGCTTTTTATCTATGACATTTTTAGTCATCCATGGTGAAGAATATGTTACTGGTCCCTGCACAAATGTATTGCAATTTGGCATTTTGCTAAAAAGTGATTTTTTTGCTGCATTTCGTTGATGAATTTAACTAATTTAGTAAATACATACAACATAATCAACTGTCATCAAAGATGTTCATATCAAAGACACTTAATATATATAAAAAGATTAATGGTGAAACGTGATGTAATTGATCTAGTATAGTACGACAACTGTAGGCTTGAGCATTTTTCCAAAATTCATTCTAATGACAAATAATACAAACCTACAACATTATCATTCAAAATGAACGACATATGCAATTCATATTTCAAAATAAACATGGAGAAGTTTAACATATTGATAAATAGTAGTTAAAGTGATTAAAAAGAAGAAACATGAATTGCAGTCCAGTAGGAAGTACTGCTGTACTCAAGACATTGAGTGGACAACATGTGGTTTTCCGACAGGTGCAAAGCAATATGCTCCTCTTCTTTGAAGGGGGACATAAATATATATATATATATATATATATATATATATATATATATATGTATATATATTACCTTATAGTACATGTAGTATTGCATAGTACTATGACAATAGGTCGTACTGTAAAATTTACCTAATATTTGATTGCTGCACGTGCTACCTTGATCGTGATTTTATTAAACATTTGAATAGACCTACAGCTAGCTCTGGATGATAAATACAGACTCCACAAGGCTGAAATAATGCGGCAACTTAGGTACGCTTATGGTTTCTGCACAGATACTCCCCATTTTTTTAGCACAAACTTAGCCATATATAGTTTCCACAATGAAAAATTGGAGAAACTTGAAGTTTCTGCATAGTTTCAGCTCACAGAAACTACTCGTATATATGTGGTTTCTGATAGGGTTCCGCAATATTTCAGTCAAGAATTCATTTGCATATAGCATAAATTGCACCAAGTTTCTGCACTGCAAAAACTGAAATGAAATATCAATGTTTGTTCAGTGTTACTGTAATCTATGTTTACATGCCGATGATTAGTAAATCTATAGTACTAACATAGAACTTGATTTTCACAAATTGTTTCACAATTTTGGTCCAGTGGGAGCACCGACATGTAGCACATTTGTTGAAAAACTGAATATAAATATCTGCAACACACACAGAATACAACTCTTGCTGGCTGTCAGTTTATTTTTATTTACAGAAAAGGCAAGCACTAAAATATGGACTTTAAATCAGAGTTGCTTCATTTTTATTTTCATTATGGGAATTTTTTTTAGTATTGAATACTTATCCACAAGACACTTGTGTGGGTCCTAGCTTGTGAATTTCACATGGCGTTTAATTACTATAGTCTTTTGACACTAACACACGATATTAACTGAGTCATTGTATATCCTTAGAAAAATGGACTGCCAGTTTACTGAATCAAGATGGACTTGTGTCATGGGAAAGTGTTCATTGACAGTTAAACTCGCAGTTTTTTTTCGTTCTCAAGAGCTCTCCTTAGTCCTCTATATCATATGAGAGTCGGCCATGGAATGCATTTTCTGCTCTTCAAGTTCTAAAAAAGTGGCTGAATAAATAAAAAAAATATATAACTAACTCAGTTAATTTTTCCTATTATTATTTTTATCAGCAATAGCATTTTTGGGAATTATTCTAAATATTATATATTTTTACCCTGCCGTTGTTAGAGGATAGGTTTCCATGACAACCGTTGTTAAATCAAACCTTTACATGCTATTTTGGTCTTATAGGTCAGGTCATATATCATGGTTAATTAAATGATGCCATTGTTAAATCCTACAATATTGAATTTAGAAATGTCTGTCTAAATGTCGGGGCATAGTGAAGTTAATTCATTATTAGCCAATTTCAAACCGGATCGAATCGACTACTTGAAGTAATTGTTAGCTCACCTGGGGTCGTAAGACGTAAACATAGGTAGTGATTGCTTCGTTGCCAAACGCTGGACATTTAGAAATGGAAGTCATGGGTCTTTCGGATATGAACTTCAAAACGGAGGTTCCATGTTGCGTCAGGCGTTGGCACGTTAAAAAGCCTTCATTGCTACGTCCATGAGCGCTAAGCATATGTCTAAATTTGTGGTACTTAAATCTCGAAGGGACGTAAATCAAACAAACCAATCAAAAGAAACTAACAAACTTGTTGGGTTTTTTTCTGTTTTCGCAAGTTACCTGTTTGAGTGTTCTCAGAAAGTGAAACTATAAGGAATGGACAGTGAGTGGTTGGCATAAGGAAGGGTGTTCTTCAAGGATCTGTACCGGGCCCTCTTTTGTTCCACGTTTTTGTTCGACATTTCTGTTTTATCAAGAATGGATCTTTGTATAATTATGCTAATAACAATACTGGCATAAAGAATTTAATACTCATGTTGACACTTTTCAAACAGAAAATATGACTATCATAAATTAAGATGATGATATGCAAGCAAATCCATCAAAATTTAAAGCTACAGCTATAGGCAAAGAAAACAAAACTTTTGGAAAGAAACTTGTTTTCAATCTCAATAGTTCTGAAAAGTGTGTGTGTGTGCGTTGAGATGATTATTTGCTTAAATTTTATCTACCCATAAGAAATATTTGTAAATCTTAAACGCCGGATAGCTGAAAAATTGCTCAGGCGGCTATAAACAAACAAACAAAAAACAAACAAGTAAATCTTAAAACAAGAAGAAAGAAACGAAAAGACTGAAAGAAAGAAAAGAAAAAGACAACTCAGCAGTTGAATGTAATAAAACGTGATGGCCTTCCTAAACTAGAATAAGAAATGTTTCAATTTTCTGGTCTATTTTGTCAGCGTTTTATTTTTATTCATTTATTTGACAATGTTTTAAGAAAGACAGTTTAAAAGCTTGATTTCCTCGCAGAATGGCGTAAACTGTTCGTGTACAATGTGCGTCCCTTGATAGGTCCAGCTGTTTGTCAAGTTGACTGTCTTTATTTTGATTTTATCTTTTTGTTTTTGTACTATCCTTCTTCTTTGAATAACCTGTACAACAGTAATTGTTTGAATGTATATAAATGTCGGCCATTTGAGCTTGTGTTATTTGCACTAATCCACAAAGCGACTTAAGATATAGCTTATCTCATTTTTAAGATTTGCAGGAAATTAGCACTTTAAAGTTGTAAACAATGATAAACTCGACAACAATGATAAACTCGAGATGGCCATGCCGGCATTTTGTACACAGTCAGGAAGACAATCCATAATAACGTCAAAAGAGCGGAGGGATACGTCAGTTAATTCTAGTTTCTGGAAACTTAAAACATGATGTTCTCTTTCATCAATGTATTTTCCCTTCCCATCTTCTTATCTTGTGGTGTTGTCGCCTCGTAAGTCTATGTTTTCCCCACCTATAGCAATCACTAAAATACTGTGTATTCATAGTAACAAGCAAAACTTTACCAACAGCAACAAGGTGAAATACATCGTTGTATTTTCATCCCCCCTCCAAATTTTAGTCAGACAGTTGCCCCCTTTAATTGTTATTACAGCCCTGTAAACTCCTTTCTAATGTAGGCGTCCAATAGACACTAGCTACCTATTGGAGTGGGAATCAGGCAATATGGAAAGTCACGAGCTTAGAGAATTTTTTCACAAACGCCATGTATCTTTACAAGTTATCGATTCACATATCTGTTGAATGTCACCAACATAAAGCAAGAGGTAATTACCGGTCATATGAGTATTACTAGCCTTAAGGGCTACGAAATTATAAAATAAAATGTGTTCAAGCACAGATGCCCCTCCCCACGAAAGTGTCCATACTGTTGAAAGACTTTACATAATATATGTTATTGACACTATATGATAATTTTGGACCCGCCCTATAGTCACATCCCTTACTCCAGGGATCCTGAAATTGACAATTTTGGTAAAGGCCTTCATGCTCTTGCTAAACATGCATTCAGCTCTTATTCAACATCAGGACAAGTAAAGAAGTATCCAAACATTAAACACATAACATGTAACACAATTACAATAATTTTGGGCTTGTCCCAGATTCAGAACTCCGTCATTCAAGATTAAAAATGCATTCCGTTTTTTATGGGTGCAATATCAGTCCAAGTATCTAAGAAAACTTTCAAAAATTGTATATATTGAATAACAATTTTTGGTCCCACCCTAGACTCGGAATACCTATATCCCCGGGATCATGAAATTCATAAAGACTGTGGACAGAGGCCAGTTATAACAGTTCTATAAAGTTGTAAAGGGTAATTTGACTTGATCAGTAACCTCTTGTTAAAATTTAGTTTCTTTGATGAAAGCATAGTAGATACTACATTATACAGGTAAGCTCTGAAAACCAACGTTAGAAGAAGCTTATCAAATGAAATGGACATTAACAGCACACGGCCATATTGACCCCGCCCTTGACTTGGAACTGCTACTCTTGGGATTGCGAATTCAAGCTTTTATACATCCCTTTCTGCTTTTCCTAAATACATGTATACATTGTTTTTTATATAGTATCAGCAAAATTAAGTACAATACAATACTAAGATTTGTATAGTGGCCTAATCAATTTAAAATCACAGTAAAAGCATACAATTTATGAGTAAAAAATGTCAAGCATTAAAGTAGTATTATGTGCTGGTAAAAGACAAACAGTCCTTAAACTATTCTGTAATAAACTAAGAATTGTCATTTTCAGTTAAACATTAAAAGTAATGTTAAAGAAATAAGTCTTGAGATGTTTAAAAACGTCCAATGATTTGACACGACGTAATCCAACTGATAAAGCGTTCCATAGTGTAAGCGTTGAACAGTCAAAGCGCATGATTAGAAAAATCTTAGTTCGAGTTCGTGGAACATTCAGAA
Organism: Ostrea denselamellosa; assembly: GCA_024699665.1. Taxonomy (NCBI): domain Eukaryota; kingdom Metazoa; phylum Mollusca; class Bivalvia; order Ostreida; family Ostreidae; genus Ostrea; species Ostrea denselamellosa. The sequence continues at coordinate 20,825,089 of JAMZEH010000005.1, read as the reverse complement.
GCATCCCGTTTTCCGATCGCAAGTTTCTAAGTGGACAATATTCCATTCAATTCCGTGGACTGCTTTGTAAGCATGCACAATAATTTTGTATTTTATACGAACTGAACCGGAAGCCAATGAAGGTTAATTAGCACCGATGTGATTTAGTACGAGTGATTATTCTCGTTGCTGTATTTTGTACACGTTGCAGTTTATTCGTAGCACTGTTTGGCAAGTCGAGTAGCAACTTGTTGGCATAGTCTAGTCTTGAAGTTATCAGCGTTTTGCAAGTCGCTTAGTCAATAATGTGTTTAATCCCTTCTATATAAAGCATGACTTTGCCACAGGAGACAAGAAGCCAAAAACTCTTTCAAATGGCAAAGACATTTACTCACTATGACCATTTTAGTCCCACCCTAGTACCAAAAAACCCTACCCCTGGAATCATGAAATTTATGAAGGCTACCTGTTCCTTTTAAATATCCACCCAAGTTTGTTTCAAACGAATAAATGTTTTACACAAACACAACACGTATAAGCCAAGTATGGTCCCACCCTGAAGTCAGCTCAACCCCGGAGATCATGGATTTTACAATTTTGGAATAGACCTCCCTGAATGCTCTACATAACTTTGCATTTAGTTTTTGATGTGCAGCTGTAGAGACGACTTTTGAAAATTGGTCAATCTTTGACAGTTTTTGTCCCACTCCTAAAGCTCTGGGAATGCAGAAGTTGTCCCTTGTCCAAATGATGCTTCATACCAAACTTGAAAAGAACTGGAAGAAGTTAAAAATGTTCATTTGTCAACGGACGACGACGGACACAGACCAATAGCAACAGGTCACCTCAATGACTCGGGTAAACCTAAAAACTAAAGTAGAATGGTAGCTGAAGTATACCAATTGTGGCTGTATTTATTTGATTACTGTATATGTTGACTGCACTCAGGGACTGACACACACTGAGTCGGTATTCATCAGCTGTACACGTACTCTAGACTTTGTACCTTTCACTTTCACTCCAAATGTAAAAAAAAAAATCGAAAAAGAAAACTTCCTTATTACTGGCAAGTTATATACTTGACACATTATATGATATAATAGTATTTCTAGTCTGTATCCTAGTGTCTCCATTAGAGAACGTGCACATTCGAATTTGTCTATAAATATATTAAACTTCAGAACAGAATTATAGTAGCTACATAATATATAATACCACTGACTATGGTCTTTGCCCGCTCATTCACGGTACAGTAGGCCAAACGAGTTCATAGATATTGTTTACAATATGTCATCCGTATGACACGATATCAAAAGGGATGAAAAGTAACAAATGTACTTGTAAACGCGGGTCAAAAGTCAAAATGCTGTTTACACGTGACCTGAGATAGAATGTTGTAATACTCCCAATTTAGTTGTCGATGGGACAATGACATAGGACGGTGTGCATTCTGGAAATCGTTTTCCTGTTGTATATAGCGGTGATGGTGGTGGTGGGACTATGTGGACAATTACTATATCAGTACTGAATATAATTTCTTATCTGGAGTACAGTCGATGACACTTGGTTTATATTTAGTCTATATACCGTTATCGTTATAATCTGTTCCTTTGTGGACGGACAAGGTGTGGATCATGATTTTATTTGTGTTATTTTAACCGAGTCCTACGATGACCACACGTGACTCTCAAACTAACAATATGGCATACAACTTTTGTGGCCCATTGCCGCCTTTGGTTGTGCTACTGGCGCTTTTCCTGTATTTTTACCTTGACGCCCGTGTTCCAGAACCCATACCAGAGAAATTAAAGGTGAAAGTGATGGATGCGATGATGAAGACTTACGGTCACACGGTATGTCTTATACTCACATTCATTTCATATGCGTGTACTACATGTATATATGTAATTCACGAAGCTGATTGTACTCGATGATAATAGCAGTATAATATTTCATCCTTACATGGGATATAAAATTATCAGATTTTAAAATGTGCAAGAGAGATAAAATTATGAACCTAATTCCTTCAACAAAATATGCAAGCCATTTCAGGAGCGATGATTGATGCCGTTTAATACGAGATATTTTCACAATTTTCTATGCACTCATTTACCTATCGATGATTAATTAAGATATTTAAATCGCTTGATGTGATGTCAAACATGGCTTTGCGTTTGTAGCATTTCTACTGTAATCTCTTGTAAAGTTTTAATTTACGTTCATTTTTATAAACGACCATTGGTTGTATTCATTTTGACGGGGTTTTTACTTTTTACTTTTTCAGAATTGTCTTTCAAAAAATGTTTAGGACCCTCTATAATTTGGAAAGCGTTTCCTTTTTACTGAATACCTAATACAGGTCCACTTTGGTCTTTCCGTCGTCTGCTACCGGAGATTCTGGTTATACCGTTGCAGTTGGGCAACCATATTCTGATGAATCTGCAGTGACATATTGATGGCGAAAGTCTTAATGTTCTTTGTTTTTCTCCAGGTGTCTGACAATTCCAAACCAAAGAACTCTATCTTTCCTCTGCTTTTGATGTATCGTTTCACATTTCTTGAGCATACCAAATGTTGGTTTGACTTTAAATATTCTGACTCCCCTATCCTGTCACCATAATGTTTCTATTTCAACGGTGTTGTTGACATTGAATCTCTATACATTGCATTTTAACCATATCTTGATGGTTGTTGTCTCAGACACAGATGTCTTTTGAAGTACTATTTTGTTATTCAAGATCATCAGGTTGAAAAGGGCACAATGAATGCCAAATTTTATATCACGTGGTTTCCTTTATTATCCACATACTAGGATCCTCGTGTCTTAGTTTGGGGTATGTTGAAAGCATGCCCACATTTACATGTAAATGTAACTAGTGGACATCTTTTTAGAATCTTTTCAACAAAATATTACAGTTTGTCAACGTGATTAGTTGGAATTAGTATTGTTTGTTAATTTTCTGGTCCGTATCTCTAACTGATCGAAGTGAAGGCTGTGATCATTGGGACAAATGGAATCCGGAACTGACGTCAGGGAGGCTTTATCTGTTGGTGTGACACAATATCCGAAAAGTAACGTTCTCCTTTCTGTTGGTGTGACATGATATTCAAAAAGTAACGTTATCTGTTGGTGTGACATGACACTCATAACCTAATGTTCCATCAAGCTACCTTGTACATATGCGATAACTTTACAGTGGAATAAAAAAATCTTACAATATTGTTCGTTGGAGTAAAATTATTGAGTGTGTTTAATAGTATTTTATCAAAATATTTTCAGGTGAAGGTATTAGTATCCTTGCGAATCACCGAACCATTTTCAGACCTCGTCAGAAAAATTGCCGATTGGTTCGTGCTCACCATGGTGACAGGATTTCCGTGGGGACTGGGACCGTATGATCCTAGAATAAAGGTTACACGAAGTCATTAACCTACTATGTAGTTATCTGACTTTTTTAACGTATAATTTATTCTAACAGTAATTATCTCAATCAAGATAAAATCTTAGATATTAAAGATAACTTGAAAATTTACTTATTCAATCTTTTGTATTGGAAATTGAAGACTATATTTTGAAAATTTAACGAGACATTTTGAAAATTAAAAGAAATATTTAGAAAATGAAGTCGATATTTTGAAAATTCAACTTGCACCTCCAAAATTAAAAAAAATCAGTATATTTTGAAAAGTTCTAATCTAGAATTTTTGAGATGATGAATTGAATTTTAAAGTTAATTCATTGAATTTTCAAAATTTTCATGTCATTACCTTCATTTTCAAGTTTATTTGGATTTTCAAGATATTACCTTGAATTTTCAAGTTTGCATTTAAAAACTGCCACTTAGCCGTGCATACATGTGTGTACGATATCAAGGTGCAGTTTTTTTTTCCAATTACTATTTAGCATGTATGTGACAGTCCACATCATTTTACAATTCAACGTGATATGTGTCATACTCATACAAATGTACTTTTAATATGTATGTAAATATTTAATAAGTACTAACACAATTTCATGGATTACATTAGATAACCGACACACAAATTAGAGAGGTACGTGTAAAAGTCTATGAACCGGTGAGTAGTTTAGGAAAGGCTGATCGACCCGTCCTCATTTACTTCCACGGTGGTGGCTGGAGCCTGTTATCTGTCGGTATGTAAGAAGTGTGAACGTTGTTAAAAAACAACTTACGAGTTATAAATTCATATATGTAATGAAAATGTTTCTTTAAAAAATAGTGATTTAGTACTGGGCCAATTTGAATCTTTATAAAGGTTTTACTAGTATTTGTTTTTAAGGTGTGTCTTAATAAGGGACTATTTTGTATGTAATATAATTGTAAACGAAAATGCGAATTACAATGATAATTTTATCTATATAAAACAGACTCGTACGATCCGTTGATGAGAAAAATATCCCTTGATAGTGGAGTAGTTGTAATATCAGTCAAGTAAGACCTTTTTCTTATAGCTCTGTTGTAATTGATACGGCTTTAACATATTTTATACATAATTGTTTAATCTGGTTTTTAGATATTGCCGTATATTTTTTACTCGACGTAGTCATCATGATTTTCTTTCTTCTTTTTTTTCTGTTTATAACTTTTTTTGTTTTTACATCCAAAAGTAAATTCGAAAGCTGATGAAGAAATATTGTATATAAAGAGGAATTTTCTCATTTAGTTATAGATTAAGTCCACAGTTTCCTTTCCCTATCCCGCTTAATGACTGTCATGAAGTTGTGGAGTATGTCATAGAGAACAGTAAAACCATGAGAATAGATAAAAGCCGCATTGCGATTGGAGGAGACAGTGCTGGTGGCAACATGGCTGCCGCAATCTCGCTGCGACTGAAATCCAAAATTGCTATGCAAATGTTGCTTGTTCCTTCTCTTCAGTTTGTGAATTTTAATACTACGGCTTTCAATGAAAATACGCTTTATCTAAATCAAAGCATCAACAACCCAGATTCGTTGATGTTTGTCATCAACTATCTTGGCCTAGAACCAAAATACGTGAATTACCTCAGGTTCAACAATCACACGTCACCAAGTTTTAAACAGTCACTTGAAAATGAATATGCGGATCAGACATTGTGGCTTCCCAAAAAGTATGTGCGGGACAAAGTTATACGTGAAAATATGGAACAACCAGTAGATACCGGTGACGAAGAACTTTTCGAGAAGATAAAGAACAAAATACTAGACCCTATAGTATCACCTTTGCTTGCAGATGATGATCACCTTGAAAATTTACCGTACACTTACATTATGGCATGTGGGTATGATTTTGTAAGGGACGATGGTATTATGTTTTACGAACGATTAAATCAAATAGAGGAAGAGGTGCACCTTGCCTACTACCCTGAAGCATTTCACAATGCTTTATTTTTTCCACATGGACCTTTAAAGCTTGATGTTGCTGTGAGAATTGTTGATGATATTGTTAAAACTTTGAAAAATGTTCTTTGAGTACAGATATAATATTTCATCTCATAATGATTATTTATTTCATGACATCATAATATTTATTTATTGAATGAATGTTGAATAAATGTTTTGTTGATCTAAAATTCAATACCATTTCTTGTCTTTCACCACTAAACGTTAAATTGGGGGTTTGTACTTTAAGAAATTTATTTCAAATATAAAACAAAGCTGCCATATTCTAAAAAAGATATACAGCATTGTAGGTTGCAAGTTTAAAAAATACTACAGCTATGATTGTCTGCACAGCAAACTGATTTTAATGTATGACGTTACTTAATGTGAAATTCAACAAGTGGGGAGAATCTACACTTTTCTTGTGAGAATTTGGCGTATATTTTGGCTCTGCATTGCTCAGTTCCAGTGAAAACACTGGCAACCCACATATTGTCAGGTAGTTCTCGGAAATGGTGCCAAATATTACCAGCCAACAAAGCAACGTCTAAAGCTCTTGGTGCGCATACTCTAAACGTCATCCTTGTACCAAGAGGAATGTCACCAACAATGGGTTCTATTAGGGAATTTCCCTGCCATCGATGACAGGCGCGTGGAAGTGCTCGTTTGTCTTTCCCGGGTTGTTTACAGTCAATAAGATACCGGAATAGAATTTCCGGTACATTATTTTCATCTGTTGAGGCTGTGGCAGAACCAAACACAGATAAGACATATTTCCCCATAACAGGACATCTGATCTGAAAAGTGACAGACTCGTGATCTCGTTTACATAAGAAGGTGTACCTCTGGAAGTCCGTAATATTGCATTGAAACGGCCCATAGTATTGACAAGTATATGTGAAGACGGTGTTCTTTGGAACTTTGAATCGCAGGAAGACATCATCGTAACTATACACAACTAACGGATCGATGTGGGTTAGTGGAGCAATGTCTAATTTGGTCATCAGCGGAGTGGGACCAAAGAACGGCACCATAGGAAAGGGGCTCTTTATGTGCTCCCTTCTTTCTCTGCATTTTACAGTAAATGCACATGCACTCTGAAGAGATTCGCAGTTCCAATCCTCCTTCACGTAAATTGTAAAATAATATTTTCCAGCTTTAGGGGGTGCAACAGTAAAGATTGCTTTATGCCCAATAATTCGAATCATCGCCCGTCCTTCTAATTTATTTGGTGTAAGGCTGACATCTTTGGCTTCAAACGTGTATCCAAATCCGAGTAAGTTCGGAATATTGAATTGTAAGACAACCAATCCTTTGTTTGTATATTGAGTGCAATCGTAATGATTAGCAAACTTTATTCCATGGTTAAAGAACGGTGATTTTACCACTGGCAGGTTAATGAACTCCGCAAGAGTCACTGGACATTCAAGAAGCTGCCATTTTGGATTATCCGGAAAGTGCTGGTAAATGTGATCCTCTGGGTCTGTGATGAAGTAGAACTCGTCCGAACGGTAATAAAACGTGGAATTTTTGGTACACTTCACATGTCTCGCTCCCCAGTTACAGTTGATGAAGCACCATGATCCCTCCAGAAACACCGCCGTCCAGGAATTTCGAAATCTCGGCCCCTCGAATTTCATACCTGGTTTGTAGCCAGCGCCTTTGGAGTATCCTTTGATGATCTCGCAGTACAACCCAGCATAACTGAAAAGTTGAAGTTTTTTGTGTGAGTTGCACTGTTAATAGAGATATTAAACACACCATACACACATTCTGAAATACTTAAATTATATGTAGCAATGATAGACGCTTACGCTTTTATACGAATTGTTAAAGACGATATTCTAAACAGGTGACTAAGATGTCGAATAAATTTGACAGAGTTATTTTAATATGCCATTAATTCCGAGTTAACAACAGCTTTAAATCAATACGCCGGAATACAGAAACAAAGCTGGATCATATTGTCGGAAGCGATTCTCGACGATCTGTCATCACATCCTCTGGCTTAGTGTGCTGTTCGTTAAAAAGCTTTATTAAGGTTGTAATATTTGGTTTTAATCTTTTGACCAGCGCTACTGAGAGGGTCCTAATGACACCAGTGCTATCAAGTGACAGGATATCTATTGATTCAGTTGCACTCTATTCCTACGTCATTGAAATTTTACACCTTGAAAAATAGTCCCCTACAGATTGATAATGATCGAGTTTACGCTTAACACGAAGGTTTTGTTTATGGCGACTGTCGTCTGGTGAACAATTTTAGATACTGTGACGACACTGTTTCCTCGAACCTCATCTCGTAGGTTACATTTCTCTACAAAATAATCTGTCCAGTGATAACTATTATTTTATTTAGGTTTATTTAAGAAACATTTTATTGATTCTATAGGATTTCTTGTACAGAATTTATCGTAAAGTCATATACTTAAACAGTCATTGCTCTTAATACATAGGGGTTACCAGTTGGTTTTTTGGTCACCAAATTCTCTTTAGATGGCACACTTTGTCAAAATTCAGAATAAGTTTGGTATTGCAAAGACCAGTTCAGAACTTACCTGCAGAGTCTTTTGAAGAGATCGTGATAACTTTCTGTTCCTTGCTTTATCCCACGGAGAATACCGAGCGGAGACTCGGAACTCACCGTGTCATCAATCTCAATCTTGTTCAGATCCTTTAGACAAATCCATCGAAATAGCGCTCTGAAAAAAACCAACACACAATTAGGAAATGCTGAGGATAGTTAGAGTGCAATATAGCTGTTCTTTGATATCCATTATATTACTGCTGGTTACTTAAACCTATTTACCAATCGTGGTAACTTAGTTGTTGGAGCGCTCGCTTCATGACCTGAAAGCCTTTGTTCGATTCCCGATACCGACCATCACGTCAAGCCTAAGATGTTTAACACAAGTAGCGACTGTTCCTTCTGGCATTTAGAAGTGAAAGTCGCGGGTCTTTCGGATATGACCTTGAAAACGGAGGTCGTATGTCACGGTGGGCGTTGTCACAATAGCAAACTCTCACCGAACGCCACACATAGGTCAAAATTTGTGGCATTTTACCTCAAGTTGACGACGTCTCTACATGTGTGAAAATATCTGCTTGATATTTGTATGTTTTACTGAATAAAGATTTTAACTGCAAACTAACAACTTAACAGTATATTTGAAAAACGGCATGACTTCAGCTTCTCTATCATCAGCATCTCACAGTTTTGTAGCAGTATTCCATTATCACTTGCATATATGGTGTTTATGCTTCTCAGCTGTTCGATATGCGAAAGCATGTTCTGCGTATGACAATCTCGTAAAGTCTGCATTTCGCATTGCCATTATAATGACCTTATTTGTCAATAGGTCGAATGCTGTCTGATGTGTGTTAGGCCGTTCTTAACAAGTGATTTTGACTACGGATTACTTCAGCAGATGGCTCGCGAAGGATTTGCCCGGTCGGCAGGAGATTCTTACTCATTCTAGGCACGTGATTTCAGCTCTTGTGTTTCCATAGGTCCATGCCTTACTGTCATTTTTGTATTCTTTACAGAATATACCAGATTGATGCTCGTTATGAAATTGACTGTTCATTATATTTACCTTGTATTGAAAAAAATTAATCTATTTAATTTCGGGCTTGATATTTTTCACAAGGTTCGTGGGGAAAACTATCTGGGTGTAAGCTTGGCATTAATACCTATACATGTACAAAAATACAAATTTCGTTGAATCTAAATAAGATCTCATTCTTGAATCAAATTAGGCTAACCTAGCTTTCTCCAAATCACTCGTAGAACCATGTATAAGACTTTTGACCAGATCAGTGAATGAAGAATAGTCAGTTTTGGCAATCTGAAAAGTAAATTGAATTAATATAAAGTATGTGTATTGTATGTATATGTAATCACAGAGAGTTATATTGCTTGGGTTCGAATATACTATTAAAATGTAAAGGTATAGAAATATAGGGTACCCAAGTTTGCCGATGAAAAATTAGTAAACCAAATGGTATAAAGTTTTACTCTGTATTTTAATAAGATCACACATAACCAATCTACATTACTGCCAAAGTTTATTCCGAAATTCCGTATCCTTCCCAAGATATGCAGAATTGAATTAAGAAAAATGCTTGTATTTAGCGACACCGGTCAAAATGGCCTTGATAAATGAAAGTGCAGATAGTTTTACAATTTTCAGTCACTTGGAGCTATTACGGACTTCAGTTTATGAATTGAGGTAAGGAATTAAACTTAAAAATGATATTTAATGTTGCAAATCCTATGTAATTACTTACTGCAGTGCACAAACATTCTGTTCAGTCGTACAGTGCCAAGGCCCAGCTAAAACTCGACCAAAAAATAATAGGCATTTTTCTTAATTCATTTCTGCATATCTTGGGAAGTATACGGAATTTCGGAATCAACTTTGGTGGTAATGTAGTTTGCTTATACATTATCATATCAGATTACAGAGTAGAATTTTATACCATTTGCTTTACTGATTTTTCATCGGCACACTTGGTTACCCTATACTAAGAATTCTATACCTTTACTCTTTAATAGTAAATCCGAACTCAAGCGATATAATGACATGTGGTATAAATGTGGATGGTCATAGAGTAAAATATTTGAGGTCAAGGTAAGTTTAACACATTAACAAATTACATTGATCAAAATCCAGTTTTTAACAGTTAGAAAATAAGAGTTTATAGATACTAAAACTTTTTTTTGCCAATCTCACATTGACCACTTTTTCGTCGATGTGTTCCAGTTCTCCCAGACTCTTGAACAAAGCGGATCTTCTAAACTCCGGCGGAGCAATTGGAGGAGGACGACACAAGTTTACAGTGGGAGGGGAACTGCAATCCGAATCCGAGGAAGACAGCTGTAAAGTAGGTTGAGTAATACTTGGTAATGCAATATCAGTGTCGGTTTCCTTTCAGTGGCCGGTAATACCCACCACAAAAATACAACGAGCCACGGTTTTTAATGAGATATCCGTTATGATATTGATATTTTCCGTTTTGGGCCAGGTCGTGCATATCTGTTAATTATGATATTGATATTTTCTGTTTTGGGCCGGGCCAGGTCAACCAACAGAGTTCCACAGAGGTACCGTGGATATGAAGAATTGTAAATCATATTCAAAACTTGAAAACGGTTTAAATTTTCAAAAGTATAAATTTAGGTTTTAAGGAAGAAAAATGTGCATTATTCATAAATTGTTTTTCACCTCACCCAAACAAAACTTTTTTATGTATTATATATAATTTTTTACCTCACTCAAACAGAGCTTTTCGGCAATGAGGAACAACATCTCGTGACTATGCTTCTCTATTAATTGACTGACTCGAATTTTCTCCTCCTCGCTCAATTTATCCAGTAAATACTTCAATTTTTCCTCCCGTTTGCGATTATAAATGTCTTCAATCTTCTGAGATTCCTTTTCTAAACCATCTTTATTTGTTTTCTCAATCTTTTTCTCAAAGTTGGTTACAAGATCTTTCACAGACTTTTCCTTTTCCTGCTTTATTTCGGATTCCAAAGAGGTTATCCGTTTCTTTCTTTCTATTGTCAACTGACTGTACAGTCTGTCTTCCTCCTCTTGCTGTCGTCGTTCCAGTTCCGTTTGTGCTTCAAATATTCCAAGACTTTCAAAGTCCTGTAATAGGATTCATCTTAAGTATTTAACTGCTAATTTATTTGGTAATATTTGACTAACACCAAAACAGGGGTGAAATATTGCCAAATCGATGTAAAATCTAATGCATTTAATCAGTGCATGTATTTGATCATCGTATCAAGTTTTAGAATATGAGTACATAAAATTTACTATCGCTAGAAAGAATTTTATTTCATGTTCATTTGTAAAGCTACAAGTAATTATTTTTTTAGTGATTTTTAGACTTAGGAATAGGATTATACAGTGAATCTCTTTATTCAGTAATAGTTTCCATCCTTTGCAGAGTCCAAGTTAATCTTAATGAAAGACCTGGTTCAACAGCCTAATCCCTATATCGATACATGGCAGAATGAATGTAACGTATCTTCATCTTGATGTTTTAGCACGTCACCAAAACATTTGCAATTACAACATAATCTGTATATTATCTCCAAACTATCTGACATATGGCAGCAGATAAAGGTCTTAAGAAAACTGACTTGTCTTTACTCCAAGACTTTTAATGAATAAGAATAACAAGCGATTGCAGTGCTGTAATCTGGGGAACGATTATTAGGTGATATCAAAAGAAAATCTGCCAAGATACTATTCATCAGCGAAAAAAGCGATTTTCTACGAAATTGAGTTTGGGTAATTGGCCACGTAATATCTTCTCGTTTCTTTAAAGACAAAGGAAAATACTTGATAGGTTCCGAATGAAGTCCGCTGTTTCCTTTGGTAGTTCAGCTCTCGTTGATGAGAAAATTCGAGGGCGTTGGCGTCATATTGCCATCCTGGATTAAACGTGCTCCCTCGGATCTGTAACGAGATTGAAATCATCTTCAGCAGAGCTACAAGAATCATAACACTGTTATAAAAGAAGAAAGAAATTAGGGATGTTGGCAACCAGAATTGTTAATTAAAGGTCTTTACTCAATAAATATGATTAATTCCTCTTGAGCATAGTATAGATCTTCTATAATTACATTATCGTCGAATAGAGAGAAATTAATTAGCATTGATATGCAGACATATATATTGCTTTCCAATACTCCCGAAACCCCGAAAATGAACTAATTTTTCTAATATGGTCATTATTGTTACTCGCAATAAATAGCATATCGTATAACAATTTTTATCCGATTGAAATGCAGTGAAATTCGATACGTCCCATTATTTATGTCCATGGACACAGCTGTTCCATCCATCTAAAAACAATGGAATATAATAGATTGATAAAAATGTTATTTTCGTCTGCCAATAGCAATATAATAAAGCCGCCAGACTACAGAACCTACAACATCAAACAGGACACACAAGTTTGTAATTAGTATAACAAATAGACATAGTTTTGTTTTAGGTGTTTTTCTTACGTTTATCGATCTTGTGCACTGGCTCATTAGAAGTGAGTCATGTGCGGATCATTTCAGAATCCAATAACATTCCGAAAGGCCATCACGTACTCATTTTAATCAACGGGTATACCTTGTCGCATGATACATTAGGATTTGTGTAATCTTTCCGAGTTGTTGACTCACTGACCGAGACCCCAGAGCTGAGGGACATCATTACGAGGGTCAACAGTCGAATTCTGTCGTCGGACATAGCATTTGTTTCGTGATCAAAGAATGCGCAAAAAGATAACCATTATATTTCGATTTATTGGCAGATGTAACTCGTGTGTCAATTAAAAAGCTTTGTAGCCAGTTATGAGCGATGTGGATACAATCAAAAATTAATGAGCCATGCATTTGCTCAACATGTGAATGTCATTAAAACATTGAATCTAACCAAAGAATAACATGTGATAAACCAAACGCTGTTCCGGAAAATGAAATGGAGTCAAATTTGTACTTTAATAAATGGGCGTGGAAATGTTCGGAATAATATCCGAATTTGTAAATTCAAGTACTGTGGATTTGAATAATTTATTGGCAATAACTCTATATTCTTTGCCTGATTTATTTCCTTTTTAAATTGTCGATCACCTAGTCGTCTTGCTATCGTAGCATTGGTTTTTAACAAAACTGCCAACAATGATGCTGTATATAAAGTTTGAAATATGAAGTGTAACACATTTCATCATTTGAAAATGAATTACAAGTCTGTCAGTGTAATTTCCGAAATGCATCACAGTACTCAACAGACATGACAGAAAATCTGATTGCAGCAGGCATCATTTTCTTTTTTGCATGACCGCTCTACGCCTGTTTCTATAAATCTGGCCGTCTGAGCACATCGATGCGTTGATATTAAAGTTGAAACGAAAACAGAAAGCACATGATGTAACGTCTGTTGAACAGTTGGCGTAATTTATGCTTTTCTTCAGAGTGCGGCGCTATCCACCGAACGATTCGCATTCGTAAATTACTTTAATTGTGTATTTAAAAAGTATAACATCTCTCTCAGCATGATACTAGTGCACATGTTTCATATTTAGCAGGGAGGAGAGAAGGCCTGGAGCTGAGATGAAAAGAAAATTTTGATAAAGTACCACTTTTCTTATTTATAAATTAAGATAATCTTTTTTCAGAATTAGAAAATTAAGCATTTCAAGAATATCATCTGTGTTCATGAAAATGTACTTGTAATAGAAAAGACTACCCCAATATACGTGTACAGATGATTCCGTTACTACCTACCTGTTCATTCAAATGAACGCCCAATTTAGGTGCGTTGAGGGCGGACTGGATGCCCATAGAGTCCTTGTTGATAATGCCTACAATTTTAGGCAAGTGTCCATGACAATACACATCCGCTGGCTGACCATCTTGCTGCCATCTAAATGTACGCAACGTAAGCTGAAGTCCACACACTCTACATCTGAAACAGCGCCGATGGAACAGTACCCCAACGTCCACGCGTTCTACGGGGTATACTCGCTTCTGACAACGGTAGCAAGTGTCCTTATTTTGGGAGGAATAAAAGCCATCCCCTTCGTCAGAATCACTGGAGTACTGATCGTCCATTCTCTTCACTCAGACGTTCCAAGCATTAATAATGCATATCATTCAAAGCATAGGGGGTGCAATAAAGATGCTCCGCGCTGGTGAAAATTTTAACCAGTTCCCTCTGCGCTAATACATCTTAAGCTTGTGACGAAAAGGAAAAAAATAACAAACATGTTTCTCATTAGGAAAAACACGGATGCGTCGTATGTAAATGTTTGTATCTTAGTCATTGATGAAGAAATGCCGATAGTATTCAATCGATACAAATACAGACCCATCACCCTGTTAATGTCAAAATCCAGGTAACGTATATTGCTGAACGGCCATCTAATTGCTACGTGCTTTAAGCTTCAGTCGATGAATGGAGCTAAACATTATTTCATCGATAAACTGCTGTGGTCACCAATTTGTCACCCTCTGCCCAACGGCCGTTGCAAAGTCGGATAGAATATTCTCCTACCTACAAATTACAACGCGAACCAAAGGTGTCATTACAAACATATCGAATACGCCCTCGCTTTTCTAATCTTGTTTTGGATTGGTTGAAAGAAATTAATCGATTGATCCTATTTGATGATCTCATGCTCTTGGAGCCTTTGTGTTTGACAGTCAACCACCGTATCCTTTGTTTCAAACCGCCGAAGGGACAGGTGTTCTTACTAATGCTTTTACATTTTGTTTCCCGCAACATGATGTCCTTTTTTGAGCACGTAATGTTTTATGTGAATGGAAAACGTATATGCATCAGCAACGATGTTGGTTCCATATGATTCTTTTTTTAAAAGGAATGATTGTGTATCTCCACTTTCATCGTATTTTATTTTTATAAAATGATTTTAAGAACATAAATATATTGAGCTTTTAATTTGAAAATACAACTATATGACCCTCAAGAAATCCCATCCATTTTAAAAATCGTGAATGAATACTACTGACGTGTGAAATATGTGTTCATTATAATATATCGAATCCTACTTGTAATACAAATGAAATGTTCATGTCTCTTAACACGAAAATAGTGATGACATAAAATGCCGAAGTATATGTATGGAAATATAATATTTAGCAAAATGTATAAATCCACTATAAATTACGAGAAAAATAAATACAGTCTCTTTTGTCTCTAAACTCTTACACGAAAAATAGATCATAAGATATGTAGACTGTAAATTGTTACAGAAACTGAGCTAGACAATTTGAACTTGAAGTTTAATACAACATTAGGCATGAAAAAGGTGAAGGTAACGAACAGTGATCGTATATAGAAAATGAAACCGAGAACACGGCTTTTCGCGGACTCTTGGAAACAGCAGAGCTGGGATCGGGTGCCTAAGAAGAGTAACCCCCCCCCCCCGCGCCTGTTTACTAATCTGTAATCGCAAATTCCACTCTGTAAAATGTGTGTGCATGTTTTTCAAAAGCAGAATTTCTGATGTGCTTGATCGACTGCGTGGAGTACCATATTGCACGTACCGACTGAATCTTCCGTTTGAAATATCGCATTGCTTTCCGTTGAAACAATTCATATTTTCTTTTCATCATATAAAGCAAAGTAAACGTCATGACAACTCCCCCACCCTTAATTAATCCTAAACATCAACATAGAGTAGGGAGTCCTGTACGTATCATGCTACACAGAACTTCATCGCTAATGCATAAAAAAATATTGGAATGTAAAAATGTTTCTCTCAATCCAAATATAATACTGACTAATACATTCTGGCAAGCTGTGATGAATATACGATATTATTGTATATGAGAGAGGTTTTTATTGTTAGATCGTGTATTATGTGTTAATTTAGCATTGAGACACGCTCCCTGTCGGAGGCTTGTAAAGTTTTCTTTCATGTTTAATCTCACGCTGTCGTCTGCTTGAAAACAGATCACTTCGGTAATTCACCACAGATTTGAATATGAATAAAGACTGATGAAGAAACACAAGCGCCTATAAAACCTCAAAATAAATTGCGAAGTTCCCCCCCCCCCTTTTTTAAAAAAAAATTTTGAACTCTTTTAATTTAATTTAATGAATCTGAATTTGTTCTTGAACTCTTACATATTATCATTCAAATCACAGCGATGATTTTATAATAGCTGAAGAAGTACACAATAATATATAAGCATTTATTGATTAATAAATCATCAATGGGAACTCAAACTTTAATAGCACATGGATGACCAAGCACACAGCAATGAGACAACTGTTTATGACTAAACACCGCAGCACAATACTACGTATATAGTAAATTTCATGAAATTCGTAGCATTAACAAAATTACAACATCTATAGCATAATAAATACATGAGGATATTAAATGCAAATAAATAAAGTAACTGCCCCTTCATTGTAAACCTTAGACTATATTTCTGTTTCAGCATCCTCGATTAATTCGTAATCCAGCAGATGAGAGAAAAGGGAAGAGTCGCGATCCACCGAAAACCTAGCGTAAATTTTCGCGGTTCCTGGGTTTTTCCCTGTATTGATATTCCCTTCCCAAGTGAATCCCAGCTTCCGTTTGAGATGATGCCAGATATCTCCAACGACCAGAAACACCTCGACCGCTTGGGGAACATCTAAGCGAAAAGAATAGCGCTTGTTCGTCATGAGGTCCCCATACACTGGCTCATGCAACGTGCACCTTTGCCATTTGTGGTAAGTTTTCGGAAACACATTTGTTGCCAGGTTTGCTTGCTGACAAATGACTAAGTATCTATACACACAGTCTAATGTTTCATTGTTCTCGTCAGCTGCATACATCGAAAAGATGTAATATCCTTCTTTCGGACATCTGACCATGTATGTTGCACCTGTATCCGTCCGCGAACGTAGGAATACATAACGATCTATGTCCGAAACTGAACCATCACTAGCATCAAAGTATTGAAACGTGTGCGTAACTTTGATATCTTTCGAAAGCTTAAAAGTAATGTCTAAGGCCTCCCCATTTGACACAATCAGCGGGTCAAGCTGATTACTGGTCTCTATTTTGAGAGATTCCATCATGGGCGTTGGTCCGTAAAATGGTACGGGGGGATACGGTGGAGAGGGTGCTCCCATACTATCCGTACAGTTGACTAAGAATGACGCAGCACTCTCCAGACAATCTGAGTGCCAGTAGTCGCCTGTGTAAATTGAAAAATAATACAGTCCTCTTTTTGGCAGGTTTATTGTGAATATGGCTTCGTTTTTCACGTGGCGAAGAAGTACACGGCCCTCGAGTGATCTTGCATCAACAGATTTATCGTAGGACTCTAATACGTGACCAAATCCTAATATCTTGTATGAAATCAGACGAACTTCAACCATTCCGGAATCTGTTGTTAATGTTGCACCGTAATTAGAGTAAAACCGTAGTCCATAATTGAAAAATGGTGACTTTACGACAGGCAAATTGAGGAACTCTGAGAAAGGCAATGGAATGTCAATTAGCTGCCACTGTGAGTCATCAGGGTAGTGCTGGTAAATGTGATCCTCGGGGTCGGTCAAAAAATAGAACTCGTCATACTTGTAGAAAATTTCCGGCAGGTCATCTTTATGTCCTGTCACGTGACGTGCTGCCCATGTGCAGTTGACGAGCCGCCAATTTCCGTCTATGGAAACAGCTGTCCACGAATTTCGAAATGACGTTCCATCCATTCGCATTCCAGGTTTGTATCCGGCGCCCTTCGAGTAACCAAGGATGATTTCGCAATGCAGACCAGCATAACTTGGGAATAAGAAGAAAATTACATGACATTTTAACATTTGAGTAAGAATGAATTTAGTATCATTAAGATTTAAATTTTTATAGAAAGGTATACATGTTTCCAGTGTGTGTGTGTGTGTGTGTGTGTGTGTGTGTGTGTGTGTGTGTGTGTATTTGTTTGTGTGTGTTTGTGTGTGTGATGCACCATCTCAACAGGTATATATTTCATTTTCAAACGTAGAACCATACTACAAAGATGATTTTCGCGTGTTCTTCCCGACATTCTTTGTTTTTATATTTCATAATATGATTGTGCTGCAAGGATTCTAAATGTTCATAGACCAGTCGTAGTGTAATTGTTAGAGTGTTTGCTTCGCAACCGGGAAGTCCCAGGTTTGATTCTAAGGTCCCGTTTCACGGGAGGTTTTGCCATGATAAAGAACCTCTATGATCATGAGAGTCAAACATATGTCAAAATTTGTGGCATTTGACCTAAAGCTGGTGACGTCTATGTAGGACTGAAAATTCTCAAATAGGATGTAAAACAACATTCAAACAAGTACACAGAGCTTTTACATTACAGTAGTGACAATACTAAAATGACGTACTTGCAGAGCTTTTTGAACAGTTGGTGGTAGGTCTCCTTTCCAGTTCGTACTCCCCGCAGAAGGGAAGCTGTGGAATTTGGCCGCACTATTTCTTTGACGTTGTGTTTACCTAGGTCTTTCGCGATAACCCATCGAAAAATTACCCTAAAAAGTAAAAAGAAAAAAAAAATGCAATTTTGTGTTGCAAAGACAAAGTATAGAAAGGGATAGTTAAAGATCAGGTAATTTAAGATTGGATAATTAAAGATCAACATGTCAAATAGGTGATAAAAAAAAATAATTCTGCTGACGAATAACAAATTCCTAGAATCCATAGAGTAATTATATCCTGCTTTTTTCTATAAATGTACGACGAGAAATGTTTTGAAAATTGCACACATGTGCAAATAAAGTATTTAATACGGTTTATAATTCTTGCGAAAGAAGCAAGAAATCCCATATAGATTGCATATTATTCAGTTTAATTTTCCATTTTTTTTTAATTAATTAGAGAAAAAAAAACAAACTACCGGTATTTTCCAAAGAAATTTCTGCTGCAACACTAATTGATAAACATAATTGAAGGGAGAACCTCCATGTATTTCAGGATCAATCTCTGATTATATATCTCTGATTAAGCTTTCGTATGCGTGAATATACATTATCACTAACGATGATTCAACATATCCGTTGGACAAATCAAATATCTAGCTTCATCTATATTCGGGAGACCATGCTTATATTTGCAATTGTGACTAGCTATAACGCAGTTTTTACTCTGTTCGTGACCCAATCCAAATTAATTCAGAAAGGAAAGAACATTTAACACTTTCCCTCAAAATATAGCACCTTGTTGTGAGGATGTGAAAAGCTGTCATAACGGGTCTGGAGTTGAAGTGAATATTTATGAAAGTGACATTCATGCTCCCTTGGGATTTAGAAAATGGCTGCTGGAAATGCGCACTCGTTAATCCCAATCGATTTCTTAGTATACGGATTATTATCAATAAATTTGTTCTTCTGGTCGTTCACGTGTTGCTCTTAGAACAACATATGCTGAACAAAAAACTACATCATTTATTCATGAATTTCCCTTCATGGCACCCGGTTGATATTAGTAATGATTACTGTTCGACCAGATTTGATATTCATTATTATCTGTGATTCAATAATTATGATGTATGATGCAAGAAATGTGGGTTTCTTCAATCATTATGAAAAGGCAGTTCTCATTAAATACAAATTAAATCGATGTTGTATTCATATGAATAGATTTTGATTGTTCACTGGTCACCACAAGAAAAAATGACGTCCAGTTGTAAAAATCGAATGACCACTTAGGGGTTTTTGTTATATAAATATTTTTTTTTTAGCAATATGTGGCTTTAGACATTACAGCATTGTTTAATCCAATAAACGATAAATGAAGGACTTTGTGATTTTTATGTAAGCATAATACAACTTATCACCTGACTTTCTCGAGCTCTGTCTGGCAGTCCCTTGTCAAGTCCTTCACTAGTTCTGTGAAGCTTCCGTAGTCCTTGCTGGTCAACTGTAAATACACAAATCATACAAGTATATGCATGTCACAAAACAAAAATTAAAAAATAAAAACCCTGGCAGATTCTAATGCGAGGAATGCTTAAATGTTTTATCTAGATACATGATCGAGATTTCCCATATTTCAATTATCATTGTGATTTGTATTTTGTATCGTATGTTTCTTCTTCTTCTGATTTCTAAGTTTTGTATACATGTTGAGAACATATTCCTAGCCCCAGGGCTGTTTGCAATCTTCATTAAATAAATAAAGCATTAATTTAAACAAAGCCAGAATCTAGAAATGAAGCTTGCAATTTTGAAATTTTGTCGTTTTGCATATCATAAAATGAATTAAATAGAAAATCGAGTGCTTCTGGAGATGCTTAAAATGTAAGGAGGAAAACACGCACTTCGCTCAAAAAAACAACACAACACACCCCCCAAAAAAACCCGTAAAGGAATCGTAGAGACGTTTAAAAATGGCCGCCAGTTGCGAAGAATATCAGTGCCGAGGAAAGGGATAATTTTCTTTATTGAAACTGTTTGACATTTATTTTCCAATTCAAGTGAGTTTTTGAACTTTAAAATCTTATTAGATAAAAGTTTCAGGATGCATTGCAAATACAGGCTATGTGCAGTTGAAATTACAGACTCCACAGCGGGCCCAAGCTAATTTCGAGTAGAATAAATCTTTCATTTCTTTAAACCGATTCTCGAATATCCCAGAAAGAGCTTCGGACAAAATTTGGTGAATATATGCAAGATGAACGGTACAAACTACAGTATGAAATACCCTTATCTAATTATTTTAGTCGCCGAAATTGAATACACAGTTACGACTCTACGTTACATGTATCAAAGGCATCCAGACGTTTGTAGGGCCTAGTACAGCTGTCTGTTACATGTTTCAACGGCACCAAGACGTTTGGTGGGGGGGGGGGGGTGTCTTTGATTGCCATAGGACTATGGAACTAAGGAAAATACAGTTCTTATGTATGGTTTTCTGCATTTGATCACTGACTAAAAATCAAGCTTACTTTTGACTTTATTAACACAAGTTCGATTTAATATTAATTCAATTACACAACGATGGGAAAGGAATTTTATCACCTAATACCGGTTTTCTAACACATATAAGTACTCTCCACTTATTAAGTAAAACGTTTTTATTAAAAGCCATAGTTTTGATATTACTGACCTCTATTGCCTTCTCGTCCAACTTTCTGAACACCTCTGGTGACTTGTATAGATCAACCTTTTTTGTCTCTGGGGGAATTATGGGAGGCTTCATGGAGTGGTCAAACAGGGCGCTCCGGTCAATTTCCCTGTCCTGTAAACAGACGGGGAATGTGTAGCTAAGTGACTGACTAATATGCCCTTTGTAATATGTATTTTTTAAATTGATGTGAACTTATGCAAACAATTCAAATCAATAACTGTCATCAAAACCATCATTCTTTCTCTTTTTATAGTCAAACACTAAATGGGGGCTGGGATAAAACTTTCCATTAAATGATAATTCATACAGACACCTTCGTTTTCTTTTAAACTTTTTAAAATTACATGCCTTAGAAAGCTACCTTTTTCGCTATCAACAACAGTATTTCTTGTCCATGACGATCCAACATTTTAGCTGTTCTAGTTTTTTCCTCCGTCGCAGTTTTATCCATCATCACTTTAAGTTTTTCTTCGCGCATGCGCCGGAAGTGATCTTCAATTCTTTCTCTTTCCGTCATGAGATTTGGGGTAGATCCCGACATTGACAGATGCTCAAAACTACTTAAGAGGTCCGCAGCAGCCCTGTCTTTCTCCACAGCAATACTGTCGTCAAGTTTCCGCATTTCCTTCTCTCTCTCTTCCAAAAGGAATCTCTGCAGCCTCTCTTCCTCCTCACGGTGCCTCGATTCCAGTACCGACTGTGCCTCGAAAACACCACTGGTTTCAAAGTCCTTCAATGAAAATGCTTTCAAATATGAGTACTAGTCGATCTATATAAAAACATACTGATCATTACACATATCCTTTCCAAAGCAACGAGGTTCCGATTATCTTTTATATTTCAATTTTTCTCCGTGCATCCCTTCTCCAAGCCAAGTGCAAATGAACATGAACTGTCCACCTTATGAGATATAGAACACATAATTATGACAATGTCTCTGTTTCTATCTCTAAAGACATAAACGTTGTCCCTTGGGTCATATTATACCTCATCCCATGATCTGAATGATAGTGACTCCGAAACCTGTGGATGGACGCTAGATTTAATTTCACTGGTATGACTAATAAAAAGTTGTTTTGTAATGGTATACAAATTCTCATTATGTATATTTTGTTAGTATATATCTATATCTCTTGTATTTCGTTATAATTTGAGAGATGGAAATTCCCCCTATTCCTGCTTACTTGGAACGACTGAAGCACGGGTCTTGATCGATTATACCCGGGGGTGGATCCAAAAGAGGTAGTGAAATCAGTCATGTTTGGATATTGCGAATTGAAGGTGCTTCCGTTCATCGTCCTGGGAGTGACACTGACCATACTCGATCCTGAGGGACTGTGTCCTAAGGGAGTACCTAAGGGGCTTCCCTCTCGCGGACTGTGGGTACGAGGACTTGGGACTGGCTTTGGACTAGTCTTGCGTAATGAGTCACCATATCTGATGTTGTTAAGCTAATTTTGTAAAAAAAAAAAAAAAAAAAAAAAAAAAAAAAAAAAAAAAAAGTTTTATTATTCAATAAATGCATTTGCCTGACATCCTTAACATGATGATTTAAATAAACAGTTGTTTACAGCTATAGATATACATTTTCTAACAGCAAAAATGTCAACACATTTTGTTGTTGACACGTTATTCTCCGATTACAAGACTAAACATCTGATAAACTTCAATTCTGTATGCATGAATGTTAGTAGCCTAGTGACCATACTATTCATGTTTGTCAATTCTTACCTGTTGCATGGTAATTAATGGGCGTAAACGTGAAAATACCCCAATTTCTGTTGCAGTTACACAGCGCAGGGTTATTGTCACGTGACCAGGATATAAAAATTTAAAATACCTTACTAGTTAGCAGTATAAATTTGTAAAATCACATAATAAATGTAATATTCTCGCTGAATATATACCATGGCGTTACATTAGAAGTACATATACCATTATTTTGCTATGTTAATGTTTCTGAATATTGCTTGTATGCCGAGTTATATTTCTCCATCCCGAAGTAAACATACTTTACGCTCCAATTGTGGTTTTGTTAGGTCTTAACTATGTAAGTACGAATGTCGGATGCCGTGAGAATCTGACCGACTTACCTGTCTCGTAAGCTAACCTGTAATTAGTTGTATTAAATGAAACAAATGCTGATCTTTTAAACATGCGTAAGTTTTAAAACTTTGAATGTTTCATGTAATATTTAGCCATCTGTATATTGTCTGTATCCGTGGGCTATTTACATCTTTGTGTAGAGGTTGCGCTGAGACCTTTGCAGTAATGAGCGTGTCGATACACTGGGGGCACTTTTGAAGGCGTATATCATTCATCACTTTTTTATAATTCGTCTGCTTATGTATTTCTTCAAAACGCAAATTACACAAATGAAAATTAACCGTCCTGTTCACATCTCCATATTCTCCAGAATTATGAGTATGTCCATGTTTCAAATAAAACCCAGATTGTTGGCAAATTACCCCCATATTTTCAATATTGGGCGCTTTTGTGTGTTCGGTGAGCCAATTTCTCTTAACTAGGTTGCAATTTGTTTTGTTTACTATGTCATAAATGACACTTTTATTATCGCAGCAAGATTCCGAGGACTATCTATCATTGAATGGAGATTGTGATATATCATGGATATTTTAACAATACTGAATTTTCAAAGAAAACTGTCAACTGTCGATCGATAGTATCATCCCGGCTGATCACAGCTAATTTTAGAATGTGAATAAGCCGAAAACGAGAAATGTTGTTCTGAAAATATTTGAAGCACTCCTTGAAAACTCCAAAATATTGTTACTGTAGAAAGCGCACGTTACAGCCTTAAATGGGTCAGAAGACTTGTTTTACAGATAAGCAATACCCAAAGCGAGGTCATAACTGAGATGTACTGAAGTATTTTACGAATAACCTAGACTCAATATCAGCGTGTGTAAGCATACCTAGAGTGACACGTAAATCAATACACTACAAACAAACCTTGTTTATACTGACGGACTAACACACAGATACATGGTCGTCGACACTGCAACAGGTGATCTCATTGATCAGACTACATATATAGATAGTTTAGGTCAATTGCACACTTTAAATATTTACAGAATGACGAATTTGTTTATGGGATTATTTTGCAGATGAGCAGACGAACATGCTTTACAAATTACAAACTATCATGAAGAACCATTAACATACTTGACTATGTTGTGATACGTTGTCGAGATCAAACTCTAACGGTTGACATTCATATTTCACTTGTCTAATTTTCTTTCCCACATGGGTTTTACAGTAGACTTCTTTATCCGAAGAATCGTTGGCATCATTTCTGTAAAATGTCTGCATAGTCAACAACAGTCCACAAATACGACACCGGAAGCATTGTTTGTGGAATAAAACGTCCACCCGGACCTGATCGTGGGGTAGAACTCGCCTGTTGCACCGAAAACACGGGTCCTTGGGGTCGGGATGGGGGGCACGTTCGAATTGGAATTCGTATAAAGTGGCACGTTCGTAGGTAAAAGAGTAATGGTAGGTCCCATCTTTCTTATGTTGCTCCTTGACGTCAATATGGACAGGTAATTCTCCCTCTGGTTCCTCCATTTTGTGAAACAATATCACTTTAGGCTTTGATTACGCGTCTGATTTTACATCTATGAAAAAATTCAAACATGTTCCAAAACTCGAATCCACTTTCTGTTTACAAAACTTTAGATATTTTCAGCCGTGACCTACGGTGTGGTATATACGACGCTCAGGTAAAAGGCCCCGATCGAGACTATTATGTATAACAATCCACCAGGTAGGATGACAAATCGTTACAACATCAAAGGGGCCGAACTCAGGTAGAAACAGTGGATGCATTTAATTCAAAACGGAATGCATTATTATTGGAACGAATAGAAATGGATTGTAATGAAATTTGGTATACCTTGATATTTATGGAAATAAATATTAAAAATCATTCGTTGTTTATGTTAATCCTAGTAAACACTACATCCGCTGATATTGAAATCTCTATTGTCTGGTTAGATAATTTGTAGTGGTTTTAGTGCAGGACTGGACTTGAGCTGGATTTATCAAGTAAATACGAATAAAACTAGTACTGTATATGTCTGCATACAAAATATCGCTGTGCTCAGCTGAATTTCAAAGATTTTCGTCATAAGATTAATTTCTGAATAAGTTTATTGTGCCTATGTTAGATACCCAGGTAACTTCTTAAACATTCTTTGTCGTTGCAGCAGTAGATTTCTCCCGCAGGAAGAGCAGATTTAATAAACTGGCAGTCTTGTATCTGAAAAGGAAAATCTCATGCACTGATATTATAAAATAACAAATACATTTAAAGTCAATCAGTAATGCAATGTGTCCAAATAAATTCGATATATTGATAAATTATTGAATACCTCGCATCCAATTTATAAATCTCATATCAGATAATTTGTTGAAGATAAGAACTTTGCATAAAAGAGCAAGATAGAAATTGATCATCATTTCATAATGCAAGATTTAAAGTACGAATGTGTGGTTATACAATAAGTTATGTCAATACAATTTCGTCAATGATAACAAATTTGTATCAGATGTGGCTCGTCAAAAATAATGATTAACGAATGTGATTGTGTTATGTATATTCCTATTAGCTCTGACAAGTGGATTAACCTTATTTATAGAGCACTGGACTGTCGTGCCATTGGTCACGGGTTTGATCCTCAGCAGAGCCATATCCTTGACTGATGCACGATTATCAATGGAGGTATAAAAACGTTTAAGTCCGTATGGACTTATAATGAAGTCAGATTCGTATGTAACATCGCTGGAAATTACATGTACATTGCACATTATTATAGGGGGAAGAACACATATACACAATATAGTCGTTCTGAATAGATCACACATTACAGACTGATGGCTTTAAATGTCCATTAGTATATAATGGAACATGGCAGATGTTTTTTTTTCCGAAAAGAGGAAGGAGGATTAACTGCGAAACTGTAGCGTTGTGTGTGTGTGTGTGGGGGGGGGGGGGGGGGTTATACCAGCGAGCAACAGATCCATCCTTATGTACAACTTTAAATTTACTGTGCAACGTTTTTTTTCTGCGCATGAATAAGGTGTTATAAAGTTTTATTTTTGTACATTGCCTCAAAGTTTTTATGTTGAGACACAATTTCAAATATTCATTATATTTCTCTTCTGACTGGCCACGGTAGTTCAGTGGTTAGAGCGTTCGCTTCGTAACCAGGAGGTCATGAGTTCGAGCCCCGCTCATGCCATGGCCGCGTCAAACCTAAGACGAAAAATAGGTAGTGATTGCCCTTTGCCAAACGCTCGGCATTTAGAAGTGAGAATCACGGGTCTTTCGGATATGACCTTAAAAACGGAGGTCCCGTGTGACGGTAGGCGTTGGCACGTTAAAGAACCCTCACTGCTACGGCCCTGAGCGCTAAGCATAGGTCTAAATTTGTGGTACTTCACCTACAGCTGGTGACGTCTCAATATGAGGGAAAAATTCTCGACGGGACGTAAAACAAACAAACAAACAAACATTCATTAAGGGAGAATGAGCGATCGTCAAAATGGCGGTAATTCCGGTGAAACTCCATTGTCTTTCGGTTAAAAACTGATTTATCCGTGTAGCAAATACCTTAGGAACCTGCAAACACAATTTATCTTTTCAAGAAGGTTTTCAACGATTTATTAAAGGGTAAATATTTGACGAAGATATTTTTAATCGTGTAAACGTCTGTAGTGACACAGCACCCCGTTTTCTAAGATCGGTAAAGTTAGCTTCTAGTAACCAGCTACTAGTAAACAAGCTACTAGTAAACAAGCTACTTAAAAAGAGAAAAGTTGGCTACTAGTAACCAGCTACTTGAACGAAGAAAAGTTAGCTACTAGTCGCCAGTTACTAGTAGCCAGATACTTAAAGTAAAAAAATAAAATAAAACGTTAGCTACTAGTAGCCAGCTACTACAAGGTGTAAAGGTTATAATTACCGATAGCCAGCTACAAGACAAAGGTGGCTGGGTTTTAATATAAGTATCTATGAAGTTTAACTAGATGGCGAGGGATCATATGGAATTCCAAAATTTCATATTTAATTTCACTAGTTACTTAACCTTTGCAATGCAAAATACGAATGAACTTTTCCAGCGTAGCATTTCCTTTGAAGATCATACGGATTGAATTGATCCTTCATGAAATTGATATCCCACCCATTTTCAGATATCAGTCTCTTAAACATTTTGATTCGAGTTACCCAGAAAATTTAACATTTGTGTGATTAACTTAAGGAACTGTGCGTTTGTAATAGACATCTGGCTAACATACCACTATACATATGACGAAGTATGATATTGGATATCTTGATATGCCATCAATTTTCAGATATCACGCTTAAGGAAATCAGCTACTTATACCTTTTGATTTAAGGTACCCTGGAATTCAAGATGTGTGTTTGTATTAGATATCAGGCCATTTACCACTATATCTATGAGAAGGAGTGGTATTGGGTATCTTGATATGTCATGAATTTTCAGATATCACGCTTAAGGAAATCAGCTACTTATACCTTTAGATATGAGGTACCTTTAAAATTCGAACCTTTTCGTCAATATCTTAAAGAAATCTGCGTTTGTATTAGATATCTGAGTAATATACCACTATATGTATGACAAGGAGTGATAATGGATATCTTGATATGCAATCAATTTTCAATTTAAGATACGATGAAATTTGAAGTTTTTGATGAATATCTTAAAGAACTCTGTGTTTGTATTAGATATCTGACTATTTCACCACTATACATATGGTGAGGAATGATATTGGGTATCTTGATATGCCATCAATTTTCAGATATCACGCTTAAGGAAATCAGCTACTTATACCTTTTGATTTGAGGTACCCTGAAATGCGAACTTTTTAGTGAATATCTTAAGGAACTCTGTGTTTGAATTAGATATCTGAGTAGTGTACCACATACATATGAAGATGAGTGATATTGGATAAGATATTAATTTTCAGATATCATGCTTCAGGATATCGGCTACTTATACCTTTTTTGATTTAAGGTTTTCCAAAATTTGATGTTTTAAGGATGTCTGTGTTTGTATTGGATATCTGACTAATTTAGCACTACATATATGACTAGGGTCGCCCGCGTGGCGCAGTGGTTAGAGCGTCGGGCTCAAAGATCTGATGATCCTTGAGTCGGGGGTTCGAATCCCACTGTGGGACGTGGGTGCCGGTCTTTCGGATGAGACCGTATAAACCGAGGTTCCGTGTCGCAGTAGGTGTGGCACGATAAAGATCCCTCCCTGCTCAAAGGCCCTGAGTGCCGAGCATAGGCCTAAATTTGCAGCCCTGTCACCGGTAATGGTGACAGCCGCCGGATAGCTGAAAAATTGCTCAGGCGGCTATAAAAAACAAACAAACAAACAAATATATGACTAGGTGTGATATTAGGTATCTGGACATGTCATCAGTTTGTAGATATCGCGCTCAAAGAGATCAGCTACTGATACCGTTTGAATTAAGGATCCCTGAAAATTGAAGTGTTTTATAATATCTTAAAAAACAATTCCTTTGTATTAGATATCTGACTAATTTACCATTATACATAGGACGAGGATGACATTGGTTATCTTAATATCCCATGAATTTTCAGATATCGTGCTTCAGGGAATCATCTGCTTATACTTTTGGAATGAAATTACGGATGCCTTAAATTTTGTTGTTGTTTTCTTCCATATATTAAAACGATATGTGTTTCTGTTAAATATATAATTAACGCAAGGCACCACACTGAAACTAGCAACTAAGATCCACTAAGGAAAATCATCAATGGACTGAGAATACATGTTTGGAAAAGATTGAATTTGAAACCTATTCTAAATGAAAATTTGAATTAAATTTGTGTTTTGAATTAAAACGTGTCAACCGCAACACGCAAAAGCAAATTAGCTTACATTAAAGATTACACATTAATGATGAATCTAATGTATAAATAAATGGTTCGGTATATACATACAGACAAATATATATACATAGATACCATGGATAACCCTTGAAAGCTGTAAAGCTTATTTTATCGTATTAAGAAACCTTTCAGTTCATTATATCTGATTAAAATTGCCTTGTAACAAAATCCTTTTGTATGAAAAAATATCAAATAATAATGCAAACACTCTCTCTACAATATCTAGGGAGCAATACCTCCATCCGAAAGGAGAAGTATGCCAGTGTCATTAAAGACTACGTTTTAGCTCACCTGAACTTTGATATTTTTGCATCACATACTTGATATAGAAGTTTCTTAACAACTTCGTCAGTGCTAATGTTAGAACTTCAGGGCAAGGTAGGGGATCCCCTGGACTGTTAATTCCCGCTTTGAGTTTGAGTCTGTAAGGGTAGTTCCAGGGGTTGGAACAGATTTCGAGTCCAGATTTCTGCTCTGTCGTGATATATGGGACAAATTACAGTATCCACTGGTCATAGTAGGGGACCCTAAGGGGTACTACATGAAGACAAGAGGCCTGTGATTCTTAGACGAGTTAACTCGCTCAAATTTTGAAATTTTTCGTATTTGATAGGCTGTAAACGGTGTGAATATCGAAAGTTCAGGCGAGCTTCACTACACGTCCGGGTATTACAGAGCTGTCATCTTCATGGCATTGAGTATCCCTTCAAATTTCTTGCTTTAACTTAATGGATACATTGTCCCTTCTTTCCATGAAAGAGTTATAATAATTGTTCCCACCCCCTGGAGGTACCGGAGGGTACCTCTACAACACCACTACCTTGTCCTGATGTACCGTCCACCTTGTATATATATATATATATATATATATATATATATATATATATATATATATATAAGATAAGCGAGTGAAACAAGAATTATCACAGACAACTTTCTTACACAATCCAGTGGGCACTTTGTATCTTCGTCCTGTGACATAGTAGAAATAGGGACTTGAAATCTGTCTAGACTCCCTGGGCCAACTAGTGTTACCCTTACAGACCCAAAGTGAAAATGGGAATTGACAGCCCTATGGATCCCCTACATCAAATGATATTCGTTCTGCATAGTCTTAAAACATTAGAGTCGAAGAGGCCGTCATGAAACTACTGTATCAAGTTTATGATGCATAATGTCAAGGTTCAGGTGAGCTAAACAGTAGTCTTTGATAATACTGACCTACTGACATGTTATTCCTCCCTATTTATTATAGAAGAAGTATTTGTTTTATCATTAGATATTTTCCTTACAGTCCTTTCTCGAAAGATTTTGTTAGTTGGCTTCTTTTTTAGAAGGTAAACCAATCACTCTTCAGGTAGGCTAATCTACATTAAAGGTTTATTTTATGCAATATAATTTTAAACGGTTTGGCTGATGATTGATTTTGAAATTATGAAAGAATCCACATCATGTAGCTACTCATCATGTAAATCTATTCATTATTACTCAATGCCCAAGATAATGATATTCTGGTTAACACCAAATTATCAATATGAGTTTTTATTTTCATGTATAGTGATAATATGTATTGCCGAAAAGATATGAAAATAAAATTTGTGGCCAATTTTAGTTGCTTTCATCGTTTAAGCAGCTAAAATCACTGATATAAATTGAATTTATCATTAATGTGTAATCTTTCATGTGAGCTACGTGTAAGTTGCTCATGCGTGTTATGATTGGCATTTCAAAATTTAAACGTGACTTTATTTCAAATTCAAGGCCTGGGTTAGAATAGGTCCTCAGTACCCCTTGCTTGTCGTAAGAGGCGACTAAATGGGGCGGTCCTTCGGACGAGACCACAAAAACCGAGGCCCCGTGTCACAGCAGGTGTGGCAACATAAAGATCTCTCCCTGCTCAAAGGCCATAAGCGCCGAGTATAGGCCTAAATTTTGCAGCCCTTCACCAGTAATGGTGATGTCTCCATTTAAGTAAAAAATTCTCGAGCGGGACGTAAAACAATATACAATACTGATTTCCCTAAGCGTGATATCTGAAAATTGATGGGATATTAAGATACCCAATATTATTCCTCGTCAGATGTATAGTGGTATATTACTCAGATATCTAACAGATAGTGTTCTTTAAGATATTCACGAAAAACTTCGAATTTCAGCGTACCTTAAATCAAAAGGTATAAGTAGATGATTTCCTTAAGCGTGATATCTGAAAATTAATGGCATATCAAGATACCCAATATTATTCCTCGTCATATTTATGGTGGTATTTTACTCTATCTAATACAAACACAGTGTTCTTTAAGATATTCATGAGAAACATCGAATTTCATCGTATCTTAAATAAAAGGTAAAAGAATATCAGTGTACCTTAAATCAAAAGATATAAGTAGCTGATTTCCTTAAGCGTGATATCTGAAAATTAATGGCATATCAAGATACCTAATATCACTCCTTGTCATATGCATAGTGGTAAATTAGCCAAATTCTATTGCAAATGCACAGTTCCTTACGGTTGTCACACAAATGCTAAAATTTCTGGGTAACTCGAATTGAAATGTTTAAGAGACTGGTATCTGAAAATGGGTGGGATATCATCTTTATGATCTGAATTCAGTATGATCTTCAAAGGAAACACTCCGCTGGAAATAATTATTTGTATTCTGCATTGCAAAGGTTAAGTAGCTAGGAAAACTGAACACGAAATTTTGGAATATAACCCCTACTACTACTTAAACTAGATAGATATTCATATTAAAACCCAGTCACCTTTTTGATTGGCTTAAGTTAGTGAGTATAACTCATAGTATATTAGACTGTGTTTCATCAGGTTTACTCACTTGGTTAGGCACTGGCCTGATGGTTAGTTTTCTTTCATTCTGAGCTCGTCGATGTAGCTCAGTGGTAGAGCGTTCGCTTCGTAACCGGGGGTTCTGAGTTCGAGTCTCGCTCGTGCCATAGTCGCGTCAAACCTTAGACCTAAAAATAGGAAGTGATTGCTCCTTCGTCAAGCGCTCGTAATTTGGAAGTAAGAACTACGGGTCTTGCGGATATGACCTTAAAAACGGAGGTGCTGTGTCACGGCAGGCGTTAGTACGTTAAAGAACCATCACTGCTACGGCCCTAAGCGCTAATCATAGGTCTAAATTTATGGTGCTTGACCTACAGTTGGTGACGTCTCAATATGAGTGAAAAATTCTGTATGGGACGTAAAACAAACAAACAATCAATTAATCCGAGCAAGTAAACCTCAAGGTTGTAAAGCTCTGAATAGTCACTAGCATGAAAAAAGCATGGTTTTTGTTAGGATAGGACTTATAGATTACTAAAAACCTCAAGGTTAATAGCAGACTCTTGTAGTATTTATTTTGATGGGATATGATGTACGTTGTCAGTTTATTTGGTTCGCCTTACCAAGCCCAAGGTGTTGTAGATAGCAGTAGAAGGTTTCAAACCTCAGTACAGTGTATATTTCAGGGTCAATCATTTTTATAGTTTATCTTTAAAAGGTATACTCTATGTAGGTCAAGAAGTAGCTTATTCCTTTTCTATTTTTGGAAATTTTCAATATTACGGAGGCCCAACAGAGACATATATAGATGTTTTCATTTTTGACCCTTCACATTTCCTTACCTTTTCTTACAGATTATTCTGATATTATTGAGGCCTTTTTGTTCAATTTACTCAGTTAATCCATGCACAAAACTCAATTTCGATACTACTTTACATTTTTTTTTAATTTTTCTATTTCATTTGTTATTTGCTATGAAATGAAATACAAATTAATCCTATGTCATTAATAAATTATAAACTCTTTACTGGTGTTTTCATTCTGATGTGTTGACCATAGTTCAGGAATAACCTTACCTGGGTTGAACTTTTACTAGAGCCAGTGTACAGATATTTTGGGTATTCGATCACCTGAGTTACTGCCCCTGATATACTGGTTCTGGTTTCAATACATTTGTGTGTATTACTATGTGTAGTATATATTTGTGTATCTATTGCTGTGTGTAGTATTTTGTGTATTCATTTGTGTGTGTTAACACTCATCCATTTTAATTCAATATGTGTTCTTTGTTTTATTTTGAAATTCACATATTTTGTTTTAAATGTTTGTGCCTGTTGACTGCATATATTTTTTTCCATCAATTTTTAAAAAAAATGTATCTATCCTACTGTTGTAACTTGTTATATTGAAAATATTATGCCCCATAGCATCACATGCAAATTATTTCATTCTTTCATTTTCCTGCTTTGCTCATATGGAAATAATTATGCATATAAAATTAATGCACCTTTAATTATGGAAATTATGGCTTTTGGACGAACATATATGCCAAATTGCCCGTTGTGTCATTTTCT
This sequence comes from Ostrea denselamellosa, assembly GCA_024699665.1. Lineage (NCBI taxonomy): Eukaryota > Metazoa > Mollusca > Bivalvia > Ostreida > Ostreidae > Ostrea > Ostrea denselamellosa. The sequence continues at coordinate 20,791,754 of JAMZEH010000005.1, read as the reverse complement.
TGCAAAAAGTCACACACAGGTTGTTTGAGTCTTGCTATTCTAGGAAAGATAACTTGTCCATTTGGAATTTGTGAACTACTATGCATTTTTAATAAAAAAATTCATATATGGCTGTATAGAAACTTTTTTCAATTTGACCTTTCATATCATTGACATAAATGTGCACTTTCTATTTTCAGAAGTTGATACAGATTTAGCCACCAGTTTTCAAGAAATTGAAGTTTGATGTTAAAAACAAACCTTTTCCAGAAATGATTTAAAAAAATGATAATTAAAAATATTGTTTTGTTGTATTTTAATTCATACATGGTGAACAGGAAATTCTTAAAACACAAAATAAGGAGTGCTATTCTATGCTATTTAAAAAACCATCACAGCTTCAATCAATTTCCCTCGGTGACGTTGTCAGTTAAGAAATTTTTTGATACGAAAAGTCTGAGGCAGCGATGGAGGAACAGAACTATACTAGACCTCAATGGTACTCTGAAACAATTCTGCTGTAGGATCTGTAGCTCTCTGATATATCCCATCTCCCCCCCCCCCCCCCCCCCATAGCTACAGGTATGCAGTCTGCAGGCAGGATTGATTGATTATTTGTTTTACGTACCGTTGAAAATTTTTAACTCATATTGAGAAGTCACCGGTTGTAGGTGAAGTAGCACTTTAGACCTATCCTTAGCGCTCAGGGCCGTAGCAGTGAGGGATTTTTAACGTACCAACGCCTGCCGCGACACGGCACATTCGTTTTTAAGGTCATATCCGAAAGACCCATGATTCTCACTTCTAAATGCCGAGCGTTTCGCGAAGGAACAATCACTTACCTATGTTAACGTCTTAGGTTTGACGCGGCTATGGCACGAGCGAGGCTTGAACTCACAACCTCCCGGTATGGGAATGTATACATGAGGTACATCGTAAATCCTAGAAGGAAGGCATGCATAAAAAAGCGATCAATCTCATAAATCCTACACAGAATATAAAATTGAAAATAGGGCAAACACGGACCCCTGGTAGCACCAGAGGTGAGATCAGGTGCCTAGGAGAAGTAAACATTCCCTGCTAACCAGTCTCATCCACTGAGATGAAAAGGTCAAGATAACTAACAGTACTCGTAATTCCTATAGAAAATACATATCAGAGAGATGGCCAAACACGGACCCCTGGTGATAGCAGAGGTGGGATCAGGTGCCTAGGAGGAGTAAGCATCTCTCTATATATCAGGTAAACGAAGTAATCCGAAGTCAAAATCAAAAGTAAAGGACGGCCTAACAAACAGTATGAAACATGTCAGGCAGCATTCGACCTAATGACATGCTGTATTTACAAATTACATGTATATCTTTATAACTACCATAGAATATGCAAAACGCTAACTTTGAACGAAACTGTTAAACTCTTCCTGTAACACCTACATATTTGCCAGTAACCTGTATCGGTTCAAAATTTGATCATAAATATATCATGCTCTCTCGTATCGAATCAGTTGATTGATTGTTTGTTGTTTTCTGTCACACTCAACCATTTTTCAGTTATCTGGTGGCGTCCAGTTTTTATTGGTGGAGGAGAGAACCCAGATACAATGTACCCGGGAAGAGACCACTGACCTTCCAAAAGTAAACTGGCAAACTTTCTCACAAATATGGCGCGAACGAGAACCCGGGCCGACTAGAGGTGAGGTGCCTTGTGATTTTGAGGGAGATTCTCCAATTACCCGGCCACGGAGGCCCCCTTTGAATCAGTTGAGAAGCAGAAAGACCATATTCAGATAATAATGAAAAACTATACATTGTAAATCCGGGAAAGGAGGTAGGAGCGTGTATACATTGTAAATCCGAAGAAGCAGGAGTGTATTTATGTCGTAAATCCTGGAACGATGAAGGAATGTTTATACATTGTAAAAAATTTAGTAAGTATGAAGGAATGTTTATACATTGCAAATTCTGGAAGGATTAAAGAGCGTGTATATATGTACATTGTAAATCCGAGAAGGACGAATGCATGCATTGTAAATCAAGGAAGGAGGGTGAATACATTGCAAATCTGGGAAGGAGAAGGGAGCATGTATACACTGTAAATCCTGCAATAAGAAGGGAGTACGTATGCAGGGTTCATGCTTCGATCACATGATCATGATTAATGTTTGATCTCAAGGTCAACGCAAGATCCTATAATAGTGTACACGGTTTTGTATAAGTTTTGCTAGAATCAATTTGGCAATGTCATACCCACCGACTGAAGACTTCCTAAGAAAAAATCGCGATAGACTATCATCTACAGAATGATGGCGTTAGCACACTTCTTTTCTTATTCATCCCACATTTCATGCCATCTTGTCGTCCTAATACTATAATATGTGAAAATTACCTTCGAACAGTGTACAGTAAACTTGTATCCCGGGTAGGACTGTATCATACAAGTCTCGGATTCTGCACAAGTTGTGTTCCATACACAGGAAAGGTTCTGGTTGCATGTGGGACACGGCTTCCCTGGAACTGTTATAATAGGATACGGTAAGATAACTTTACCGGCCTGTCCATCAGATCAGTGCCTAAAGTAGTATTTTAAAGATGCATTGCAATTTCTACCTTTCATTGTTGTTTAAAGACGCATTGCAACTTTCATACCTTTCATTATTATTATAAAACGCATTTTAATTTTTATCTTTCACTGTTGTTTAAAGGCGCATTGCAATTTTTATCTTTCAACGTTGTTTAAAGACGCATTTTCAATTCTTATCTTTCACCGTTGTTTAAAGATGCTTTACATTTTTACCTTTTGTTGTGGAGGCATCTCGTGTAATAGTAGTAGTAGTAGTACTCGTAGAACTTGTATCTACGGATATACATATTTGTATATATGAATACCAAATACAAACATTGTATCTTTAAAAGAATAAAAAAAAATGATGCATATTTTTAAAACCAAACTCACACAATTTTACATATAAGGAGAGGAAAAAAGACAGTCTAGAAACTACTTATCAAAACTTTTAAAGACACTGACCTGGATGTTGACATTGGCACTGATGTGTTTGACTAGAAGAATGGTAAGAACAGACAGGTGTGTCCCCGAGCCCGCAATGACAGTGACGATCTTCTAGGCATACTGCATAAAAGCATACTGGTGCTATAGTGCGTTGAAACTGAAACTTTACAATTGTTATCAAACCGGACCATTTTGTCCTTTATTACTGTAAAATTGGAAAGTTGACATTTATACAGTACTTGACGAATTTGTTACTTCAGTTTTTTTGACCCTCTCCCAATTTTGGAACCAGGATGGTCTGAGATATCAAAACTACATTTGTATGCTTTTGGAAGCTACCTAGTATACCTGCAACCAAAAGAGCACCTGTACATGTATAACTCTAACGGTTATTTATAAATACTCTCTCTCTCTCTCTCTCTCTCTCTCTCTCTCTCTCTCTCTCTCTGACCAAACCTGTGAAGTGACGACATCCTTACAATATCTAGAAGATAATACACACATATGTTATTTTAAAAGCAAAACGGTATTCTTTTAGGTATAGCTATAGGGACACCTATAAAAGTTTATCCAATACTCTCTTTCGAATTATGAAAATTATGGTTTTGAAAGAGAATATTATTAAGGACATGCCCTCACATCATGTGTCCTCACTAAGCTAATATTTTGTATCTACATCTTTCACATGCTATAGGTTACATTTATGAGGAGGTATTAGTGAGGAGAGGGTTTTTGTCCTCAAAACGCACGTCTGTCCTCACAACTTCAGTCAAATGGTGAAAAATTGTCCTCACTGTACACATTTTACTGTCCCCCTTCTCTCAATTTAGCGGCTAACGAGCTTTGAACAAAGGGATTCGTTTAGGGTGTAAGATACCGTACCTGCACAACCACAGATCTGTGGATGTACGTGGCAGTAGGGGTAGGTACGGTTTGAACACGGGTAAGAAGCACACTCTGCGTCGTTCTGGCACACTGGAGTAGGCGTAGATGTTACTGCTGTATGTTCAGTCCCGTGGGAATCTAAGACCAAAATTGATCAAAAGTTATTAATCATGGCCTTTGACTGTTGGTTTGCAGCAGCTGAACTTGTCCCAAAACCGTGAATCCAGTTCCCATTATCTGTCATACCAAAGCTAATGGTGGACAATGCCTCTTTCTAACAGTTACATGTGATGCTTTTGAGTGATGAAGACTTTTCATTAGTAAAATAAATAGTAATTTACCTATACAGCTACAAAGATGTCCATGACAAACAGATGGACCATGTCCATAACAGTGGTAGTTGAAACATTCGAAGTTGAAGCGACATTTTTTGTAGGACACCAGGAATGACCAAACGTCGCCTCAGACATAAAAATGTATGGGAAAAACTAAAGTTCAAAATCTGCGGAATATCGCGTATTTAACAGCGTATTATCAATCAAATCGATCCCAATTGTATACATCGTAATGTTATATATAGATCACATTAGAACTTGGGATTATCAAATTTATCCAATGAGCCAAACAGATTTTTAAAAAAATCAGTAAAGTTTTGAAAAATATTTTCTCACCAACGAGAAGACAAGCAAACAGAAGAATCCTCATTTTTCTCAACTCCATTGTCATTTCCGTAACCGTATGAGGTCATGACCGCTTTTTATCAAGATCTACATGGACAAAAATCTACGAAGATTACACACGACATTTATGTAATGTACTTTAATCTCATTGTTTTATAACCCCTTTTTCATGCTGCTTTCTGTACAAAGAAAAGAATGGAAAAACAGTTTATTAATTTTGAAGTTTTCAATTGTCCATATAGTGCAAAATAATCATGATTTCTGGGATTATGAAATAGCTTCATACATGTAACAAGAAGTCTCAGTCGAGACCGTAACCCTACTGATCTACCGAAAACATTCATTTCATCACTCACTGCAGTCTATCGGACAAAAACTGCAGTAATAGCATTTTTAACTAATATTTTTTTCAATAGCAACAAAAATCATATTATTTGCCGAGATAACATATTATTATATAGATTTATGTATTCACTTGACGTAGTAGCGGTGTCAAATTAAGTAGATAAATGAGGCAACAGTGAAGAAATTGCAGCACAAATTATTTTATGTGAATTTTATTCTTGATTATGACTATTTTCATCTCTGAAAACCCGAACTACAAAATATCTGCACAAATCAAGATTTTGGGATAAAAAGTATGATTTCATTCAAAAAATCACTAAAAAATCTGAAATTGCTTGTTGTTGAGTTATATGAGTAAAATATTTCTGAATACTATTATTCATCAATGATAATATGGATATTAAAATCCAAAAAGATGAAAATAGAATTTCATGTTCAAAGCATGGTTTTGGGGCCAAAAGTCGATTTTTTTTACTTATAAAAATCAAAGAAAAAAGGGAAACTCTTAATCATTGACTTAAAGAGATTTAATTTTATGTCTGAACAGAAAAATTTATCAATAAAAATGTATATTTTGATATAAGAGATGGAGAAATTGAAATCATTCCGTTTGTCATAAAGTTGAGTTGCCAGTTTGTATCAAGATTGATTTTCCTAGTCTTATTAGCACTGTTTCTATCTTGTTTTGTGTCTATAGAGTTGCTCATATAAGTTTGACCTTGACTTTTGACCTATGACATTGAAAAACAATAGGCGTCCTCCTCTAATTATTGCCAATAATTGGGAATATGTATATCAAGTTTGGTAATCCTAGCTTTGCAAGTTCTGTTTTCTGATCCACAAGGTCCTGACAAATAGGTTGACAAACATACACCTTAAGGCCCCAAGTGGGTTCAGGGCAAAGCCCTTGTGGGGACGCCCCCTGAAGTTGCTTGATTTATAGCGCTTGAAATATGTCTCTTATGTAGTTATTATTGCTAGTTTCTATCATTTTTAAAGAGGTGAAATTAAAAAAATGACACAAACTTCAAGGGCTTTTTAGAATAAGATATAATCTCTCCCAATATAAAAGTAGCGATAAATCAAAAGATCTTGTTATTCATTTCTTCAAGAGTGAACAAAATTATTGAATCTTTTAACGTTTATTTATTCAAGAAACCATTACTTACATTGAATTTGAAAATTTTAGGAGGGGGGGGGTCCCTTTAAATCTGCCACTGGACATGAACACGTTTAATTTTTGCATAGATGTATTTATTACTCTTTTTTCTGCCCATAGTATGTGCATAGCACGCAAAAATACTACATTTGCTGGAAGTTTGGTTTCATATACATATTCATGCATGTAAACAATATCTGATTGATTGATTGATTATTTATTGCTTTCCGCCACACTCAACAATATTTCAGTTATCTGGTGGCGTCCAGTTTTTGTTGGTGGAGGAGAGAACCCAGATACAATGTACCTGGGAAGAGACCACCGACCTTCCGCAAGTAAACTGGCAAACTTGCTCACATAACGCCGCGGCCGAGATTCGAACACGCGCCTACAGAGGTGAGAGGCTTTGTGATTTTGAGCCTGATGCTCTAACCATTCGGCCACGGAGGCCCCTAAAAAATATCTGTGAATGGAGTTTGACTGAAATAGTCGATGAATGAACCTCATGTATGAAGATACTGACGAGTAATATAACATTATCTGATAAACTGTGAACCAGCTGTTGTCATTGTTACTTTAAAATCCATACCCTGTATTTGCCTTTATGCCTAAACGGAGTTTATTTACGGATTCTATTACACAGGAATCTATAGTGCATTCTACTGTAGTGGCCATGCAAATCCATAGCATCCCATTTCTTAAAGGTACATACGTACTAATAATTGGGATTTTTTGCTTTCAAATTAACATGCTTTATGTATCTACAGTGGTGTTATATAGTGACCTATGCAACGTTATTACTATCTGATTTCAACCAAATGAAAGGAACAAGTGATTTAAATTCATTCTTGACCACTTAACTCTCACACATCTTCGATCATCCTTATTTGTATGATGTATGCATTTACGCATCTTCACACGTAGTCAGAAAGTAAAACAATAGCGTTAATAAGTTTTGACATCAACTGTCATCTATTTTATATAAAGGAATTAGGGGCCTATCAGACTAAGTTTACTGTGTCCAATTGGCCAGTTTACTTTCGGAAGTTCGGTGATCTCTTCCCGGGTACATTGTATCTAGGTTCTCTCCTCCACAAATAAAAACTGGACGCAACCAGATAACTGAAAAATTGTTGAATGTGCGGAAAACAACAAACAATATTGTGTCACATCGTGTGTAAAACACTAAAGGGTTGTCACACAAGCATAGACCTATGAACTGTTGAAAACAGTACACGATATGTTAAGCTAAGAAGACCCCCTAGTGGTCAGCGCTCGGCTCTTTTCGGAAAGAGTTTCAAAAACCCGCATCGTATTTTCAACCCATTTTCATTCTCAACAACCGTAGTTTCTTGTGTGCATAATCTATAGAGTTATTTGTTTCATTTCATTTGTAAAATACCGTAGTATTAAGAATTTTGTCAAACTTTGACATAAAAAAATTGACCGTATGTACTTTTATTACAAGCATACTTTTCCACAATGTACCATTATATTGACATCGTCCTCACGATTTCCCCATGATATGGCAATTGTATAACATTATTTACTTGACCTGATGTAGGCCAAATTCTTGGCAGATTACGCCATGAAAACTGTGACCAAGTTTTCATTGGTTCCAAGGTTCGATCTTGGAACCAATGAAACAATAGTATTCATTCAAAACAAACATGAGTGTCAAGAAGCCAAGTGGAACTGTGTCGGTTGTGTAGGGGGTCAACTACCACTGAAAAATCGTAGGGTAATTTTTTCAGCTTTATTTAAAGTTTTCAAACAACTGTCAGAAGTTCTGAATTACAGGACGTGTCAAAATGACAATCTGTCCCAGTATATTTATTATGCGTGCTTCAACAAGCTAAACAGGCAAGAGAAAATTGACTATGACCTTGAAAACAAAGTTCAAGCACATAAGGGCGAAAGGTCAACCATACCACAAGACTTGTATCATAAACATGCTCTACAGTACGGATATGCGAGACGCAAAACTAAGAGGAATTTCCTCTTGCCATGCTGATATCTCCAATCTTTAAAAAGGGAAGTAAACATACCGCAAGTAACTACCTCCCAGTTTCCCTCACAAGTGTATGCTGCAAAACGTTAGAACATGTAATATGTCGTCATATCCTTAAACATCTGGAGAAGTTTAACATCCTTACTGCACTTCAGCACGGATTTAGCAGCGGACACTCATGTGAAAGTCAATTAGTAGTCACCATGCACGATCTTATGAAATCCTTTGACGCCAACCTTCAGACAGATATGATATCATAGACTTTAGCAAAGCGTTTGACACGGTTCCATACAAGAAGCTTTTATATAAATTACAAAACTACTGTATAACAGGAAACATCCATGACTGGATCAACACCTTCCTCACCCAACGTAAACAACAAGTTATCATAGACGGCACAACATCATCATCATGTACCGTGGATTCTGGAGTGCCACAGGGGACCGTCTTAGGCCCGCTCCTCTTTTTGTGCCATATAAATGACTTACCATCATTAGTATCATCGCAAGTAAGACTCTTTACAGATGATTGTTTACTTTATAGGAACATAAAAAACACAAATGACCGAAAAGCACTCCAAAAAGACCTAGAAAATCTCGAAGCATGGGCACGAACATGGGGAATGAGGTTCAATGCCACTAAATGTTACCTTATGTAGATATCTCTAACCAGATCGCCAATACCTTATACCTATATACTGGACAACCATAAATTAGAAAAAGAAAATCCATATCTAGGAATCCTCGTTAGTGATGATCTCAAATGGAACCCTCACATCTCGAAAATTACCAAAAAAGCAAACTCGATTTTAGGATTCATTCGCCGAAATCTCAGACATTGTCATTCTAGCCTCAAGGAAACAGCATACCATTCTCTAGTCAGATCTATATTAGACTATTCAGCAGTGGTATGGGACCCCTACCTCAAAGGTGAATCAACTATATCAAAAACATCCAAAGACGAGCAGCCCGATTTGTAAAAAATGATACAGGAGGGATAGCAGTGTAACATCAATGCTCAAGGAACTAAAATGGCAGCCATTTTCAGAACGTAGAAGAGACCAGCGACTTTGCCTACTCTAGAAGATTGTGAATGACCTAGTAGCGATAAGTTTGAGTTACCTCCAGTACCAATACAGATACAGAGATACTTTTGCTAGCGATATTCTGTTTTATATTTTTATAACGCGGAATTCGTCTGCCGTTAATATTATTTCTCTTTAGTTGATTCGCCATACTTGTTTACATTTATAAGGATCAGCATAATAAAAACCATAGCTGCAGTGATGAAGCCCTCTCCATTTTTTATCTAACTTTTTTTCTGGAGAGGATTGATTGATTGATTATTTATTGCAAAAGTTATTTATACATAAATAAATCAATATTCAGCAGATGCCAAGTGTTTCCGTGACACGATAAGCATTGAATTATGTTGATCGCGGATTTTGTTCGATCATACAGCACTACAATCTATAGATGGTTATACATAGCAATGGAAAATAAAAACTACAATGGATGATTGGATGATTATATATTGTTTGACGTCCCGCTCGAGAATCTTTCACTCATATGAAGACTGGTGAAAGACTGCAAAACTTCCACCACCTTCAGACGTTTATGGAAAAACTAGCAAATTCGTACCATTACCTCAGAATTTCCACCTTCTCGGGAGACACCAAGAGTGGATCTACATATGAACTCGGGAAGTATGAGGTAGGGTGTCTGATGAACGAGTCCTACCCTCCTGAATCCATCCACCATGCTATTAGAAGATCTCTTAAGGGAGAAGCAAGCCATATTATCATGCATCTAAGTCCAGGAGCTTCCATATCTACTATTATCAGGAAGTTGGACAGCATATATGGTACAGTGGATGAGAAAGAAGATATGCTGTCAGAATTCTATAGCGCCAAACAGAAAGAGGGTGAAAGATGTGACCAGTGGAGTTGCAGGTTGGAGGATATCTTGAGTAAAGCTGTATGCAAAGGCCTAGTTTCCAGTGGACAGTCTGACGATATGCTTAGAACTATGTTCTTTAAGGGACTTCGGCCCAAACTAAAGGATATCAGTGGACATCTAAAGGATAGAAAGCTGACGTTCGTTGAACTGCGTTCTGCTTTTAGGAAGGTAGATTTGGAACATCAACTTACACCTCACCGAGAAAGTACCAAGAAGCAGGCTACAGCTAAAGCAGCTCAACCAGATCAAAGCAGCAGCAGATTTGAGAGTTTGGAAGCTATGGTCAATCAGCTGACAACAGAGATGAAAGGTTTGAAGGACCAACATTATTCCTACATCAGACAGAGGTCTCAGCACTTTGATCAACCCAAACAACCAAATAAGAAAGAACGTAAAGGAGGATCTCAGGGTAACTGTGATAGTCAATATCAACAAGAGACTACATGATACTCAGAGTTTGAGGAAGGACCACGAAGTTCCAAGTCACGCGGACCCACTGTATGCTACAGATGCGGTCAGGAGGGACATATCGCTCGTGGTTGTAGAGTGCGCACAGACTTTCTGAGACAGCCTTTAAATTTCAAGTAGTCAACCTCTGGGGACGAGGGAGTGGCCCAAAGAAGGAGAGTCCTAGAAAAGAGGCTTTGATAGGTCAACCTAACGAGGTGTCTGTGGCTGTTAATGACATACAGTGTAGAGCTCTTTTAGACACTGGAGTCACAGTTTCAACGATCAGCAAGGCTTTTTACGAACAACATTTATCATACCCAGAGCTTTATGCTATTGAAGACGCAATTGACATTGAGTGTGCTGATGGTCAACTTTTGCCATATGTTGCTATTGTATCGGTTGATTTGACACCTTATGGAGTGCCAACACTAGAGAAACTCCATGATTGTTTATTTTTGGTTGTGCCTAACAGCAACTATATATGATTTTTCCCCCTAACGGCAAAATGATCAATGAGGGATTAATAGACAAGAAAATACCATTCCCGAGGGTAACGGTGATGTTATATCAGACTAGTAGATCATGCATGCCAGTTGATGAGGATATAGAAGCGACGCTTCATCGATACATCTATGATGAGCATCAAGTTATCCCAGTGACTCTAAGTAACCTGACAACACAGACCATATCAATAGCGCCTAGTGGAATCCTGTGCGAAATCCAACCAATTGAGGGCAGATACTGATGTACACCAAGTCAAGGAAAGTACTTCACCATCCATAGATGACTTATTCTCTAAGATTCAATTTTCTGGTGATTTGACCCATGAGGAACATCAAGAATGTCAGAGGATTGTGACTGATTTCCAGGACATCTTCTCCACTGACGCGACAGACATCGGAACAACAGACAAAGTCCAACATCGGATTGAGCTTATGGATGGAACTCCATTTAAGCAGAAGTCATAGAAGAAGTCAGGTCACACATCAAGGAGCTACTAGCCGCTGGTATTATTCGACCGTCTCGTTCGCCTTTCTCCTCGAATGTAGTCCTAGTGCGGAAAAGCGATGGGTCCTTGAGATTATGCATTGACTACAGACAACTTAATTCCAGGACCATCAGAGATAATTACGCACTACCGCAGATTGACGAAATACTGGATTCATTGGCAGGAAACACATACTTCAGTGTATTAGACATGAATTCGGGTTACCATCATATCGAAATAGCAGATGAACACAAGGAGCGGACGGCATTCATCGTTGGCCCCCTAGGATTCTACAAATAAGATGAATTTTGGTCTAGCAAACGCTCCGGCAACCTACCAACGCCTTCAAGAACAGTGCCTAGGAGATCTCCACCTTAAAGTGTGTTTCATCTATTTGGATGACCTGATCATTTTCTCTTCATTATTCCAGGAACATCTTGATCGCCTTCAAAAGGTGTTTCAAAGAATTAGAGACTATGGTCTGAAACTTTCACCCAAAAAGTGTTCTTTCGTCATGAAAAAGGTGAAATACGTGGGACACATTGTTTCTAAGGATGGATTTGAGCCTGACCCAGACAAGCTGAGCAAGCTGGCCTACACCAACTAATGCAGAGCAGGTTAGACAGATTTTGGGATTCGCCTGATATTACCGGAAGTTCATTCACAACTTTGCCAAAATTGCCAGACCACTCATTGACATTATGGCGGTTTGTAAGAAACCGAGGAAAAATGCCAAAAACAAAGTAGATCCTACGTGGCACTGGGGCCAGAAACAGCAAGAAGCTTTCGACGAATTAAGGAATAAACTCACATCACCCCCTGTTTTAGCCTACCCGAATTTCAGCAAACCTTTTCAGCTTCACACGGATTCGTGCCAGACAGGCATAGGTTCTGTGCTATATCAAGAGCAAAACGGATTAGATAAGGTGATAGCCTATGCGAGCTGGGGATTGAGCAAACCCGAGAAGAATTATCCCACCCACAAACTGGAGTTTTTGGCTCTCAAGTGGTCGATTACGGAAAGTTTTCAGATTATCTGCAGGGAAAACCCTTTACCGTTTTTATGGATAATAATCCTTTGTCGTTTGCGCTAAGTACAGCAAAGTTGGATGCCACTGGTCACCGATGGATATCGGCCCTAGCATCTTATGACTTTAAGATAGTTTACCGACCAGGGAAATCCAATGCTGACGCAGATGGCTTATCGAGATATTGGATCGTGGTGCATATTCGGAGGAAATTTCTGGTGACTCAATAAAAGCCATTTCCAGATTGGACAGCCATATGCAGAGACCCTAGCTATCAGTGACGCGATTTGCCAGTCTATGCATCCCTTCACTGATCCTGAGGATCACACTAACTTGGAAACATTTCAAGATGCTGATCACACCATATCATATTGGAAATAGCAAGTTGCATCAGGTAAGAAGCCTAGTAAGGATGCACTTGAGACTGATACTGATTTGATGTATTTCAGGAATTTTTCCAAGTTGTGCATCAAGGACAACATCTTATGGAGAGAAGTGAAGACAGAGGACAGAACCATTCAGCAAGCGGTTATCTCAAAGTCATCCATATCAGTTGTACTGCAGCAACTGCACAACAAAATGGGACATTTGGGTAGGGATAAAACTTTATTACTAGTTCGTCAACGGTTCTATTGGCCCAGGATACAGACAGACATCACCTCTTGGATTGAGAATTGCAATCGGTACACTAAAAGTAAACAGATTTGCCACACTGAAGAGATGGTAAACATCAGAACGTCGCAATCACTGGAATTGGTATATATAGATTACCTTTCCCTGGAACCATCAAAGGGTGGAATCCAGAACGTACTAGTCACTACCGACCATTTCACGAAATATGCAGTGGCAGTTCCTACTCGTAAACAACTCGCCAATACTATTGCAGAAGCCATCTTCAGCTACTTTATTCTACATTATGACATTCCTGAAAAACTTCACTCAAATCAGGGTGCAAATTTTTGTAGTAATATTATAAAAGAACTTTGTTTCATTTTAGGTATTTCCAAGTCACGGACAACACCATACCATCCAATGAGGAATAGAAATACAGAGCGGTTCAACAGAACTTTACTATCCATGCTCAGGACACTGCAGAGTGAACAGAAAGCTGATTGGAAGAGTCACATACCATCTCTAGTGCACGCATACAACTCGACCGTAAACGACACAACAGGTTTTTCCCCATTTCACCTGATGTTCGGTAGGGAACCTAAGTTGCCCGTTGGTGTCCTGTTTGGAATCTCCAGAAGTGTAGATGAGAGCCTGTGCACAACCAAATACATCACCAAAATGAGAGAGAAATTAAAAACAGCTTACGAGCAAGCCCAGAAAGCTACACAGACCTCCCAACAACGGAATAAAGGCAACTACGACCTTAAAGCCAAAGCATCCACTTTGAAAGTAAGAGACAGGGTACTGGTGAGGATTGTAGCATACGATGGAAAACATAAGATAGCGGACAAATGGGAAGACAATCCTTATGTGATTCTATCCCCCAAAAATGAAGACATCCCTGTATTTAAGGTCAACGGGAGGATGGAGAAGAAAGGTGTAAAACACTACACAGGAACCTGTTAATGCCCATAGGATCTAAATTCCCTACGGTTCCACCTCAATCCCTTAAACCTGCAAGAAGAAAGAAGGCTACAAAACCAATGGTCAGTGCAGACACTGTTTCTATCAGTGATTCAGATAGTGAGTTTTCTTTTGTAGGTAACCCTACGATGACTTACGAAAACCACGCGGAAAGTTCCTTCTATCAAGATGGTGATGACCAGTCCTTGGTAGAAGATGCTCCTGATGTAGCTTCGGAGGAGGACACTCCTCATCAGGATGATGATGACACTGGGGATCGACATGGAGATGATGACGGAGATGAAGATGAAGTCAATCATGGAGAAGTCAAGCATGGTGATGATGAAGATGACCATGATGATGATGACCACGATGATCAGCCTTCCCCGATGGCTACAGCAACACTTCCAATACCAGCTCCAAGACGGTCAGCACGAATCAAGTCAAAACCAGCTTGGGCGAAAGACTTTGTGATGTCGAGCCAGACAGTGCCTGAGTGGATGTAAAGGGCAAAGTTTATGAGGGAGTTAATCGACAAGGGCTCTTTGAGTGGGATAGATTCTTCGATATACCAGATGGCACTCATCAACATCGTAACCTCATCACACTGATTTTGATTTGTGTATATTGCGTTTTAAATTCCGCTTATTACATTATACTTAGCAAAAGTATTCATTTTTTTTCTAGATATTTACAACTGTCCAGTTGAATGACGTGGACGTCATTCTATAACTGGGGGAGGTTGTAATAGTGCTAGGTTTTATCCTATACATATAGTAGTATACAGTCACTTGTTTTTATTCCTACACATTTAGATATTGGATCCACCCACCTTTATTTACATTGCAACACTATACAGGTACACTACACCAGGTAATATACCTGGGGGGGGGGGGGGGATTGGTCATGGGTCTGAGTGTGGCCACTTTTTATTGGTCAGAGTTTGTCAAATGGCAGTTGGTTGGTTCTTGGTTTTGGCTAGATTTTTACCGCCACTTGTGAACTCTTGCTAGGCATTCAGAAGCTAGTCAGAGACTTGACAGTGTGCAATTTTGCTGTTCAGATTTTTATAGACAAATTACAGACTTACTGACTAAAAAACCCTTGATTTCTGGTAAGTAATTCATTTATACTAATTACTATTGCTAATAGTAAATTAAAAGTCTATCTTATAGAAATTTGCAGTATAACTTACATATTGGCACTTTTACTAAATGATTGAAAGAGAGAATGAATGAGACAGATCTTTTCATTATATTGGTTCTTAAATCAGTACAACTATTTATACATGTATATTATAAATGATAGATAAATCAGTTTACATAGATTTTATTATATCAAAGGATTTGATGACTTTGTTCTAAATGAGCAATTTAATACTAGTTTAATTCATGTAACAGATTTTTAAATTCATGCAACTTTATTCGATTCGAGTCATAGATTGGATAGATTGCCTAGCTGATACATACAGTTATTTCTGAAGCAAGCTTATTCCCATAGAAGGGTATGTTAGGCTATATTGTTTTTGTTTTTGTTTTTATCGCATTTAACTGCTTTTATAGCTATCTACGGGAGAAGCACTATTTTTGTAAAGTAATGTCCATCGGAGTTATCTCCCTTAAATGCTTAAACGAATCTCGATGTACATGTGTAAATCATTATACCAAAATATAATGTATCATTGCAAGCTCTGGTTGTTAAACCTATATCATATTGTTATTTATTGTATTTCAGGGCTATTTTCATACCTATTCCTCATTAATAAAACACTGTATAAAGATCCATCACTGTGTCCGTCTTATCTCATCGACTTGAACCCTATTGGCGTTCCCGTGGGAGGAACACCCCGCCTGTTACAAATATATAATCAATCAATCATTTGATCCACCCGTCTCGCCATGAACGAGAATTTGTAAAGGGAAGTAACTCAGATTTACGCTTCAAAATAATCGGGTTTTATGGCCACTTTTTCAAATCATTACCAATCTTTATGAAATTTGAAATGTGACACATAAATGAACATATACTGAAGGTATTTCGGTGGCTTTAGGGTGTATGCCGGAAAATCGCGTGTATTTCAGTAATTCGGGGCACCCAATACGCCATCGCGCATCGTTCACTCACATTGGAGGGCAAAAAGTACTAATTCATTTCCCATAGACCTCAATACTAACATTTGGTCCTCTCACTAATTAACGAAATTAATTTTAAATAAATGACCGCCAAGATTTCAAAGTTCATTCCAAGTGCTAATAAAAAACGACAAAAATTATATAGGGTCCCGTTGCTTTTATAGGTCATTTTTGTACTTTTTCTCAACGCATAGCAATCTGCAGTAAATTACACCTTTCATTTCAAACAAACCCCTACCATTGCAATTCCCTCACTCATTTCTCGATTTTGTCCGATAATTTTTCATCCCGACAATTAATCTAAACTTCTATATTATTTCTCTCAATTTCAAATAATTTCACTCTTGATATTAGCCAATCACGCCACAAAATATATAACTCCACTCAATCTGCGTTCGGGTTACGCATCCGGGGGTTTGGTACTCTCATTCCTGGAGCCTAATCATGGGGTAGGACGAATTACCGAAAACCAGAGAAACTACCGAAAACAATCAAAAACACATAAAAATAGGGGTCAAATGCAGTTGTCTAGTGTATATATTGTTAATGTAGGTACAGAGGAGTTTAACATTTGCAGGTTTTAATAATTTTTATCATGTACATGTCAAATGGACGAAGAACGGCATCCGCTGTGAAAGGCGAATTACCGGAAACAACTCTAAAAACGACAGTTTATATTGTTTTTCTTCTATTTCATACACTACCTGACTCTTCAGAAGAAAATGCCGTTAAAAATATTTGGGAGTATGATATTAATAGGTCATTTAAATGAATGCGCATATGAAGCCAGAGGAAACGCAGTCAAGGGCGGATCCTTTTTTTGAACACACACACACACACACACGCGCGCGCGCGTATATATATTCATATACGTTACGTATCTTTTACTGTTTCACACTGTTTAGATAATTGCTTACGTTATATAGCATAAAAGATATGAAATAAATAAGTATTTTGTAAAATAATGACACATTTAAACATTTAGTAAATTGAAAGGCATATTTCCAAAAATAAAACTACACCGCTTTCATTACTCTTGTGATTGTCACAAATGTATAGAATGTAAACATGTACACAAGTTGAGGATTGAAAAACCAGGAAGGTATCTTATTAAAACAACTCCCTCCTCTAATATCACATTGTGAAGAAACAAAGAGGAAGGAAAGTAGGAAATGGATGTATTAGATATTTAAGGCAAGACGCATACAAAAGATCTAAGATATCAAAAAGAAAATTGATAGACCTACTGTGCATGTCTCACCGCATAAAAATGTGCTTGTGTGGTATCTTGGTATGAATGTAGTGTTTGTCTTGATGTGTATGATATGTGAGTAACTGAACCTTTTATAACAAGTTTAATAAACCCTGAACAGCAATGTAAATCTGCCCATTTTGTGCTTCACTCTTGTGATTTCATATAATACACATCACATGCATTTCTGAGTAGATCACGGTTTCCTTTCGAAATAATTTTGTGGCCCTTAAAAGGGCCTTTGTTATTCTGTATCCTGCAATCGTTATCTATAGCGGAGGACTTTCTTGATCGTGGATAAGTAGTGCTGCAAACCGCTCTGATTCAGATGCATCTTGTCAGCACCATACTGTCTTGGATATTCAGCCTGAATTTCACAAAGTCTTCTTTAAAATGACGTTAAAGGGTTCTGTTGATGACTTTCGCCTTCTTCTGAAACAAGGTATGGGATAGAGCAGGACTCTTTGGTGACTCACCTCTTGGGATAATGCTGCCCACCAACACTCGCTGAACACCGGTTGCATACAGTTGTTCAACTAGGTCAATAACTGGCAGTACGACGTCTTCTTTTCGGCTAGAAGCAGTGGTGTAGTTGCCGCCAACATGCAGGAAGACTTTTGTAGGGCAATACTCAATCAAATGATGCCACACGTCTTCTGGTACTCGTGAGGCACGCATCCCACCTATGTAGAAATCGGCCAAAAGTCCTGGCAGACCGTCTCTTGCTGTGTCAAATTCGTAGCATCTTCTCACATAGGAAGACCCAAGTACTGCATACAGTTGTGTTGTTACCATGATTGATCTAATCTCCTGTAGTCAAATACTTTATATAGGGCATGACATAGCATTAATTGCAGTAATCAATGAATCGCTAACTGAGAACATACTCACTTTGATGCTCATTATCCAAATACCAAATATCATTAAATGCAATTGGCTACATATGAATGCCCGATTATCACACCAAATTTTACTTTGATATTCTTACTCAAAATTACATCAAAGTGAGATTTAGTCTGATACATTTTCTTTGTAACTTATGACACCAATGGTACAACTCTTATAGTACATAGGTTAACACCATAATGATTTACTGCTTAATTTTACATGAATTTTAATCTCATCAACATCATACATCATATAAATTTAATATCTATCTATACACAACGAAAAAACAAAACTAAAACCAAAAAAAACCCAAAAAAACCCCAAAAACAACAAAAAACCAAACAAACAAAAACAAAAAAAACAACAACAAAAAAACCCCAAGAAAAACCAGGAAAAAAACAAAAAACAAAACAAAAACAAGAAAAATAAATACATAAATAACCACACACACACACACACACACACACACACACACCATACATACAACAAACAAAACAAAAAACATGTACGTTATTTGCAAACACTTCCACAACGTGCAACGAACATAAATAGCACATTTATGCAGCATGAATTCCACATAAATAATACATTTATGCAGCATGAATTCCACATAAATAATACAAAAACAAAATAAACAATACCATCTTAAAAGTTCTTATTTATTTGATATTCCGGGTTGGTTCATTTTCGGGCATCAGCAGTCAACTGTTACTCACTTTCTGAGCTAGTACATAGATTGTAGGACACACTGTCCAGTTATTTCTAAAATATAAAACTGACAAAGAGTTAGTAGTGGCCTTACGCACATATTATATACAATAAACAAGTGTATAATGATTGAAAATAAGAAGCGTGCTAAAATTAGTAAACATTAACACACACACACCGAACTCTGATTTTTCATCATCCGATTGATGATTTCTACCTACCTCACACTCAAAGTCGAACGTATCATTGCAAGGTAAACTGTGTGAATGTGAAGTTTTGCTGATGGAAATGTCTGGTAAACTATCATTTGACAATTGATTGGCTCTATCGGTTAAAAGATCACTTTCGCCCAGTAAAATTTCACTATCTTTTGAACCGTCTCTATCGTGTTCACTGTCACTCACTAGGTCAATGTAAAATTCGGTTGGCTGAGATTTTTCTCGAAGGACCACAAAATGGTTAGTGCAAAAGTCTTTTGAATTTTTAGGATTGATTGATTGATTAAATATTGTTTAACGTCCCGCTCGAGAATCTTTCACTCATATGGAGCGTCACCATTGCCGGTGAAGGGCTGCAAATTCAGGCCTATGCTCGGCGCTTATGACCTTTGAGAAGGGAGGGATCTTTTACGTCCCACACCTGCTGTGACATGGGATCTCAGTTTTTGCGGTCTCATCCGAAGGACATCCCCATTTAGTCGCCTCTTACGACAAGCAAGGGATACTGAGGGTCTATTCTAACAACCCGGATCCCCACGGGGTTGAATTTTTATGAATTATCGATTGAGACCATATTATGTTGGCGCATGGAGGTTCAGATTGTCTAACCTTCCTACCTACAACTATTCGTGTGTGCGGTTGAGAGTGGTAAAAAGAAGATACAGAGCGTGGACAATAGGAGTTGATGGGTTTGAGAGGGCAGTGCTTAAAGCATAGATATTTAATAAGTCTGCATATGAACCTAATCTTATGACCGATTTAAGGAGTTCTGAATATGGAGGATTTACCACTCTAATGTCATTGATCAGATCTACAAAATTTCTTGAACAATCGTAATATCTTTTATTACTTACTATTTCTAATACTGTCAGTAGCCGGAGTTGGACATGGTGATCTTCAGTCCCTGTGATGGCGTGTTAAATGGCTCTATACATGCAATTTCCATCTCGGAAAACTGCAACAGGGTTGGCTTCAGTCAGCATCATTGGATGAAAAAAATTGTAGAATTCGTTTTGCGGCGTTGTCGATTGGTTCCTCTATCTTGAATGTTGATCGCGTCGGTATGATATCTGAATTGTAAGTCCTCAGCAGCAGCTTTTCATTCTCTGCACATATTGCAATGTTCCCACTGCAGTATATATAATGCTTGGTATAATCTAATGGATAAAAATACTTGGTACTAAGTAGAGGGTTTCATGAAATCAGTCACTATTACTTTAATAATTACTTCCCTTGTCTTTATTTTATATTGTTTTACTGACAACTTTAAACAAATTTTAATTTAGCCTTGAACATTAAGCAGTATTTATTTAAGTACGATAGGTTTGTAATATTTCTAGTAAGAAGCGAAAAAAGTCTTCCCAATTTCATCGAGTCTAACAATTTTCTTTATATTTTGATAATAGCCTATAAAACAAAGCATATCTTAACATTTTGTCGAAGAAATAGACAAAAACAGTCTGCGTTTACTTTAATTTCTTGTATAGGTTGATGACTTTTTATTATCTACACATCGTGTTACCTATTTATCATATATGTATTTATTAAATATAAATCAATTGAATTATTAATTAGTTCAATTAAATTTGATTATTGATTTAGTATTAATGTAGTTTAATTCTTAACCACTGGACGCTATAAATTATATTTAGTAAGTTATAGAATTGTCATAATTTTAATCTTTCATGAATCTGTAAATTTTACCTATCCAAGCAAGACATCACAATACCATCGCAATGAGTCCACAAAGTACCCTACCGATGCTTCTTCGAAACTGCAATGCCATCGATGTAAACTTTCTTATTCATGTAAAAATGAAATATTTACCAGCTTCGTTGTCACCATGGCCACCCTCTCTCAATTTTCAAGCTACACAAGTCGTGCCAAAAGTATTCGCGATTTTTCAAAATGGCGGCCGTAAACAACGATGCGCTTCCTAGAAACAAACAATAAAATGTAAAACAAATAACTGTCTTACCTTTATCAATACTTGATTAGGTGGCCTTAAGACTTGACTACAGCTAATAGTCGAAGGGGGATGGATTCATACAAGGATTTGATATAATTTTCATCGAAGGATTGCCAGATGTGTAAAATTTCATTGAACAGTTCTTCCGGAGTTCGGATATCTGGAGCTTTATTTTGCAAAGTTCTCTAGATTTTAAGCCATAAATTTTCAATGATGTTAATGTCTGGAGATTGAACTGGCCATACAATTGTAGGAATATCATTATTTTGTTTATATTCTTGGGTAATTCGAGCTGTGTGAACGGGAGCGTTGTCGTCTTGAAAGCGATATGTTATGTTGGGGAAATGCCGGGCAATAACGGGTCAAAGTTGATTTTCTAAAATGGATATGTATTTGACAGCATTAATATTCCCATTAACCATACATAGTGTGCCTACGCCGTGGTAGGTGATGCATCCCCATACCATAACCGAAAGTCTTCTTTGTCGAGGGGGACATATGCACTGCGGCAAGTAGGATTCTTTTGAAGTTCTCCACACATACACTCTGTGATTGTCCCCTAAAACTACCTGACTTTCATCTGAGAAAATGATAGGATTCCAGTAATTATTCACAGTGAGTTTCCTTTTCTCTAAACACCAGGCAACACGCCTTTTCCTGTTGATCTCGGAAACGACCATTTTTTTTCTCACAACTCGTCGCTTAAAATCATGATTACTCAAACACCTTTGAATAGTCCGTGGGTAAACAGAATCATTCGCATCTCTACTTTCATTAAATTTATTGATAATACTTTCAACACTTTTCCTCTGTTAGTTTTCGTATGTCTAATAATCCAGTTCTTATCTCGTAATGACAGCTTCCGGGGGCGTCATTTTCTTTTCGAAGCTCCGATTTCACCAGTTGACAATTTTTTTTTTTTCCAAATAGATCTAATGGTTGACTCAGGTATATGTAACAAATCCACAAGAACTGATGTTTTTTGCCCCTCTAATTTCATGTCCACCACTATTTTTCTGACATCATCGGAGATTTCGGAAGACTTTTGACCCATGATAAAATTTGCTTGTTCACACTGACTAAGATATTTGCTTACGACAAATTATATCTAATTACGTCATCAATGACATCAAGATAACTCTGTAAAGAAATCAAGGGATAACTCGTATTTTCCATAGAGTTATCGCTCTTTTGCTAATCGAGACGCACAGGTAAGGGCCGCCATTTTTAAAAATCGCGAATACTTTTGGCACGACGCTGTACCAGTTATCGTTCTTGGAAAAAATGGCGTTTGGTAGAAAGTCTATTTATCGGCGTTGCGTTAATTCGGATTGTACTCCACTATTTACAAAGGTAAGCATATGGTATGGTCAACATATGAAACAAAGTACATTTTGTCAGTGACATATATTACATGTGCATTGTCATGTTGACATCATCATGCGAAAGTGAAACTACACTGCACTGAGGAGCATTTGAAACCGCCATTTCCTCTTCCAAACCACCATGACCATCTGGTGTATTGTCGCGAATGACTGTGCGCATGACCCAAGAGAAACATCACTCAAACTATGTACAGCTCATAAAAACCCTTCTGGCGCTATTTACAATTAAAAACGAGTGGTTTAGGTCATGATGATGGAACTGATGCTGTTCTTGAATCTCTAGACTAGGAGCGTTGACAGCATCTGATGGCAAGTCATTCCACAGCCTTATGGTTGATGACCCTGTATCCTAGAGTAAGGGAGTAGGAACATGATGTCATGCCCCCATGTTGTTACGTTAGCTGCTCTGGATACAAGATGAGGTTGCGATGGTTTTGTAACGAGGTGGTAGACTACACGGTAAAGCATGATGGCTTTTGCTTTCCGTCTGTGGTCTTGTAGCATTAGCCACTGTAGGTCTTCAAGCATCTTAGATGCGCTGGTAGTTGTTCAGTAATTCCCAGTAACAAAGCGTGCTGCTCTTCTCAGCACCATTCCAACTCATAGATGTTTTTCTGTGCTACTGGGTCCCATATGATTGACACATATTCCACTATTGGTCTCACTAAGGTGATATAGCATTGTACCTTGATGGTACTAGGGCACGTGCTTATGTTACATCTGAGAAAAGCATTAATGTTACTTGCTTTCTTTGTGATAGCACCAATATGCTGGTTCCATGACAGGTTGCTACTGATGTTAAGCCCTAAGTATTTTGCACACTTCACTGTGGCCAAATTCTTTCCATGGATGGTATAGTTCCTGATAAATGGTTTCTTTTTGTTGGACACACGCAGAACTTCACATTTATCAGGGTTGAATTGCATTAACCATTCATTGTTCTTGTGCTCCATTCTTAGAGCCACGTATGATGAGAACATGTGCGATATTTTAACTGTATTGTGATATGTATTGCAACATTTTCAGTAAGAATTTTTAAAAAAAAATTCTTATGAAGTAAGAAAATATATGCCCCCGCAATCACATATGTGACTCAAATACTAATCAACTCAGCCTTTTTTTTTTTTTTTTTTTTTTTTTTTTTTTTTTTTTTTCCATTTTCATATTTTATTTCCCAGAACCTACTCTATAACAATTTCAAAACCTAACTAACAATAGTAGGGCAGCTGCCAGGGATGGGGCCCTGACTAAGCTCCCTCGAAATACATTGAAGTTTACCTATGGTTCCACGCAGGGTACCTATTTGTAATTTCATTTATTAAATATTCATTTTTAAGTAAATGTATATAGAACATATAAATCATAATTTTTACACAATTGTATGATAAAAAAATAAAAAAAAAAAATAAAAAAAAGTGACAGAGTAATGGATTTTCTTAGAATATACAATTCAAATTACATTCATGCTGCCTCAGTGTCCACACACAAACTACAGTCCACAATGACCCGAGGACAGCATTTTTCAACCGAGAGACTGTTTTCTCTCGGTAGTGGTATTTTTTAAATACATGCATAGAGCTATACATACATGATGTTGATAATACATATATATATATATATATATATATATATATATATATATATAAGGTATGAATACGAAGGTATCAAAACATAAATATACATTTTATTGATAGTATTATATAAATCTAGCAATTTATATATCGCAAAATGATAAGTGTACAACAAGTGATTGATTAAAGCAAGTCACATATTTTTTTGATAATTGTAGATTGGAAATCAGTATCTAGTCTCAATATGACTTTGTAAAAATTTGTGAGTGATGATCTCGCATGAGAGATCATATTTTGACCACTTTCATTCTCTCCTTTGATTCTACATAACATTTTGTATTTGTATATTCTACAGGCAATATATGAGATAACATTGTTTAATAGAATTGTTTTGCTATTAATCTCATCATAGAAACCAATGACAATGTGTTTCCATTTCACTTCAAATTTTAGTACAACACCGACTATACGCCATATTTGACGAACATTTCGACAATCATAAATTAGGTGTCTATTATTTTCAATGTCGTTACTGCAAAAAGCACATAATTTATCAATTTCCCTATTCCACTTACTAGTTAGATATCTGTTGAATAATAAATTATGTAACAGCTTATAGTTAAATTCAGCAACGTTCTTATCGATGATATTTGATATTTTTTGAGTGTATATTAATGTCCATGATATTTTCCTTTGTATTCCAAATTCTTTCTCTAAAGATGGTTGGTGAAGGGGTTTTTTGAACTTTTTATGTAAAAATATTTGATAGAAGAATTTGCAGGTACTGTTTTCATTGTTGAAATAGCTATTATCTTGAAATTGAATTCTCAAGGAACTTGCGTTGTTAAAATACACCGACTTTGTAAAGTCAATGTTTTCTTTAAATGATGAAAAAACGTGTTTCATAATTTTGTACTGACATATCCAGTTATGTCTACATTCAAGATTATCGTAGAACCATTCTGGTGGTTTCAAACCATTTGAATCCACAACATCTTTTACATATAATAAGTTGCTTTCAACCCATTCTTTGAAAAATAGTGTTTTTCCTTTATACGCAAGTAAACGGTTATTCCACAGTGGCTGAGCTAGAAAGGTCTCAGTTGACATATTGACAGCATTAATATATTTTTTACATTCGTTGTAAAATACAAATATTTGTTGATAAAACTGAGGTAGTTTTTTGACAATATCATATCTACATAAGTGTGTCTCATTTGTTTGAGTTATATATTGAATATTGACTCCATGTTTTACACAAAGTGATTCAACAAAAGTTTTGAGTTTTGTCTTACACGTCAATAATTTATTAACCCAAGATGCTTTCATGGCCTTAAGTTTAGATTCTATATCAATAATTCCTATACCTCCTTCTAAAATTTTCCCAATCAAAGTAGCTCTTTTGATTCGGTCTTTCTTCTTCCACAGAAAAGTGTATACAAGCTTGTTCATATATTTGATATCTTTTTCTTCAGGAAATGGTAATATTGATGATAAATATATAAGTTTTGAGACAGCTAACGTGTTTATAACACAGCATTTACCAAATAAAGTGAGATTTCGAGTTTTCCATGACTCGAACAGTTTTTCCATGTCTGAGATACACTTAATCCAATTATTTTGGTAACATAGTTCTTTATCGTGACCTATATATACACCTAGAGTTTTAATACACGTTTTGTTTACTTTTACACCATACATCGGTATATTGGGATTATTTTTTAGCGGACCTGTTAACAGGCATTCTGTCTTTGACATATTCAGTTTCATTCCAGATACTTTGGTGAATGCATTTATTTCTTGTAAAGCATGAAACATAGATTCGCTATTTTGCAATGGCATTGCAAAATCAACTCAGCCTTGGTAAATCGGCACCATGTGAACTCAGCACCAGGGAGAGTAAATTTGTCACTTAGTAAACTCGGTACTTGGTTAATTCGGCACATGCTTTTGTGAATTGATGAATAATAAGTGTAATAAACAATATTTATTAGAATTTCTTCACATTTTAGTGTAATCTACAACGTTTATTTAAGGAATCATTTTTTTTAGCAGCAGGGTTTTCAATAAGCACAGTCACTGGCGAAATTAAACTTTGGCAGCTCGATTGTCCTGTAATGTGATACACAACATGACTGTCAACCACACTATAACAGTATTTTAAGATATGTCATAATTTAAAAAAACCAAAATCAAACAAACAAAAAAAAACCTGTTGTTTAATCAGTTACTAAAATAATGTGTTATTCTGGGTCATATGCATGTTTTATAGTTGTACCATAAACAATAAGTGTTTCATGCATGTGGTATTGTTACTAACTTGGATAAAATTTAAAGAGAATATCCAATGGAAAATCAGAAGAAAGACATAAATTTTTTTTTGGATGTGTTACATTTTTAGTTAGGTTAGAATTACATGACCATACTCATGTAATTTTAGGTATTTATTTTTGCATCATTTTTTTTATAGAATTTGACATCAGAAATAAAATCATACATACTGTGCATGTTGTGTAAAGATCTGTGATTGTTGCACTAAAACATAACACTTTTTAGATATTTATTTGCTTTAAAACTATTAGAGAATGCTTTGTAAATCTTATTATTCAATCACTCTATGATGATTATGGATTATAAGGAAATTGAACCCCCTAAATGTGCACATTTTCCGTTCAATTTAAGAAATCTTGGAAATACCATGATAAACAAACATTCTTATGATTACCAGCAATTTTTTCCATCCCCTGACATATTAGACAACAGCCAAATCATCCTTTGGAAGATACTTAGTGGTGTCCTGTAGATGTGCAATATAAGGTTTCAGAATTTTCATTTTAACCAGAGGGCCAAATTGCGATTGAAAAACGTGTTGCTACAAAACCTGGTTCCCATAAGTCTTTTAAGTAGTAGCCAAGTCATCTTTTAGAAGATGATATGTGGTGTCCTGTAAATGTGCTATAACTTTTTGGATGAACAAAAACCTTTGTTCAGTGCATTGCATCATGTGTTGGGTTGGAATATCAACTATTTTAAAGATATTTGAAGGATCAAAAAATGATGGGGGTGTGGGGTGTGGATTAACCTTAGGAACTTGCCCATCAGAATACTGAATACTAGTCGACCTGGCACCAGTCTATGCCATTATGATGACCCCTTCCTATGTACAAATTGTGTGTAGATAGATGAAACATAGCAATATATTTTTATAGACATGATTTAGCGGTTTTCTTAATTAAAAATAGTACACGATTATATAAAATACATACTCGAGTTTGATGACTGCAGATATATTTTGGTTTTCTACATCAAACATTATTCTTTCAATTCTTGTATGAAAATTTGAAATATCCAAATTTACTTCATTCCACCCAACAATTCTTGCTTAATATTGATAGTCCAGGAACTATGTGGACATGATAAGATTGTAAAATACAATTACTCCACTGGCTAACTTTTTAAATCCTTTTTTTTTAATACACAAAGGAAACTATTGCATACATACTTGATAAAACCAGTATTTTTTCTTCCTGTTTTTTTCTTGCAGAATTGAAGAAGTATTTTTTCTTCCCTGATCAGCTACATACTTCTGGGTTTTCAGAACTGTTCCATATGAACTAAGTAAAACACATTTAGAATGATTAAATTGACTGAGAAAATCAATATATTGACTATTTGTTAAGTCCATTTTTTGTGGTACGTAATTTTCCTCCGTTTTTATAATATACCATGCAAACTATGTGGACATTCACTTTAATTGCATATTTTAATGTAAGATACAATTATTCCACTGGCTAAAGTCAGTATTTTTAAATCCCTAAATTTCTTGTAATACATGAAGGAAATCTTCCAAGATACATGTACTATTGCATACAGATTTGTTAAAACCAAGATTTTTTGATGTTTTTTTTTTTAATCCAGAACTGAAGAACTGCTTCATTTTTTTTTGTCTCCCCTGATCAGTAACACATCTCTGGATTTTCCAAAATGTTCCTTATGAATTAAGTAAAACACTTAACTGATTTTAAAAATTCACTGAGAAAATTAATACTTTGACTATTTATTAAGTCCATTTTCTGTGCTACGTAATTTTCATTTGTTTGTACCGCACGCTTTTTTGTTTGTTGGACATTCACTTTGCTTAATTTAATGTAAATATTGGTCCAGATTCATATTGTGCAATATTATTTTAACATACATCATTCTTTGTAAGTATTGTCTTTTGATGTGGAGATATACTGAAGCCCTTGTATTGACAGGTCTCTTTATAATTCTCACCTTACCTTGTGTACTGGGGATACACCATTTCTGTCATCTTGTTGTTTTAACGACTTCATCACTGGATACATAGTAGTTCTACAGAACGTTTTAGTAACACACACTTCTAATCTTTAATTTATTGGTCGATCCTCCATGTAATGTCTCCGAATCAACTTGATACGAATTAACTTTTTAGTTTGTTTATTAAAAGAGTTATTCCCCGTAGTTTGGCAAGTGCCATATTTTTACATGTGCAAAATTTGTTACTACATTTTGTGACTTTGTAGCCCTATAGCGTAAGTACGCTTTCATTAGATATATTTTTAAGATCTGAAAATTCATATGTTAAAATGTAAATCCTATTATGTCAAACATTTAAGTAATTTTAAGCATTATTTACTTATGGTTGACATGACCGGGTTTTTTATGTAAGGCTAAGCACGTGGTTTATGTTCAAATCGTTTTCTGAGATTTATACTGTCTAGTCACTGTATGATATACTTATGTATGTAAATTTATAAGGATAATTTGATGATTTCTTGACGAGATATTACTACTTTCTTGTGTTTATTGTTTAGTAGTTGATTGCTGTTAAAAGTAAAAAAGTATGGAAACTCGGTTCGGTCATAAATGTTACATAACATAGTCTACATTTTATGTCAGTCATTTTGTATGTAATTTCAATAACTTTTTGTGTAATTTGCAGACTTTTACTGCAACCATACTGAAATAAAAGGAGATGAAGCCTTCTCAATAACTGTTCCAGTATACTCCAAATTTATATTCATTTTATTTTATTGATCTACCATCATTTATTAAGAAAAGGTCACATACGAATTCATTAGGTGCTGAGTTAACCAAGTGCCGAAGTCACTTTTTCTTCATGAGACGAATTTACCAGGTGCCAAGTTGATTTGTACCCTTTGACTTTACACTAATTGTTAAGGCTCTTGGTGGTGTGATACGAGGTTTATTGATAGTTTTCGATAGACGATATTTTTGTGGAATGTCAGACACTTCGACCACGGGCTCGTCACGAATTGACTCTCTCTATTCTATATTCTGTAATTACAGATATAGATGGTGTCAATTTATATATCAGGCATATTTTGCTTCCAATAATATATAGTATATTGAAACTTAGGCCCACTTTCCCTCCCCCTTGCATATCAAGCATACTTTTTCCCAATATATATAGTACATTGACACTTTGGCCATTACAGAGACACTTTGGCCCAGTCCCACCCCCTCCTCCCCTTATGTATCATGCATATTTTTCTTCCAGTATACAATGACATTTCGGCCCATTTTCCCCTTATATATTGTGCATATTTTGCTTCTAGTAATATATAGTGCATTAACACTTCGGCCAGAGAAACTTTGGTCCAATCATACGCCCCCTCCCCTCTTTATATTAAGCGTATTTTTTCCAATAATATATAGTAAATTGACACTTCAACCCCATCTTTTATTTTGCTTCTAATAATATATACCGTATTCACCCCATTAAACACCCCGGGCGCTTAGAAAATTAGAGGAGGGTGGTTATTTAGAATCCGATGTTGAAACAGTGGAAAGGGGGGCAGTTCTATAGCACTTGATGTTGAAATAAATTGAATAAAACTGAACAATGCTTTATTAATGTATATCAAATGGTACATGGATTTTAAAAGACGCTCTTTTATGTTAATAATTAATACATTCATGTCCATACCATGATTACAAATCGTCCAATTAGCATGTAGTCCCAGACTCATTCACAACTGTAACCGTAAACATTACTTTCACTTTGAAAAAACAATAAATCATTCACAGTTTACTTCGTCAAATCCTTCTATCTCCCAGGTGATCCTGGATCGCTATCGTAATCCTGTTACCTCTGTATCGGTCTCTTCGACGCTCCATTCATTTAATACGTCTACTTCCATCCTTATGTTATCTTGGAATTGCTCAATTCCTTCAATTTCCCCCTCAGGGTGTGTCAAATCCCTCAAAAGGATTGTTGTCACTGCTGTCTGTGTCATCATGAAATAGAAAACCATCTTCAGTGCCGTCCAAGTGATTAGAAATTCCTGTTAAGAAAGATTTTCTGATGATTTCGGGCGAAACCAAGGCCCATGCTTCATTGATCCACTTCAAAACCAGCGTTTTCTCTGGCGGTCATCTGTTCCCTTTTTTGTCTTAGAGATGTTTCCATTAAATAACCAGTCATCATAGAGTTCCCTGTAATGATCTTTAAATGGCTTGTTCCAACTGACATCGCAAGGATGCAACTTTGACGTACATCCCCAGGAATTATGGCTACGTCTGTATTACATTTCTGTGTTAAACTCTCCTTAATGTCCTTCATCTTGTGCCCGGAAAAAGAGTCCCAAACTAATAATCGTCAGGTAGAAGAATTCCATTTCCATACATTGTGAAACCAGAATTTCATAGCGTTTTCATCAGCCTAAGCTTTCGGTGTGATTTTTACAACAACTCCTGTAGGAATCTTTAATGGGGCGCACACCTTTCAACAACACCAAAGGTAGCAGTTTAGTACCATCTGCTAAAGCAGAAAGACATACTGTTATACGAGATATTTCTCTTCCGGTACTGACCATTTTGATTGTTTTTGTTCCCAAAAATTCTAAGGTGTAGTCTCCAGGCATTTCTATCCACCTAGGAGTTTCGTCCATATTTCCTATGCACGATAGGGGGTGATTCTTCTTTTTCCACATGGTGATAACAAAAAGTGAAAGAATCCATTCACCCTGTCGCTGAGATAGTCTTCAGATTTTTGAGCTGTATGAGTAGCTCGCCGAAAAGATAAATTGTTTCTCTTCATAAATTTCCATAGCCACGAACAACTGCCTTTAAAGGAGTGGGTGCCATTTTCACTGTGAGGACATCTTGCTTCCAATTTCATATTTTAGTCACAATTCTTGCACAAACTCCAGTAAATTTTATTTTTATTAAGTTTGCGTGACATGTCATAACTGACATGACATCACAAATAAACATGCAACAATTTCTGTAGTAATTCAGATACTGACAGTGATATAGCAACATTTCACAAGGGAAAGAAAATATTTTCCTTTGACTCTGCCTTCAAATTACGAGGGACACTTTTTAAATTCGTAGAGTAAGACCATAACCTTTTAACGCAATCATGAAGTTGCACGATTTTTTACACAGAACTTGCGTAATCATTCCTCTCTCAAATGGTATCACGATATGCGGCACATGAGGTCCACGCGCTGCACTGGGTATTTTCAACACGTGGTTTTATACACTATAGTAAAATATAGCGTTCAATATGGATGGAAAAATCTCTGAACAGAGGGTGTATTGTAAGATTCGAGCACACCTCAGGTTTCCGTCAACAGAAATTCATGCTGATTTGCAAAAGGTTTATGGGAATGGTGCTTTAAAATATGCTACAGTTTGCAAGTGGGTACGTCATTTTAATGATGGTCGGGAGTCAATTGAAAATGACCCTTGAGTGGGTAGGCTGGTTTCTGTTTTGACAGAAAAGAACGTTGCTACTGTGAAAACGTTAATTGAGGAAGACGCACGTTATACTGTGCAAGAGATAGAAGAATTAAGTGGCATTCATTCATCAATTGTTTTGAAGATCTTACGTGAACGACTTGGGGTACGTAAGATCTGCGTGCGCTGGGTGCCCCATTTGCTCACTGACGAGCATAAACAAAATTGGGTTAGACTTGCATTGCAAGTTATAAAAAAATATGATAAATGTGACCCACGTCGTTTAGAAGAGATAGTTACAGGTGATGAAACCTGGATCTATCATTTTCAACCTGATTCTAAGGCTAAAAATAAGGTTTGGGTTTCATCTGAGGGCAACAGACCTGTCATTGCGCGCCATTGCAAAACATCAAATTGCATGTTGTATGCGATATTCTTTGATTCGAAAGGTCCAGTCCTTCAAATTCCAGTCCCAAAGGGTAGTTCTTTCACTGGAAAGTTTTACAGAGAAAGTGTTCTTACTCAGCTTGTTGATTTCTATCAGAAACACAGACTGCGCACCGGTGTCCGTGGCATCAAATTACTCCATGATAACGCACCACCCCATAAATCCGCTACGGTACAGGAATATCTAAAAGAATCTGGGCTTGATGTCTTAGATCATCCCCCATACAGCCCTGACCTGTCCCCCTGTGGCTTTTGGTTGTTCCCAAGACTAACGGAAATGCTATCAGGGCACCGTTTGGAATCCCGTTGTCGTATAGGCAGTGCGGTCTACCAGTGTCTGCAACATATACCTTAAGAGGAGTACCGTGCGGCATTCCAGAAATGGGTAGATCGGTGTAAAATGTGTGTTGAGGCAGATGGGGCATATTTCGAAGGTCTTAGAAAAATAAAATTTTGATATTTCAAGCGGTTTTTAAAAGACCGCCCTACTCTACGAACTTAAAAAGTGTCCCTCGTAAAAGTTGTCAATTATTCCAAAGAGCATGGAAACCGCAAAGCTGCTAAACATTTCTCTGTAGATCGCAAAAGAGTTTGGTAATGGCGAAAAATTGAGGAGAGTTTGCGCAAAAGTGCACAAACAATGGGAAGTAAGAAGAAAAAAAGATTTGGAGGAGGAAGAAAAGTTAATTTTCCATATATAGAAGAAGAACTTATATATTGAATGATTACAAGGAGGGAGGCTGGAGTTTGAGTAACAGCAAAGTGTTTGTTCGTCTTTTGAGAACATCACCTATAGAGCACAGGGGCAGATGAAGGAATTATTGAAATGCGAGTTTCGTCAATACTTTTTGGTTTAGACCAGTACTAATTTTGGTTTTCATTGTGTATTTCACTCTCAAAATGCATCATTTTTACTACACCTGAACATTCTTTTTTAATGAGAGGGTTAAGTGATTGATTGTGAGGCCATTTTTAAAAAAAAACAACCCCAAAACCAAGGTTACTACAATACTGTATGTATTGCTGCTTAAAGTTGATGCAATTGTGAAAAAAAGTTATCTCGTAAAATGTAAACTAGGGTATAATTAACAGAAAAATAAGTAAGATTCAATAATGAGATATGTTTTTGTTGTTTTTTTTATATTAATGTAGAAGCACAAAAATTAAGACAAGTGATGAAAAAATGTAGAATTTTCACTTGTTATAAATTCAAAGACTGTACTTGCCAAAAATTTGGAATTTTTACTTTTTTAGATATGACAAGTATTGCGTATAGTTATTATTTAAATGTAACTCACCGATAGACATTGTGTTTCATTTGTGACATATATAAAACCAAAATAGTCTGGTACCATAGGACGCGCGGTAACATAGGACGGGAGTAATCTCAGCTGAGATTCAGCTCAGTTGACTATTTGGACTAGTAAAAGCTTCAGTCCAAATGTCCAGCTGAGCTGAATCTCATCCGAAATAATATCACTAAATATTTCATTGACACACTTTACAGAGTTTTCAACAGTCTGCTTTTGTTTATAAAAGTACAAGGAAAAGACAGACTGAGAATTTAACAGGACCTATGACTGAGGAAATTCCGAAGCAATTGCTCCACATAAAAATCAATCTATATATAATTATCAATTAAATGATGTCTTATATACACAAGCCACATATTAATAGTTGTAGGACAATGACAGTGCTATGAATAAAGAGATCTGCAAGCTTGAAGAAGAACTGACTAGAAATTAGAGGAGGGGAAAATAAAATTTTCCCCTCTATTTATTGTTTTTATTTTTTGGACCGACTATTTGAATTTATAACTTTCATTTTTATTTAGGACAACCCCCCCCCCCCCCCCCCCCCCCCCCCGACCCAATTTTTAAAAATAAATTCCCAAAAAACAAATAATTAAAAAGGTTGACGTTATGTTAATAATGAAAAAGAAAATAAATGTCAGAAATATGCTTCGAAAATTCCAGATTTAACTTGCTGTCATATTTCATTCAGCCCAGAATGCAAACTTATGGCATTATGAAGTCACAACTGTTGCTGTGTTTGTGGAACCTTCATATTTTATATGACAGAAGTATAACCCTGGGAACAACTTTTTGATGCTGTAAATAATTACTTTAAAACTTGTAAACATGATGTGGCAATTTTCAAGAACAAGAAATTTGTATATATTTGTTTGTCTTCTAGGGGTAGCAGTTAATTGCGGGAAGATGGGAATAATTACACCCCTGAATGCAAAATGGATAGAAGTCCTTTGTCTGTTCCAATTTTTATACATGAGGTGTGTTTATGCACAAAACTTTGTTGCTGTTGATTCGTGCCCTATGAATAACGTGGCATGGACCCAAAGAGCCACAGCTAAAAACTGCCAGAGAACTATACCAGACTACATGTGTGCTGCCTTAGAGGACAATCCAAATAAACTTGGGGAAATCTGCACTGTGATCGGTTTGGCTAAAAATGGTATATTACTTCTTTATCCATTTTATTCAGAAATATCAAAATTCTAATTCTCATTTGACAGACATTTTGTGAGTTTTGTTATCCCAAGCAATAATTTATATATACTAAAAATTTGTTTATATAGAATAATACAATTGACAGTCAACAATTTATTGCATACTAAAGTAGCTTGGCTTTCTAATGTTGCATAGAAGCTTTCTTATAGCTTCAACAATGAATCCCAGAGTCAGGGTGGGGTCACAATGAGGGATTTGCAAAGGAAGATATAGAAACATTATTTTGTAAAATTCTTTTCCTTAAGAACCGAAAGGGTGCAGTTTGTAAAATAATCCTAATGGAGTGCATATTCAAGTTTGTTCACGCTTAACCCCAGTCTAGGGAGGGGTCACAGTAAAGCAGTTGAAAATTTTGCATAGGAATTATATAGGAATATTCTTTGAAAATCTTTACAAAAATCGGACTGGTACAATCATCAAAGTGATACACATGTCCTCATGTAGTGTAGAGTCGAGTTTGGTCACACCATGACTCCAAAGGTATTTGCAGCACCACAGGAGGAGATCCAATTTTACATGGGAATATTTAAGAAACTTCTTTACAAGTTATGACCTCCAAGGTGTTGGCAGACCACAAAAGAGTGTAAAATGTTACATAGGGGTATATAGAAAATTCTTCTCAAGACTCAATCAAAATAGTATGCAGACATCCTGATGTGATGTAGCTTCACACCAAAAGTGATCACACTATGACCCCAGGGTTTATGCAAAGCCAGAGTAAGGATTCAACATTTTGCGATGGTTCATTACTATTAAATTTCAGAAACTACAAGGGTGCTATAAATATGTCAAAGTAATATGTAAGAGTACTTGATGTGTAGTGTACAAGTTAAAGTTTGTTCACACCATGACCAGGGTGGAGCCATGATTGGGATTTAATTTATGCATCTGGTCAGGTGAGTGGTGTGGCCCATGGACCTATTAATTTGGTGTGCTAAATGTTAAAGTTATATCTTAAAATTCTAAGGAACATTTGCTATGCTGAGCAAAGCAACGTACAACTTGGACTAATGCTAAAGTTATATCTTAAAAATTCAAGGGACATGTGCTGTGCTAAGCAAATCAACGTACAACTTGGACTTTCTTCCTTGTCAAGCAAAGAGAGGATGTCCCCAAACATATTACAAACCATCTGAAATGTACAATTGTAAGTATACCTTATTTTGATTTTTTAAATTGTCATGGTTATGAGTAATACACACACAAGGAAGCAGAAGAGATTGATTGTTTAATTGTTTGTTTTACATCCCATCGAGAATTTTCACTCATATTGAGACGTCACCAGCTGTAGGTGAAGCACCACAAATTTAGACCCATGCTTAGCACTCAGGGCCGTAGCAGTGAGGGTTCTTTAACGTGCCAACGCCTACCGTGACACGGGACCTCCATTTTTAAGGTCATATCCTAAAGACCCATGAGTCTCACTTCTAAATGCCGAGCGTTTGGCGAAGGAGCAATCACTACCAATTTTTCGTCTTAGGTTTGATGCGGCCATGGCACGAGTGGGGCTCGAACTCACGACTCCTGGTTACGAAGCGAACGCTCTAACCACTGAACTACCGTGACCGGTCTGAAGAGACAAAAAAGATGGATGTATAATTTTTATCAAACTTTAATTCTTTGTAATATACAGAACAATCTATCCTTGAAGATTTACTTACTCATAATATTTTTCTAGAATATATAACTGGGAACCACCTAGTTATACTTTCACAACAAAGTTGAAGGGGATAATACTGGAATCAAGTTGAAACAAAATAAATTTTGAAATAGTGGATCGTAAAAATTTAATCCTCAGCAGTCAATCTCACAAAATCTCACAATCTCACAATGACACATAAACATATCTCAATGCTTCATCTTGAATTTGAAAAAGCAGATTATAAAAATCTAACCTAAGTAATGTTTATTGTTGTGAACTTGCTCAAATATTTATTATATTATTGAGATAGATAGTGATTATAACACATAAACAATAATTATGAACAAGAATCCGGTGTTGATAATTTCCTTGAAAACAACTTTATCATTTTAACCTGTTATATAATCAATGTTTCCTGCTAACACAGTGGAAAACCAATGTGTTGGTACTATACATCCAATAAAACACACTACTTCCTTTATACTTATGAAAACAAGAGGCCCATGGGCCACATTGCTCACCCAAGTCTCGTTGGTATTGTTGTTCAGCTGTTGGGATTTTTAGAATATATTTTTTTATCAATTGATATTCACATGAAAAATTTTGACCCCCTTATTTTGACCTCAACCTAGCCCCCAAAAAATCACAACATAACTGAAAATGAATTCACACAAGTCTATGGGGGATCAAATTTTTACATGAGAAAATATAGGAAAAGGTCGTCAAAAATCTTCATCTCAAGACCTCTGAGCCAGGAAAGTTCAGATTTCTTTTGTTGTTTTTTATCTTTTATTAAATGTTTGTAATGCATACATACATCATAAAAAAATCGCAATGGATATCGTACATCACAAAAATCACACAAATTCATTTCATAATGCATCAACATACTTGTAGTGCATAGCATACATTACAAATATCACAAAATTCAATTTATAATGCATATCATGAATCAAAAAAGTCACAAAAGAAGATTTATTTCATAATGCATATCATGAATCAAAAAAGTCACAAAAGAAGATTTATTTCATAATGCATATCATGAATCAAAAAAGTCACAAAAGAAGATTTATTTCATAATGCATATCATGAATCAAAAAAGTCACAAAAGAAGATTTATTTCATAATGCATATCATGAATCAAAAAAGTCACAAAATTTTATTTCATAAAGCATATGTTTATTAATACTTTCATTTAATTACAAATAGTTTCCCACATTCTTAAAAAAGTTGCCTCTGTTCTTACCAATATTAGTAACATTTTCTCCATCTGTAATCTGCATTTCATCTTATATATAGAAAAACTTACAAAAGATGTAAGTTTATTTAAAAAGGGTTTTTTTGTTTTTTGTTTTTTTTACTGATTTCATTGTAATATCGCTCCCAGTACAACAGATTGCCATGTAATATCAAACTTCAAAAAGGAGCTAATTTTCTCCCAAATATGTTTAACAATTTTGCATTCATACAAAAGATGTCTTATGTCTTTATCTACATTGCATGCTTCACATAATGGAGATACATTTTTGTTCCATTTACTTACATATACATTATTGTTCAAAATACCATTAAGTAGTTAATAGTTAAATTCTGATATTCTTCTTTCATATATTACGTTAATTTTTGTGATAAAAACATTTTTCAAACTAGAAGAACTGACATTGAAAAATTTCTTCCATCTGTTTTCATACAATGGTTTTTGAAATTTCATTTTGATAAACACTGAATAGTAAAATTTACTTTTAACATTTTTAGCTGATTTTACAACATTGTTTTTAAACAAAAAATGTATATCAGGTTTTATTTTAATATATTTTAAATCATTGCAGTTAATTTTTCTTATAAATTTTAATTGATTTTTTAAGCATAATATATTCACAAAGAATGTTATTTTTCTTTCTCAATTTATCTAAAAAGTACAATATATTTTGCATTTCCCCATGTTCATTAAAAATGTCCTTAATACATAGAATTCTACTTTGTATCCAATTTTCAAAGCAGTGTTTTTGATTTGTATTGAAAGAGTATGTTGTTCTATATAAACTGACTGAGGAACTCATCTCTTTTTAAAGTTTTTATATCTACTAGCTTTTTGGATCTGTTGAAAGCTGAAAATATATTTCCATAGAAAGTGGGGAGTTTTAACATTTTGAAAAAGTTTGAATCTAAAAAATTATACTCAGATGTTTTTAAAGCATCAAAAATAAAGATATTGCTGTAAAATATCATTAAGTGTTCTATGTGTAACACTTTCTACATCTAGTATTCTACTAATCCATGATGCTTTGGCAGCATAAAATTTACTTTTGATATCAATGATACCAATACCGCCTTGCTCAATTTACCTGTAAGTGTATTTCTTTTTATTCGATCTCGTTTTTTTTCAATTGAAGTTATATATTAGTTTTGAAACAGCTTTTAAAAATTCATCTTTAGGGTTTTCCAAAGTAAAAGCATTATATAGTATTTTTGAGATTGCCAATGTAGTAATTATTGTGCATTTTCCAAATGATGTAAGTTTCTGCCTTTTCCAAATACTTAGTATTTTTGTCAAACTTTT
Organism: Ostrea denselamellosa; assembly: GCA_024699665.1. Classification (NCBI taxonomy): domain Eukaryota; kingdom Metazoa; phylum Mollusca; class Bivalvia; order Ostreida; family Ostreidae; genus Ostrea; species Ostrea denselamellosa. The sequence continues at coordinate 20,752,662 of JAMZEH010000005.1, read as the reverse complement.
CCAGATTGTTTGTCCAGTTCTTTTCATAGCATTCAATTTTATCATGTCCCAGGTAAATACCAAGTGATTTTCTGCAGGTTCTTGTAATTTTCATGCTATGGAAGTACAAGTCAATTGAATATATATTTATGTATGAGCCTGATAATAAACACTCTTGTTTTTTCTAGGTTTAGTTTAGGTCCTGCGACATTACTAAAAATGGGCAATCACCTCTAATAAATTTTTCAAAGAGTTTGTATCTTTCAACATGTTATACAATCATCTGCATGCTGAATATCATCATTATTATTAGATATATTCGCTTTTTGGAATTCAACAATGATGTCTAGTATCTGCCTCAGTATTTGTATTTTTGATTGAAATATTTGCAATACAAATAAAAGGTAATAACAAGATCAAAAGAAGGAAAGTTGAAGTTTACATGGCAGCTTTCTGACAGACAATGTAGATTCAATTTTATTAAAATTATAGCTCAGGGTGGAAGGGTTGGGCAACAGTAGGGGATCAATGTTTTACATGCAAATACATATGGAACATCTTAGAATATGGGCCAAGGTGACTTAGGTGTGTGATGTGGACCATGGGTCTCTTGTATTATAAGTATATTATATAGGTCTGTACTTAACTGAAATTGTATTAATATGCAAGTATCCCCAGGTAGGGTGGGGCCACAACAGGGGGATGGAAGTTTTACATGGAAAATTTGTTTTCCCTATTACAGCAGGGCTATGAATACTTATGTTAATATGCAAGCAGTTAGCATCATTTTTGAAAGTGGAAGGAAGGAGGTAAGGGGCAAATGGAGAAAAAAAGTTGCTTTCATAATTTTCTGAAAAAATTCATAGCAAAAGATGTTGTTCTGCCCAAATTCCAAAGTCATGAAAGGGTGGGGGTGAAGGGAGTGTTTATCTGTACACTCAGTATATGAATTCAATGGAAACTTGCATATCCACTGCTATTCACCTCTACTATCTAGTAAATCAATCTTTGTCAACTTGGTATGTGATACTAGCAGGATAAGTATGTCACATGTTACGAAACATCCTCCACCCATCCAGTTTTTACATGCCTGAAGATTGATGCATGAAATGTGATTTGATTTTTTTTTTACATCACTGCATAGAGGTGGATTGGTACAATGACTTGAGAAAATCTAACAAACTGAGTGAATATCCACATACTGTAGAGGAAATATTGTGATGTTCAATAAGTAGTTTTCCACTACCAAACATCAGAAATATCATTTAATTACTCATATTTTTGGTAGAAGGATATTTGCAATATTCTGAAAAATATCTTCAAATCAGGCACATATTTTTGTATTAAACATAAATCATCTTTTTCCATCACTAATTTGTATACAGGAGTTGCCCAAGTAACACATAATTTTTGTAAATTCTTTTTCTGAAGAGTTCCAAAATTTTATAGTTCCGATACCCAGTATTGAAACTAAGTGAATATTTAGAAGTAACAGGTAGTAAAGTTCTAGAACTTGTAGTATTTTTGCCATTTTATTGAAAACAGGTAAATTTTGAACAATTTCTGGTATTCATAGTTGGATTAGTTTGGATAGAGACAGATATTGAGGATTAGGAGGGTGGAGATAGAGACAGATATTGAGGACTAGGACTAGGAGGGTGGAGATAGAGACAGTTACTGAGGAATTGGAGGGTGGGGATAGAGACAGATATTGAGGACTAGGAGGGTAGAGAGAGAGAATGCTATTGAGAACTAGGAGATAGAGACAGATATTAAGGACTAGGAGGGTGAAGATAGAGACAGATATTGAGGACTGGGAGGGTAGAGATAGTGTCAATATTGAGGACTAAATGGGTGAAGATAAAGACAAATTTGGAGGACTAGGAGAGTGGGGATAGCGACAAATATTGAGACTAGGCGGGGAAGATAAAGACAGATATTGAAGGCTAGGAGGGTGGAGATAGAGACAGATATTGAAGGCTAGGAGGGTGGAGATAGAGACAAATATTGAAGGCTAGGAGGGTGGAGATAGAGACAGATATTGAAGGCTAGGAGGGTGGAGATAGAGTTGATATTGAAGACTAGGAGGGTGGAGATAAAGACAGATATTGAAGGCTAGGAGGGTGGAGATAGAGTTGATATTGAAGGCTAGGAGGGTGGAGATAGAGTTGATATTGAAGGCTAGGAGGGTGGAGATAGAGACAGATATTGAAGGCTAGGAGGGTGGAGATAGAGACATATATTGAAGACTAGGAGGGTGGAGATAGAGTTGATATTGAGGACTAGGAGTTGGGGATGGAGATAGATATTGAGAACTAGGAATGTGGAGACAGAGACAGATACTGAGGATGGAGATAGTCAATATTGAGGACTAGGAGTTGGGGATAGATATTGACAATGAAGGTAGGGATAGAGACAGATGTTTGGGACTAGGAGGATGGAGATAGAGACATATTGAGGACTAGGACAGTGAGGATTGGGCAAAGTCTTGTACTTGTACTGATAAACTTTAAGGTACCAAAAGGATACCATCTTTGCAAGTCAAGGGTCAAGGGTTTTCAGTCCACCCTGCTCCTCGCCAAGCTTGGGTAGTGGAATGGACCAAAAATAGAGATACATTGTGATTTGTGTGTGTGTGTGTGTCTATAGATATAGATATATATAATTTTTTTTTTTCAGACCCAGTTTGTTTTGAAAACTTCTATGGGTAAGTTGTAACAGCTTAATTTCCTATTTTGAAAGAGGAACAGTCATCTACCAAAATTAAAATGGTCTCCACACCTGTTGAGTGTAGCAACTACAACTTATGATGATAATACAAAAAAAAAAAAACAACAGTGAATATAGAACCATTCATACTGGTACCTGAGTACATATTTATTTTCCCAATCACTCTTGGAACTCTCTTGGGAATGGATTTTTACAAATATGAAAATTGCATATAATCCACTTGCATTTTTAAGCAGATATGCCATACACTGCACAATCAAGTTTACTTCTTTCTTTATGTTTGCAGCTCATTGTTGAAGTTGCCAATTTAATCACTAATAAGAAGTTTTGGTGATAGTTAAAGCCCTAGGCAGGCATTTTGTAATTTACTCAGACTTTCTCGTTGCAAACCTCTGAAAATGTCTCTAATGTTCCGTTTGTTGATTGATTGTTTGTTGTTTTCCGCCACACTCAACAATTTTTTAGTTATCTGTTGGCGTCCAGTTTTTGTAGGTGGAGGAGAGAGTCCCAGATACAATGTACCCGGGAAGAGACCATCAACCTTCCGAAAGTAAACTGGCAACTTTCTCACACATATTGGTGCAAGCGAAAATTGAACCACACCGACTAGAGGTGAGAGGCCTTGTAATTTTGAGCGCGATGCTCTAACCACTCGGCCACAGGGGGGCCCATGTTCCATTTGTGAAAATCTTTTGGGTATGGATAACATTTGAAAAAACTGTATATGATACTCTCCGTCATGCTTTACAACCTCTGATATTAATTTTTTCATATAGTTTACATTGTATGTTTTCATCTTGTCTGTTAACTCTGTGTCCTTCGTATAATTATAAAGTGTGTACAGTACTCCCTTGATATATTGCCCTCTGTTATAATGCCACCCCTCTTATTGCCTGAAAATTCTAAAGAACAGGTTTCTTTCAATGTTAATACCCCCCATTATAATGCCAACCCAGCATAATGCCATATGCCACTGATTTTCATGAAGAAATGCACTACCAGATGGAAAAAGTACTGAGAGTGTCATTTTTACTGACAATTTCTGATAATTACTGCGATCGTGCTGTAGGTGCTGATAATTTCTGATATTTACTGCCATTTTTACTGTGGGTGCTGAGAATTTTAATAATTACTGTTGTCATGTACTGTGGGCGGTGAGAATTTCAGAAATTTACTGTCCTCTGTACTGTGGGTGCTGCAAATTACTGACATTTACTGTCCTTGTTGATGGCCTTGTGCCAACTGAAATTGCACTGCAGGCTCAATATACAAGGTAAGATGTCTTTTTAAAAATAGAAAAATTCTAAAATTTCCATTTCTACTGCATATATTGTTTTTCGGCTTATTGAGACGATTACAATGATACCAAACACTATATATGTCTTTAAGGAAGCCTGCATTTTAAAATATTTATATTTATCCCCTTCCATATTCTTTTGACTTAAAACATGCTTGAATTCATGGTCTACAAATAATAATTCATTAAACCTCCTTTATAATCACCATTGTAACAGATTTTAATTAAAGATGATCCAATGCAACATACTTATAAAGAATATGCATATTGAAAAATTAGGATGCTCTCTCTATAAAAAGTTCAATAAGTTAATCACTTGATGGCCTATTTTCCAAATCAGATACATATTTCATTAGCAGGGCTGCCTGGATAATACAAAAGTCTGTGTATAAGATGTATGTATAGTCCATGCAAATTGGAAGGGTTTTCACAACATGAGATCTAAGCTGCAGAGACCCTGGTCTGCTGCTTTGATCTATTGTTGTGAAAATCCTTCCAATTGGCATGGATTACACACAATTTAAATGCACAGGCCAATGTATTGTCTAGACCCCATGTCTAGATATAGGCATTCTTTATAAACTGCATTTTAATTTCACAGCTGGCACAAGGCAATCCATAAGGGCAATAAATATCAGTAATTTGCAGCACCCACAGTACAGACAACAGTAAATTTCAGAAATTCTCAGCACCCACAGTACTGACAACAGTAATTATCAGAAATTCTCAGCACCCACAGTAAAACTGGCAGTAAATATCAGAAATCATCAGCACCCACAGCAAGATCACAGTAATTATCAGAAATTGTCAGTAAAAAATGACACTCAGTACTTTTTCCATCAAGTAGTGATGGGCGAATTTTATGGGATTTACATTAGCTCAATAATATAGCCAATTATCAAACACCCATCAGTATTCAAACCTGTACTTCAAAGGCAATGGGATGAAGTGCAGCAGGCTGGACAAGGTATTCAGGTGGTCAGGTTAATTAAACATAATTGCTGAATGAAACTCATGATTAACTAAATGTTGATACAAATTGAAACAAAAAAACCCCCCAAACATTTATAACTGAAATTTCATTTGATTGATCAGGGAATTGCCATTAATGGTGAATTCATATTACCATCCCCACTTTATTGCTCAAATTGGTCTTGAACAAAAGTTGGCAATATTTTGAGGGAGCACAGTAGATGGGTTCCCCCAAGCTATGCAGATGATCCGTCACATTATGGTTTTTATAGAAATATTTTTGGATCCTAAATTGTGAAATACTACTATTTTTTGTGAACTTGGACGTTATCTACATGCATATAATGATCTAGATAAGACGCATCTTCATATATTTACATTTCCAATTTTTTTGCCGTTGATATTTATACTAATTGAAATGATGACCATTTCCTCATGAATGTGAATGATGTGCATATGAATCTTAATAAATATAGTACAACTACTGTTAAAGCTGGGAATATTCTGAAAGAAATGAAAGTAGAATGTAAATATAGAAAATAAACTTCATTTTTGGAAATACAAGAGGGCATGAACAGCAATGTTTTATGCTAGCATACTTTTTATTGCAATAACTTTTGAAATATAGTTGATATAGCAATAAGTTTTGAAATATTTCTCTGCATATATATAAATTTTATTTGTGCATGTGTAACTGCTATATATTACGTAACAGGCATCCATTAATTATAGTTTTTCTCTCTACATACACTATCCTTTGTAGCTGGAGAACTGTAGCATTATAGTTTTATATTTTAGTCTTTCACAAAGACTAAAATATAAAACCGTAACGCGACAGTTCTCCAGCTATATCTTTTGTAATGTGTCCCAGATAGGGCCTGGATTGGCAATAAAGTTTTATTAAATTGAACAACCAAGATGATTTACGCCATGTTTGTGGAAGTAGTCTTTTCTGTGTTGGACAGACAATTCATTATTTTATATAAAAAAAAATGAATATTTTTTTGGTGGATGATGCATTTTCTGAATATCCTTGTAAATAGGGTACACATAACTATATAACTGACCTTAATGTAAAATGTAATGCATCAGAACAGAATTGATATTTACAGAACATATGTTACAGTGTAACTACACCACAAGATGCATCAGTAATGTCCACAAATGGACCCAGCTTTGACGGAGGAGAAGGAGGAGGTACATCTGGAGGGGTTATAGTTGGTATACTGATAGTTATCTTTCTACTAGTGACTGTTGTCCTGGTCATAATAATCCTATACCGCCGAAACAAATTACCAGAAAGGATGGAAATTTTCATACCAGAGAGAATAAGAGGTATATCATACTAGCATACTGAGAACTATCTTGTATGATGTGGAGTGAAAGTAAAATACATTGTAATTCTATGATTGCTATTTCAGATATAAGGTCATGTCGTGATGGTGAAGAGACCAGTATTGCTGGTGAGTTAGATTGATTGATTATGTATCGTTTAACGTCCTGCTTGAAAATCTTTCACTCACATGGTGACATCACCATTGCCGGTGAAGGGCTGCAAAATTTAGACCTATGTTCAGTGCTTATGGCCTTTGAGCAGGGATGTATCTTTATTGTGTCACACCTGCTGTGACATGGGTCCTCAGTTTTTGTGGTCTCATCCGAAGAACCGCCCCATTTAGTCGCCTCTTATGACAAGCAAAGGGTACTGAGGATCTATTCTAACAGCCTGTATCCCCATGGGGCTGAGTTAGATGGTTGTTACTAGGTGAATGTTTTTTAAGTGTGTCACATAAAATGCATATGAAAGCAGTTATTTTTGTTTTTGTTTTGTTTTGGTTTTTTGGAGACCATAGACTGAAAACAGATTAAGGTTAAAATATGTGTAATGTTTTCAATCTTTAGGGATTTCCATGCAGAGTTCAGTGAACTATTTATTAATCATATCTAATATGACAATGCACCTCACAATATTATTTTGCAAGGAAACACTAAAAATTTGAAATGTGAATTTGAGGTTTTCAATTAAAGTATTTCTTAGTGTATGATAACTTATCCAGGTTTATTGAAATACATTTTCAAAAGTTTGATATGTATATACTTCAGCTACTGGAGTGGCAGACCCAATGTTTGTTGATACAACTGCCCAAGGTAAGACACCACCATTTACATATTTTATTCAAAGGACGTGTTGATAAATAAAACAGTTGAAGTACATGTAGCTTAACCAAGCTACACTATTCCAATTGTTTCACTAATTATAATAATCACAATATCAGTTGTTCTACAGCTTTTTTTTTCATCATATCCAATTTCTTGAAATATTGTTGGCTGCCTTTGTAAACCACCCAGCATGGAGGGGCTTCACAACAAAGAGTCTCCGATTGAATTTTTTGTCAATGACTCTCTGGCTGTTAGAAACAAGATGGACAAGATAATTTTAATGCAAAATGTCAAATTGGCAGCTAATTTTTTAAATTCTTAACTAGTCCCAAAGAGATCATAATATGAATTATTTTTAGTAAAATTGGAAACAAAATCAACAACAAATTTAATTTGAAAACTCAAAAAACAGCATTAACATCATTTATGTTAGAGCACTTAAGAGTTTTCAAATAAAAATTTTGAATGTATGAAATATAATATCCATAGTTTAGGTTTGAATATTGGATGTGTCCAGTTTAAATTGCAGCAGAACTTATAAAAATAAATTATTTTAAAATCAGCTGGCGCACCTCACAAGATCTTAATCTTACAAGTGCTACAACATGAATATCGAGAAAGTTCAGAGAAAACATCTAGAAATACAGACATCAACTAAGTCAGGGGCCTCTGTGGCTGAGTGGTTAAAGCATTGTGCTCAAAATCACAAGGCCTCTAACCTCTAGTAGGCGCGGGTTCGAATCCTGCTCGGGCCGATATATGTGAGAAAGTTTGCCAGTTTACTTTTGGAAGATTGGTGGTCTCTTCCCAGGTACATTGTATCTGGGTTCTCTCCTCCACCAACAAAAACTGGACGCCACAAGATGACTGAAAAATTGTTGAGTGTGGTGGAAAATAAACAAACAATCAATCAATCAACTAAGTCTGTTTATTAAGAAGATGCTAGACTCGGGGAGCCAACAGCATTATCAAATATGATTGAATTAAGTTTAAGAATTGAAACATTATTTATTGCCAAGATTGCAGAATGTGTACTTGAAAATTGTATTAGTTTTACACCAGATTTAATTATTAATATACTGATAAACATGGAGTTTCCAGTAGCTGGGCCCCATAGGTAAAACTGGTAAATAGGTAAAAGCAACCAACAGACCTCTTGTTGCTCAATTTTTTTCCACGCCCCTCTAAATCTGGTCACGTTAGCTGTTTTAGAGTTCTTTATTTCTCAGAGGATGTAATGAATTTTACAAGATAGAACAGTCTTAGTACATAGTGCAGAATTTCCTGGGAACAACAAATAAAATTGTTTTCCCGAAGTTAAATATATCACGGATGATTAAAAAAAAGTCTGGATTTCTTGAGATTTTAATATAGAAAATCTGAAAAATAGAGCCAGGTTTTCCCGACTTCCAAAAATAAATACCTGAACCAGAAGGGTAGGGTCATGTGACCAAAAATTCAAATGCAGCCGTCTGGTTGGTGGAAAGTGATGACGTCATTCCACACCAAATTCAAACCGTAAATTCAAATGCTGCCTTCTGATTGGTCGAAAGATTGATGACGTCATCATGTGCTAAATTCAAACCATGGTCTATATCCCCCACCCTAGTACTGATATCTTTAATTATTTGAGTTTATGTTAACTTGGCACTCCATATTTCACACTCCTTTTATAACCATTGTGATGAAAGTCAAGAAGGAAAATGCAACTGTGTTTACAAACTCTGTACAAAGTGTCCATGGGAGTTGATATTTCCTTTCTATAATGACTAGAACTGCAATTCACCAAAAAATACATATTTTCTATAAAATAATTGTTTGGTTTTTTTGGTGTTTTTTTTAAATCATCACTTGGGCAATTTCATGATATTTTAACAGGGGTGACCATTAATGTGATTTCACTCCATTATCGGCAAATACAAGTGCAGTTGAATTTCGGTATCTCGAACACTGATATCATGGATATTCAAAGTGATTTAAAGTCCCAACCACTTATTCTTAAGTATTTTTGCCCTCAATATCTCGAATCCTCAGATAATTCAACGTTTTTTATCGGTCCCATGGAGTTTGAGATAACGAGGTTTGACTGTATTTTAGTAGTTTATTTTGGATGACAACTGAAATATGAAAAGTACTGCTCTACAACCAAAGTATTACAAGACTGTTTACTTGAAGAACATTGTATTTAAGTTATTGTTCGTTTTATTTTCTTTTTCAAAATGAGATATGATTTTCTTGTTTTTGGACTCAAGCTGATATATCTTTCGGAAGGTTAGTGGTCTTTACCTGGGAACATTGTATCTGGGTTCTCTCCGCCACCAATAAAAAGCTGGATGCCACCAGATAACTGAAAAATTGTTGAGTGTGGTGGAAAACAACAATCGATCAATCTTGTTCTTGGTGGTGTTTTTTATAGTTCTTGTATGTGTCATTTATTATTTGTAGAAGAACATGGAAGGAATACATCATTGATGAATGAACTCTTAAGATACGTATACCATATTTTGAAAAAGGAACTCAAAGTGTACGACTTGGAGGAACAACTCATCATATATTCAGCATCCTTGAAGGAACATTTTGAAACAACTTTGTTGACTGGTCTGACCAAGGTAAAAGATACCGAGGATTATAATGAATTAGACCTGAAGGTCGTGTTTGCCTTGCTGATGAATATGTGTAGCAACATTAAGCCCCCAGCAAGAGGATGGGGTTACATGCCTCGTGATGATGATTTCTCTATTGGGGCTGACCTAGAGAGGATTCGTACAATATGGAATGAGTATTGTGAAAATCACTGCAATGTTCAACAGCTTCATGATGTATATGGAAGAATGCATGAGAAATATGGAGGAAATCCCATGGAAATAAAGTCAGTAAATCTAGAAGAAGGTGAATTCAAGGCCATTAAAATTAATAGTAAGGAGGGTTTTTTTTTCTAATATTGCAATTGAAACAGTGATATGATACATTCGATATAGTTATGTTGAAATGTTAATATGATACATTAAACAATAGTACACATATTCTTTAAAACTCTTTAAAAAAGTGAAATAGAGTTCAGGATTACTTTGAATCAAGTATATGAAACTGCATGGAATGAACATTTATATAGTGATACCATCTTTTCATATTTTAATTTCCAGTTGTTCATTTGAAGAGAGATTGCAATGTTGAAGATGGAATTGTTGTGACAGAGAATATAAAGTCAGTTTTGATGCTGTTGGAAACCTCAGATATCGTTATTTGTAGCGGCGCCATTGGTTGTGGTAAAACAACTGCGATGAGATACATACACGAAAAGTACGAGGAGGACAAAGGATGGCGAACAGTTTGGTTAGAGGAAGATGTTAATGAAGATGACCTGAAGGAAATTGAATCCAAGGATAATGACCTGGAGGAAAATGAAACAAAGGATATGTTGCTCTGCTGTGACAATCTGTTTGGAACCTTGAACTGTGGTGTGTTTTCATTTGAATCTGTAAGCAGATTTGAAAATGTTATAAAAAGAAAGAGGGAAAGATGCAAAGGACACTTTAAAGTTATATTAGGAATACATCAACATGTCTATGAGGAAGTCTTGAAACTTGGTAGACCACAGATTTTTGAAAACCAAAAATCAATGGTTGATATGGATACACTCCGTAAAGTAGAACTGTTATTAATTTGGAAAGAATTGAAAAAGGATGGCCACTGTGTCCGTGATGCAAGCTGTTACTTTCAAAACATTGAATTTTCCCCCGTGTTCAAAAAACTGTCTCTAAACCAAGGAAGTGTTGGGAATCCTTTCTTACTTTCTATGTATACTCACCACCACGACCTGTTCACTGATGATGGCTTCACGAAGTGTCCAGTAGCAACACTAGTGTATCAGTTCCAGAGAATGAGAAGTGAGAATAAGACACTTTTCTATTCTCTTGTTTACATTATGTATGTAGGAGTGCACAGAAAAGGTGACGAGATCCAGGATTGGGCAGGCTCGATTGAATCAAACTTGACAAAGAGCAGTATAGAAAAATGCATTAAAGATTTCCCCGGGTATCTGTCTGATGACGATAACACTGTAGAACTTAGACATGAACTGCTGAGTATAGCACTTTTTAGAGTTTGTTTTGGGATTGAAGAAATGTTAAGTTCACTCGTCTACCACTGTAACGCGGAAACGGTTCTTCAGCTAACAAGACTCAAAGAAGATTTTGACAGTGGCTTTGTCAATTGTTTGCCATCGTCTTACACTAACAATAAGGTGGAGGTATATTTGTTGAAAAGGATTGCAAATGCTAAAGGTGTTAGATTCAAGAGACCAACATATATCAAAAGAAAGTGGAAAAAAATTCATACTAGAAGATGAAAGGTGTTATATGCATGTATATTGCCTTTTCTTGGATTAGCATGGAAAACACAACTCAATGCTCACTAATTCTCCTCGCTTGTGAAAATGTTATCTTGAGGATAAATTGTTGTCATTCAGGCAATTAGATAAGATACGCCATGTGGGTCGTGGAGCCCTATTACTCTTATTATTCACCGAAATAGTGTTAGCGCTCATATATGGCAAGAAATCGTAACAGAACAGTTTACCCGAGTGGCAATTTTTGTAACCAGGTTACACAAGGGAAAAGGGTTACTGTAGTACATTTCTTGCCATGTCTATTAGCTCTATGTAATGGCTGCTTCACCTCTGACTCTTAACCCAGTTTCTGTTTAGTTAGTAAAGCTCAAGTTTTAAGACATGTCGAGTTCTTGTGTAAGACCTTATCAAATATAAATGCGAAATTTTTGTCTTAAAAATTTGCATTTTAAACAAAATTTTAGTTAGTGGTTTAATTCATTGTGTTTACTGATCCGTGACTTTACACCGACTTTTATTTGTAGAAATTTTCTTCCGTCTATCTGAACTTTTATTGGAGAAGCGTTCCATGAATTGTCGTACACGAGATTTTTAGCTATCGCACGATGTGCTTTGTAACATCAAATGAGTTACCTTGTGTAGATCGTACGAAAAATTTTCGTGTGCGAAAGGGTACAAAAGCGGAACGCAGGTTCATCAGATGTATCCACACAGTGTGTGTGTCGGGCGATTTTGATTTGTGAACCAACAACTTAGGGTCAACATAGATAACTTAGTTCGTATCTCGTGCAGTCCCAGTTACTGATGAGCCATGTAACAATGGCCCAATTCCAAAATTGATATGACAACGGACAGCAAAGAAAATCGACAATCCAATTTGTTAAAATGATTCTAATTTGCACACAATTCACACAGTTCTAAAAAAAAAAAAAAATCAAAAAAAAAATCGAATTGTCTCGTGTACATTGAATTGTAGATGAACAAGAAATAAATCGCTATCAATGATTATATACAGTCAAACAACATTGATCTCGTGGTACTAACTGAAACATGATTAGGATTTGATACAGATAATTCCGTTTTGACTGAACGTACACCAGATGGATATGATGTAATTCACAAGCCAAGGCTGGAACGTAAGGGTGGGGGTCTGGCCATTGTCCACACAAAACAGATTAGCGTAAGGCCCCAAAACAAAGATGACATGTCCACATTTTGAACACCTATAGTGTTCTGTTTGTGTAAAAAAAAAAAACCCCAACTTTGTTCGTCTTTGTGTCGTATATCGCCCAACGCCATCGAAATCTAACCATTTGCGGAATTCAGTTTTCTTTGAAGAATGGACAGACTACCTAGACAGCCTCGTGGTAAATCGCGAGGAGTTACTAATTACAGGTGATCTCAACTTCCATCTTGATGATCCCAATGACAAAGATACCACAATGTTCACGGAGATTTTAACGGAACGGGAATTATTGCAGTACGTTTCCGATGCAATTTGGTGTTCCACAGGATTCTGTATTAGAACTCGCCTGTACTGCATGTTCTATAAACCAGCTGGAGAAATTTGTCGGAGGCATAACGTGTTATCATTGCTACGCGGACGACACTCAAGTATACCTGATCAATAACACCGAACAAGAGCTGGGACAAACTTGCAGACAGACTTGAATGATGTCTTTCAGACATTGACAACTGGATGCAAAAAAACATACTCGAGCTAGATCAGATGCATTTGTTGTTCTTTGTTTTATTGTCTTACATGTAAAGCACTGTAGTGTATTTGTTTTAATTAGATAAAGCGCTATATAAATGTAGAGTAATAATAATAGTTATAGTAGTAGTAACTTAAAAGCTACAATGAAGCTTGAATTACAGGGGACTATCTTTACGGTGAATAAACAAAGCAGTAAATTGTCACTTTTCCCCCTCATTTGAAAAATTATAAGTACGGAATTTTGATTCAATAGAATAAAAAACAAGAAAAGATTTTGGAAACTATAGGAATGATTCGTGACTGACAAAAGATGATACGGTATCTTTACATCTTGAATTTACTAACCGGGAGGGGGGGGGGGGGTAGATGAGGGGCATTTAAAATCTTTTCTAAGGAAAAATTTAGAATACCATTTTCTCTCTCTCTCTCTCTCTCTCTCTCTCTCTCTCTCTCTCTCTCTCTCTCTTTGCCAATGTGAAATGCTGGTGGTTTAGTTGTATATTGTTTAATGTCCGGCTTGAAATTTTTAAAACTCCCTTCGGCAAAAAGTTCGATACGGTATGGAAATTAGACCCCTACCGTTTAGAAGCAACTCTTTTAAGGTCCTACCTCTCGTATCGTCATGGTGAACTGAAAGTAAAGTCAATTTAACGGCTATAAGCAAGCGTCAAACATTGTCTACTGCTTTTCAATGCGAAAAGTTGGTAAGAGAGGGACGGAAGTGGACATAATTTCGGGGTAGTCCCTTTTTCCTTTGTCAATAAAGTTAAAAATAGTAAATATTATAATTAGCAGCAAATTTGATTAAGATCAGGTACAAAGGGAGGTAATAGATCTTGAACACTATTCTATTGGTCTCTACTTTATTTACTTTTTTTTTATAACGTTAAACATGGTAACTTATTCATACGTTCGTTGTATCAAAATTTGTTGAAAGTAAATGTTGTACATAATAATCGAATTAACACACACACGCGAATAATATACGTGGGCGTACTCTCAAACGTTCACAGTGACATTTGTTCATCCATATGTCCTCTCCTGCTAATCTGTAAATTACCGATCACGGTGGCTCAGTGGTAGAGCTCTCGCCTCGTGAACGGAAGGTCGTGAGTTCGAGCCCCGCTCGGGCCGGCCGCGTCAAACCTAAGACGTTAAAATAGGTAGTGATTGCTCCTTCGCCAAGAGCTCAGCATTACGAAGTGAGAGTCACGGGTCTTTCGGATGGGACCTTATAAACGGAGGTCCCGTGTCGCAGCAGGTGTGGCACGTAAAAGAACCCTCACTGCTAAAAGCCATTAGTGCTAAGCATAGGTCTAAATTTGCAGCCCCGTCACCGGTAATAGTGACAGACGCCGGATAGCTGAAAAATTGCTCAGGCGACTATAAATAAAACAAACAAACAATAATCTGTAAATTTTCAGTGTTGTCACAATGTGGGTGACAAACCTTAGCTGGTTGAAGTGGAGGGAAGGGGGTGTGGTTTCAAAGTTGTTTTGACATTGTTATTGACTTGCTAAACTTCCCGTTCCAACCTGCACCAAAACCCACAATTGTGCCCGTATTTATTGTTTGTAGGGCTGCACACTACCCTGCATTCAGAGCCACCGCTTTTTCCCGCACAAGCGTGAGAGGGTACATCAGCAAGGAAATTCTTGTTTGCATAATCATAAAGTAATTATGGGGTTTATATACTGTATGTTCCCCATAGACGTAACTCTGCATAACGTAGAGTTGAATTGATTAAATATTGTTTATCGTCCCGGTTGAGAATCTTTCACTCGTATGGAGACGTCACCATTGCCGGTGAAGGGCTGCAAATTTAGGCCAATGCTCGGCGCTTACAGCCTTTGAGCAGGGAAGAATCTTTTACGTGCCACACCTGCTGTGACACGGGACCTCGGTTTTTGCGGTCTCATCCGACGGACCGCTCCATTTAGTCGCCTCTTACAACAAGCAAGGGGTACTGAGGATCTATTGTAACAACCCGAATCCTCACGGGGTACGCAAAGTTGGATCTTTGTCGCGTGGTGTGACCAGATGACCCAAAGAAATGTAAATATTCATGCTTTTATATATATATATATCTTAACATTATCGCTTACATTACATATAATTCTCCTATATTAATGTTTGTGTTAATACAACTACATTTATCGGTTATATTTGACTCTATATTAGCATATTAGTCATTGTATGTGTGTGATGCAGGCCCATAGGAAAGTACTATTGTCAAAACAATAGAAGTAAGCCGATACAAATATTTATCAATTCATTCAATTACATAACGACCACCTTGTTTCATGTGTCCTTTTATGGGTAAAGGTTATTCAGACACACCAGTACCTGCATCACTCATGGGTGATGGCAGTTTTGACAATTCTGTTACCATAAATGAACATTGCTGCAGATGTTTACACTGCGCAGTAGAATTGTCCCTACAGCCAATCACGTAGTCATTTTGTGTATATATGAGCATGAAATTATAATTTGAGATGAGAATAAGATTAGATTGACTCTGGAAGAGAGCAGAGAAGTAATACTGACATTTAGACTTTGTTGGTATAAGCCTAAGATCAGTTTTAGTTAACGAACCTGGAACTTTGTAAATTACTGTATGAGTTTATGTTGGTTATAAACTCTGAAAAACACAACGCGGAATTTTTCAAGATTTATTTCTTGAACATAATCTTGTTGCATCTATTGATTATTTGGTGCCTTATGACCAGGATGTAAGACGGAAGTCTAAGACGAATTCAGGAACCAGAGAATAAGGTGGTAACATTTTCCTTTTGAATCTTTGTTCTATGACTCGAAGCATCCGAGTATGAGTATAGATAAAGAAGCTTTAACTGAGGCTTTAGATGAATTAACAGCAAGGTTTGGAGTTAGACATCAAGATGATGAGAGAGATCTCTTTACGAGTCAAATTAAGGCAATGACTGCCGCCCTGTCTATACCTATGTCATCCCTGGTAACTCCATTTGAAGAGGAACCTAAGAAATTTAAACAGTGGGTTAAAGAAGTAGAGAAATACGAGTAAAGGTAAACAAAATAATGAAACCCCCACCATGGCCTATATGAGATGTAGAGGGGCAGTAGGTGATTTTATTAAGAGATATTTAGACGAAACAGAGGCAGCAGAGGGCGTTCCCAGTTGGAATGATTTAAAGAAAATATTAAAAAGTAGATTTATTGAGATCACTGATGCTCAATACGCGCTCGCAGTAATGAGACGAACAAGACAACCAGACAGTGAAGGAGTACAAAGACACAGAACGTCTTGTACAACTCGCGGGACAGGTCGCGGTAGCTCAGTGGTTAGAGCGTTCGCTTCGTAACCTGGAAGTCGTGAGTTCGAGCCCCGCTCGTGCCGTGGCCGCGTCAAACCGAAGAGAAAAATAGGTAGTGATTGCTCCTTCGCTAAACGCTCGGCATTTAAAAGTCAGAATTACGGGTCTTTCGGACATGACCTTAAAAACGGAGGTCCCGTGTCACGGTAGGCGTTGGCACGTTAAAGAACCCTCACTACTACGACTCTGAGCGCTAAGCATAGGTCTAAATTTGGGTAGTTCACCTACAGCTGGTGACGTCTCAATATGAGTGAAAAATTCTCGACGGGACGTAAAACCAACAAACAAAACAAAACAAATAAACAACTCGCGGAAGACGCTTATGACTCAGACCAAATAAAAGACCTTGGTTCAGCAACAATTGGTTGACATATTTTGTGACGGACTGTCGTATGACTACTTGAGAATGAAAATCTTGAGGGAAAATCCTAAAATTTTAGAAGCTGCTGTAGAGGTAGTTCTTAAGCAACATCAGCTCAGACAGAGACTGACTTTACGTGGCACAGATACCACTAAGCCTGTTGAGAGTCCAGTTGAGGCGCGGTTTGATACCACCCCTCATTTCTTGGCTCGAAACTTCGGCCCTACATTGTGTACTCCTCGAAAGGAAGAACCTATGGAAATAGATCATTTTAGAGGTGTTCAATGCCATAAATGTAAAAAGAAATGTCATGAAGCAAATAGATGTCCTGCTGAAAGACCACAAAAATCTCAAAAATATTCCTCAGCCAAAAATACGAAAACAATTCAGTAGCTCAAGACAATAGGAAAAAAAGAGATATAATGTTGGCATTGTCACCAGTATGGCCATGTAAGAGCCGACTGTCACAAAAGAAATGGTCGAGGTCATTGGCAAAATGAGAAGACATATCGAGAGAGAGTTGAACCCCAACAAGACGTCCGAGATAGATCAGATCAGGAAAACTAGGAAGAAAAAATCGTTTTAGGGCTTTGTTAGATACAAGAGCTGCAGTATCCCTTATTAGTAAAAAGATGTTTGATAATCTCCCTTTTCAACCACGAGTAAATAGAAAAGACATTCCCTTTCTGCAAGCTGCAAACGGAAACTCGTTAACTTCAATAGGTTCAATAGAAATGACCTTTAGAATTGGTGGAGTTGACATGACACAAAAATTCTATGTGACGGACGGATTCAACAGAAACTTGATCCTTGGACGAGATTGGATGACGAGGCATAACGTTCGTCTTTATTTTGATCTTGGACTCATGCGTATAAATGGGAAAACCTATGCAGAATTAAAAGAATATATACATATATCCACCATTGTAAGGACCACCAAGAAATTGACTATCAAACCTAACACTGTAACTGTGTGTAATGGGAAGGTGAACAATAATTTTCCTGTTGAACAAGTGGATTTCATGGAAGTCCATAACATTGACAATGAATGTCTAATGGATGACCCTATCAAAGACTCGGTATGCACCATGAGAGATTCTAGATGTATTCCCATCATCATAGTGAATCAATCAAATAGACATTATACGATTCCTCGAGGTTACATTGTGGGACTAATGACCACAATAGACACTATTGAAATCTGTGAGATCCAGAATGACACTGACAAAAAGGTAAAGATCAATGTACCCAAGACTCCAATAAGAGGCGTGATCAGAAGAAACCAGGACTTCTTTACTGAAAAGGACAGTGACTTAGGTCTTACCAACACTGTAGACCATGAACCTCGCAAAAACACACCTTATAGAGTCCCTTTAAATAAAAGGCAAATCATGGACAAAACAGTAAAGAAAATGCTAGACGCCAAAATTATTGAAAGATCTCAATCTCCTTGGTCATTTCCTTTAGTAGTTGTTAAGAAGAAAGATGGATCTGATAGAATGCGTGTAGACTTTCGGACATTAAATAAGATTGTCAAACCAGTTTCTTTTCCATTACATTTGATAGATAATATTCTATGTTAGAAAAGGCTAAGTATTTCACCACTTTAGATCTTAAAAGTGGGTATTGGCAAGTTACACTAGATGAGAAAAGCAAAGCAATAACAGCATTTGCCTGTCATAAAGGCCTATTTCAGTTTAATAGAATGCCTTTTGGTTTGAGTAATGCCCCAGCGGTCTTTCAAGAACTTGTGAACATAGTTCTTCAAGGTCAAGAAGACTTGTCGATAGCGTATTTAGATCATATTGTCTGAGATAGAGAAACATCTTGAACATATACAACAAGTATTTGATCGTCTCAGAAAACATGGTCTGAAATTAAAACTCAAAATGTGTAGTTTCTTCCAAGAACAGACAGAATATTAAGGCTTCAAAATCAATGAAGGAGTCGAACCAGATCCTAAGAAAGTAGACGCGATTAGACAATTACCAGCACCAACTTCTTTAAGAGAAATTAGAGGTTATATTGGTATGTGTAGCTACTATAGACGTTTCATCCCCAACTTTTCACAAATAGCAGAACAGTCGCCGGATAGCTGAAAAATTGCTCAGGCGACTATAAAACAAACAAAAAAACAAACAAATAGCAGAACCTCTCATTGACTTGACTAGAAAATATGCAAAGTTCAAATGGTCAGAGGTATGTCGCAAAGCTTTTGATTACTTGAAAGAAAGTCTTGCAGTAGTTCCTTTGCTGACTTATCCTGACATAAATAAACCCTATGTCTTATACACAGACGCTAGTGACGAATAAGTCGGTGCTTGTTTGACTCAGCAAACTGATGAAGGAGAAGAGAAACCACTTTATTATCTTTCACACAAGTTGAGCAAATCTTAAAAGAAATGGCCAACGATAGAGAAGGAAGCTTACGCTATACACTCCAAAAACTTGACCATTACCTGCATAATGCCGAGTTTGTGATTAGAACGGATCACAAACCCCTCGAGTATATTTTGGATTCTCCAATGCAAAATAAGAAGATACAACTTTGGGCGTTGAGCATAGCTGGATATAACTGCAAAGTTGAATACCTAGAAGTAAAATACAACTGTTGTGCCGATCTTCTTTCTAGACTTCCCACAGATATTAAAGATGAAGAGCCAAAAGAAGACTTAGAGGACAATGATGAGCCTGATTGCAAGGACAATTTCTTTGAAGTAAATGTACTTCAATTCAAATACATTTTGATTCCACCAAAGAAATGAGCCAACTGTCAAGCCAAACAATCTGATGAATTGATTAAACCCTTTATAGATCTTCCTAAAGAAATTGACATACAGGAAGCTCAAGAAAGTGATATTCAGATCAGAAAATTGAGAAACAGATTAGCAAAAGGTGCAGCTACAGTAACAGAGGGAAAGAAATTTCTGAAGTAGGCCTTATGTATTATCTTTCGGATGGAGACTCAGAGTCCCCAAACCTAAGACTCTACGTTCCAAGAGAATTAGAATCGTTAGTAGTCCAACAATATCATGATGGATTGGGTCATATGGGTGTTGGATTGGGTCATATGGGTGTTGACAAGACATATGATGCGATAAGATCTAAGTACCACATGCCCAATTTATACAAAAGACTTCATACATACATAGAAGGACATAACCAACCATATTTCAGTTTAATCGCCGTAAAATGGCTGAAATATTGCCAACACGGCGTAAAACCCCATTCAATCAATCAATACATAGAAGGATGTTTAGTTTGCCAGACACGGAGTAGTAAGAAAACTCAACCACCACTTCAAGAAACAGACATTCCTCTATTCCCTTTCGCCAAGATAGGACTAGATTTGTCAGGACCATACCCAACAACACTATCCGGAAATAAATGCATCATTTCCTTCATCGACATTTATTCTGGTTGGCCAGAAGCATTTCCAGTTCCTGATAAATGTGCGGATAATATTGTCCATCTTGAAGAAATTTATTCATGATATGGTTGTCCATTACAAATATTAACAGATAACGGAACGGGGGACGTCAACAAAGCTGTAAATGAGACTGAGAGAACTGAACATAAATCATATCACAACATCTTACGATAGTCCACAAGGAAATGGGAAAATGGAAAGGTTTCATCGCACCCTTCATGATGTGATGTCCGAGAAAATGGTGAGTGATGCTCAGACTTGGGATATTTATTTAAATCAAACTTTAGCTGCTATCAGATTCCATCCTATTGACTCATCTAAGTTCTCGTCATACTATCTACTATACAACCGCGATGTAGTGCTACCATTGGACACTTTACTGAAACCAAGACGGAGATGCACTGGAGAAGATCAACACCAGATAATCCTACAGGAACAACATAAAGCGTTCTTGTTAGTTCATCGGAATATGAAAATGTCCAAAAGAAAACAAAAAGAACAAGCTGACAAGAGAAGTGAAAGAAGTGAAGACATTCAATTTCAGGTAGGAGACCCGGTTTATTTAAAGAATAATAGAAGAAAGAACAAACTAGATAAGAAAGGGCTTCCATATTATATAATTATACAACAAAAAGGATCAGTAAGTTTCATAGTGAAAGACCAATTGATGGGAACAATTACAAAATGCCGTGCTCGACAGTTGAGACTGGCTAACTTAGCACAATAGCCAAACCCTAATCATGAAGGAACAGAACGGCCAATAAGAAAAGCAAATTCTGAAGTACCTCCATCATACGAGGAATCATTGGAAGAGGAAATTCTGGAACCTCTTGATCGAGAAATGCGTCATAAGCAGAAGGCAAGAGAAGAGTCAGAGGATGAGGAAGACATCCCATTAACAGAGTTACAAGGGCGACTTCGTGCCTAGAAAATTATGGATCAAGAGCAAACAAAGACGAACTTAGACAGTGACGTGACGGAAGATTACTATGAATCAGATATTGATGAACGAGAATTACCGGTTGCGAATAAGCAAGTCCCTAAACGAGAATTTTTAGATGAGGATATGGAAATAGATGTGTAGCATCAGTAGGTCAAGGCTTCAGTACTAATGATATACCAGTCCCTTTGCCCCGGTTGTCTCGAAAGCAGCCAATTCTGTACCTAGAAAGTCAAAATTAAATGAAAAAGAGAAGTTAGCAGGCTTATTTTTAAAGTCTGTGGCTAAGTTACTATCTTGATAAGGAATGATGTCAAAAGTGAGAGAAGAGTTGGGTGAAAAATGTAAATTCCATCTGAATGGTTCACTCATAATGACATTGTTTATTACAGATGGGACACCAGGTGCAAGAGGAAGAAAATTATGAATTCGAATTATTAGGTCTAGATACGCCAGATCCAGGCAATGTAAGGATCAGGTATCGCAGAGGGGACGTGTTTAAATATCTGCAAATAGACCTAAATGAAATTCTCATTGAAACTGATTACAAGGAAACTAGTGCTAGGATTGAAATTATTGGAGAAATAATGGTAAACGCTGAAAGGTCGGATGGTGAATTTGATGATTTAATGACCGATCCGAGTGACTCTGAACCTGATCCAGATACAGCTCCAAGTATAGTTATTGTTGAACAAGAAAACAACAACGAGGAAAACGTTGTTGAAGATAATGAACAGTTACCTGCCCTGGTTGACGTTGAATGGAATATTGACACTGGTACTCCCATCGGATGGTTGTAAATGATTTTTAACAATAGCACTCCAATAAAGCTTCAAGCACGCTCTCTTATACCTTCGGTTATGTTTATAGAATGGCTTCATGGAAAGAGGAAGTGGATAAACTATATGCTAGTGGCAACATATTAATGTCAAATGCGGACATCATGTGTCGAGTAGAATTTCAAAATCACCTATTGACATACTGACATTGGGCTTGTGATGCTTAGGACATCACGGATCTTTACTTTTACCCCCGTATTATAATAGAAACCCAGTATAATATGACAGATATTTTTCAAAACTTCTTATAGGAACTCAACACTAACTGTTTGTGGGACCAATTCAATCAAAGGTTTCCACAGATAACTAAATATGATATTCCCCCTAAACTTGGGAATATCAAAGAATTTCCCCTGGATACACTTTTGGCGGAATTGCCAACAACACATTTTAAATCCATGAAAACTAAACCTTGGGTGGAAACCCCTTGGTTCTATATAACAATCATTTCGGCAAGTTTATTGGCAATTATGATCCTCTGGAAATGTATTAAAATAGACATAGGATTAGGAAAAAAATTTTAAAAGTGCAAGTGTCTGGGATGCTGTAATGAGTCGGAGGACAGGGAGAACAAAGGAGATGGTCCACTTGAGGTGAACGCACCATTAGTGAGTAAAGTAACAGGCGAGATAGAATGGGTGCCACTGGAAACAATCCATAGGAATAATTCCACATATGACAGCAACTCAAAGAACTGTAGGAACGAGAGAAGTGAAATTGCACGAAATAGAACAAGAAAACATTCATTCAGAAATGGGACAAAGTTAACATGGAAAAGAGCCAATCATGTCGCTCCTTATCGTCCAGATCCGTTATTGCCACGAATCAAAAATTGAAAAAGACATTACACAATATATATAGTGTTTTGATGTACAGACACCATATCCCTAGCAAAACTGTCAAATCTTGAAAATCGAATATGACTTTAAAGTAAATCTTAAAATTTAAATTTCCATTCTAAATTATTCATGTACATTACAATAAGCAATGGGACAGTCATGATTTGAAATCAGTAGTGACTGTTTTTCTGGCTGTGACACAATTTATTATTTTCTGTTATAAAGAAATTTAAAATAATTTTCATTTTTTGTTATCAAAATTTAATGGACTAAATGGGTAAATTTGGAGGTAAAGTGTCGTAGATTTAAACCTATTCATTGCGATCAGGGCCGTAGCAGTGAGGGTTCTTTACTGTCTGTCGCGACATGGAACCTCGGTTTTGAAGGTCTCATCCGAAAGATCCGTAACTTGCATTTAAAAACGTTAGAAATAACGAACAGTGATCAATCTGATAAATCCTACATAGAATATATAACCAAGAATAAGGCAAATACGGACCCTTGGACACGCCCGAAGTGGGATCAAGTGCCTAGGAGGGGAAACATCTCTTGTTGACGGGTCACACTCACCGCGAGTCCCGTATCTTGATCTATGAAACAGAGTAATTCGTAGCTGAGTGTTACTATGTTTAAGGTTTGACGCGGTCAATGTACGAGTGAAATTTAAACCCACAGAATACCGGTTATGAATCAAATATTCTGACCACTGAATCACCGCCATCGTTCTTTATGTGTTCAGCAGCAAACATGGTGGGTTTGGGTTTTTTTTTGTAAAATAGTGTATATTTGTGTGTTTATCGTATCGAATTTCGAGGTCCATTTATATGTCCACAGTAACTACTGTTGTAAATGGTTTTTGACCTAGTGAAATGATGAATTAAGATTAATGATTGTAAACCATAGTTTTTGACAAAGAAAATTAAACGCTAAAGTACTTTATCACGCTGGATCGGAGTTATTAAACAAATTGTAGGTCAAAGTATCACAGATAGTTTCCACAATCGTGAATCAGACATTTATTGTAGTAAATGTTATAGTCATTTTAAAAATCCATACGATCTAGTATATGTTGTGATTTACGGTAGTTAATACATTGGTTTTCGTTTGATTGATTGATTGATTAGATATTGTTTAAAGTCCCGCTCGAGAATCTTTCACTCATATGGAGACGTCACCATTGCCGGTGAAGGGCTGCAAATTTAGGTTTATGCTCGGCGCCTATGGCCTTCGAGCAGGGAGGGATCTTTTACGTGCCACACCTGCTGTAACACGGGACCTCGGTTTCTGCGGTCTCATCCGAAGGACCGCTCCATTTAGTCGCCTCTTACGACAAGCAAGGGGTACCGAGGATCTATTCTAACACCCCGGATCCCCACGGGGTTGTTTTCGTTTGTGATTTGTATGCTTTACGTTTATTTAAATATGTGCGCGCGCGCACGTGTGTGTGATTTAATGGCCATGCCGACTTTCAATTTAAACAAATGTAAATGTACCTAAATCAAATATAAATATAAGGGGGAAAAATGTAGAGCGAGTCATTTGTTGAATATTAAGGGCGTGAGTGAACTTCCATAGCTGGAAATGCTGCAATTTATTTTAATGTACATATATTAAAGACTTGGAATATAAGCATTGTTCTTAAGGTTTGTTGATAAACATTTGCAAATAAAGATTTTTCAGTAAACCATTCTGACTACCCTTCTATGTACATATATATTATTTCATTTATCTATGTAATACTTCACAATTACAATTATTACAGTTTTGTGTCGTGCAAATGATTTCTCTCTCTCTCTCTCTCTCCAGGGTAACAGCTAGTATTTGTTGGATTGATTTTCTTAAAATAAAGAATTACAAATTAAATTGCTACTAATTATATGTTTGGTGCATGATAAATTCTGTCAGCGTGACGGAGTATCTTATCAGTTCTGTATGAGGCACACGTGGAAATCAACATGGCGATCCCCACAAAACCCCTACCTCTGGTATGTTTCCTCTGTTTCCTGCAAATGACGCTGTCCGAAAAACTTGGGGGTAGTCTTCCAAATTTTGAATTTGATTTTGATGCACTTCCCGGAACTCAACACGAGTTCAAGATCTTTGTGAAAGCCGGAGGAGAAGAATGTTTTGTACAGAAGGCAGCGCAAGGTGCTAATTTACACGTTCAATTCGAGGTAAACAAATGCGCAATATACAGTTAAGCTATTCGGCGTGGATATGTTACGCTGTTGTAATATGTCTGTACCTCGCCATTTCCCTTTCAAATCAATTTTTAACATTGTAAATACCCTGTAGTATTATGAATTTTGATCTATGTGTTCTTGAGATAAAGTACCTTGGTTGTCGGGTGTATTTAGGCCTGTCACTTTACCTGTAACAGGTAAATTACATGGGAAGTCAAAGCGCATCGATTAGTTGGGGATTTTATTTATTTATTTATTTTTTTATTTTATTTATTATTAGTAGTATTTTGGGTTTAGAAAAAAGGCATAGGATAACATATTCCATTTTTGGGTGTCCTATTTAAAAAAAAAAATATCCTGTATTGTCAGTGAACATAATGATAAAATTAATAATGATATTTCTTTTAAAAATCGGGTATTTTATTTAACAATGATTAGTTAGATTAGCATTGTGATGTCATGTTGCATTCATATTTCTATGACAAAAAAAAAAAAATTAAACCTTCGCTGTTAAAAAGTATTGCATTGAATTAAATACAAATAAATCTTGTACTGTAGTATTGCCAGTTACTTCAAATCAGTGTCAGTGGCGTAGCTAGTCTTGAAGTGAAGTGTACGCACAGTGACAAATCCAGAATAGTCTGGAACCGTCCTAAGGCCCCAGTGGGTCCAGGGTAAGGTCCTGGTGGGGGCCTAGGGGGCGAAACCCCCGGAAGCTCATGGGTATTGGGTCTTTTTAGGTTACATTTATGGGTTGTTCCGGCTATAAAATCATGCATCATAAAATTAACAATCATTTTTTTTGTGTGTGTGTTATCAAATTGATGTGTACACCCAGGCGTTTTGGCGTCAATGGCAGCTACGCCAATGAGTGTAGTTTATGCAATGAAGACTTATTACTTAGTACAGTACTCGTATATGCTATTGATAAATGGCTTGAAAATGAAACAAAGATTGAAAAAGAGATAAAAGATAACCCATGATGTAAGCTAAAAGACGTCCTTGGAATTATAATGATTTATAGAGATTATGTTCTAGGTTTTACGGGGAGGGGACAGGACCATCAATGTAGTGTTGATTGACCCTAACTATCAAATCATCCAACATCTACCCTATCAAACGGACGGCAAGATAGACCATGTAGCGGTCATGTATGGTCAGTTATATACATCTAATTTCTGTTGTCAAAATTAGAACTTTTTGTAAGCATTTACTACATGTATCTTAAACAACATGCTTACAACTTGGAAATACTTTTAGGTGCGTATCAGTTCTGTTTCGACAACACCATCAGTAAATTGGCTGGGAAGCTGGTGTATATTTATATAGTAACGTACGTCCCCGAAGAATGGACTAAATACGTTGAAGAAATCGAGAGTGTCAGCGCCTCAGTACTCAATTTTACGGTAAAAATATCACATTTCTATACAAGTAAATAAGTGCATGTATTTATACACTGTAGAAATGTTTATCAATATCTATCTAAAGATGAATTGTCTGATAATTATCAGGTTTGTTTCCTCCACTTCCATGTTATCTTTTTGAAAGGGTGCTTTGGCTGGCGTTCAGACGTCAATAGAGCAGGTAAAACTTCATCAAACAGAGAGCCGCATGCACGTCATAAAAGACTGGTACCTCGTGACGGGAAATAACAGATACATCATGTATTGGTCCATTTTCCAAATCTGTGTCGTCATTTTCACCGCAATATTTCAAGTGTTTTGTCTAAGACGATTATTTCGAGTACCAACTACGACGCCAACATCGAAGCCTAGAGCTTGACGAATCATCAGATCTATAAAATATTCATTTTCATTGTTAGTACACTCCAAACCATGTAGATACATAATAGACTCCAGTCAAAGAAAAGTAGGCAGTTCACAAGGTCCATAATCATCGAGTTTCAGTGCTCAACCCAACCATATCTATATACACCACTCAATATATCAGTCCATCGATGTATATATATGCACACACCACTCAATATATCAATCCACTGATGTTCTTATGTCTTTGTGTACAGTTAAGTAAAATAAATTAGGAGTCTTATTGTATTGAACCCATTTTTATCGAAGGTGACAATCTGATAAAATCACCCCGTGAGGATCCGGGTTGTTAGAATAGATCCTCAGTACCCCCTTGCTTGTCGTAAGTGGCGACAAAATGGGGCGGTCCTTCGGATGAGACCGCAAAAACCGAGCAGGTGTGGCACGTTAAGATCCCACCCTGCTCAAAGGCCATAAGCGCCGAGCATAGGTCTAAATTTTGCAGCCCTTCACCGGCAATGGTGACGTCTCCATATGAATGAAAAATTCTCGAGCAGGACGTTAAACAATATATAATCAATAAATCTGATAAAATCAATCTGTAATATAATGAAAGGCATCATGCAGTATTACTGACGAGGAGAGTTGAAAGTGTGAGAATCTATAATTACAGACAAGCCAAAGATTACTCAATAACTCCTTATAAAACACTAAAAGTTGAATAAATTAAACAAAACATGCGAAGTTCTTAGTTAATAGTGGTTGTTCAACTAGAGCATCTCATTTGATTCCATGTATGCAACAACTGGTCCTTACGCAAACCAATGACCCTCAACTTGGTCCCGATGGGATCTAGGTTGCAATAGGTCCTCAGTACCCTTTGCTTGTCGTAAGAGGCGACTTTAGAGGCAGACCTTCGGATGATGCAGCAAAAGCCGAGGTTCCGTGTCACGGTTGGTGTTAAACGATAAAGATCCCTCCCTGCTGAATGGCCGTAAGCGCCAAGCATAGGCCTAGATTTTGCTGCCCTTCTCCGGCAATAGTGACGTGGCCATACGATTGAAAAATTCGAGAACGAGACGTTAAACGACATACAACCAACCAATCAGATCAACTTTGATGATATGGAGTGCCAAATTATCATGAACTCAAATAACTGAAGATATCTTTTAATTCATTTGATGCGTGCAACTGTTCAATTACAGATATCTTCAAGTAATTAATGAAATCGGTTAAAAATTCTTAATTATTACGCGCATTAATTATTAATAGCATCGATTATTCTGTTGAATTGTTGCGCGCTATAATTGAATTGTTGCTTTCTTCATTCAACAATTGATGCGCGCTACAATTCAAAATAATTGGATTGTTGCTCTCTTCAGTTAATATCATTAATTCAGTTGATGCGTGCATTAATTCTAAAGGGCAACTATCTTACTACAGATATCTTCAATTCGGTATATCATTGTACACAAGCATTCAGTAAGTATTGCATAACAATCCCCTACCGCCCCAAGTCAAGACGTTTGCGTATTCTGCGTGAATAATCACGTCATCAGTTTAAGCACAAGAATAACCAGGTCACATAAAATAAAGACATACATGACGGATTCCATTTCCATATTTTTATGTCCAAGGGCCATAACTATAGCAGAACTAAAAAAAAAACCAAAAAAAAAAAACAACAAAAACCCAACAACAAACAAACAAAAACTAATCAATGGACAGGGACAAAATTAGAATCAGATCTGAAACTTGTCATGGTAAGGCAATGTACCAAATATCAAATGAATATCTGCAAGCATGACAAAAATAAATAAATAAATGTGGAAAACAGTATTTGAGTTAATTTTCTAAATGCAAGGGTCATAACTCAGCAAAAATTCAATGGACCAGAACAAAATTCAAACTTAATCTGCAACTTGTCATTGCAAGCAATGTACCAAACGTAAAATGAATATCTGCGAAGCATAACGTTAAATAAAATGCGGACAACTGATTTGTCAGACTGAAAGATTGCAAATCCTAAGGCCCCTCCATCTTCATCGGTAAAGGACTAATAATTAAAGATATCTTCAACTGAAATGATGAGATCATCAAATCATTTATATCAAGCTCTAAATTAATTTCTGCAAGCAATATTTCCACCAATTTAATGCGAGCATGTTGAATTGATGAGGGCAATAATTGATTTGATGTGCATATCAAATCAATTATTGTGTCCAATAATTGAATTGATGAAATCTTCAAATAATTGAAGTTTGAGTTTGTTGGAGCTCCATAAAAATAACCTAAGTTTTAGTTTACAACACACTGCATCATCATAAGCAACTCAGGTGAGCCAAGCATAAGTTTCTAGTGTCAAAAGATTTATGACTCGCACAAGTAGTGGGATAGAAGCCTATGAAAGGACAAAGTTGACACTCCCAAACTTAGATAGCAAGGGTGCGATGACTTTGAAATTAGTGGTAAAATAATTCATATTGTTTAGGTGTATTTAATGCATCATTAAAATTCATTGAAAACCCTTAATCTAACAACATTGGATTATAGTTATAGAAGTATCTACGCATCAGATGGATCACAATGATAATCAATAACAGAACACTGTCCAATACATGTAATTACACAGGCAAGTACTGTTGGTGGTGAGCATATGATTAAAACAATCAGATTATCTAGCACTAGAAAATAACAGTATCTATCACAAGATCACTGGTTTGTATTACTAAGTTGCCAAGGAAGATATATGATCATTATATATTGCACAACAACCAAACTAGGTTTCAATACACAGAGTGAGAAATCCTTACAGCATTGTGGAATCACATGTACCTATGGTGAGACACTGACTTCTTTCAACGTGCATCATGTGTGAAAAAAAAAAAAATTCCTGTATGCAAAAAAAAAAAGAAAAGTTAAAAACATGCTAAATTTTCATACGGACATTGTTTTCTACTTTCATTCTACAATATTTAGGGCTTTTTCTTAAAATATCAAACAACTGTTAAAAAATGGATTTCATGTTTGATGAAATTTAAAAATCGCAATCTGAGTATTCTATCAAATTAAGGTGAAAACTCTTTTCTATTAAATGTCCATACAAATTTTCAAAAACATGCATACTGTGGTCTCATCATTTCTTGTTAAATACGAATTTTTGTCATTGTTCCAGATCAAGAAATCAGTTGATCAACAACATACAATTTCTGCTCATAAATAAATAGCTTTCCTTGAAATTACATATCAGTGTAACTGCATTCTTTGACGAATCCACGAAAGTTTATGCCAATGAAAACTAATGAAACCAAAGTATATTAAAGCATTATCAACATTTCTACCTATAAAATTTAAACAATATCTGACAAATAGAAACTTATTGTATAAATCAATTGATAAGCTAGAGGTTTGAGTGTCATCAGCACTGTTTCATTTCCCACTAGTTTTACATTTACAACAGAGTCTTGAATTAAATTCTATTCATGAATTGTTTAGCTTTAACCACGCAAAAATTCAGGAATTAGAGACTAGGAACCAAGACACAAGAGAATAATCATTTCTGATGAAAGTACAGTATTGCTGATTTTTCGTTTTTCAATCAAGAACAGAAAGAGATGAATTCAAAAAAACAATGTAAAATGGAGTTGTAAGTATAACTTCTTTTTAACAAGTTTTTCATCAACCAAATTTTGTTTGCCATCATATGGTCTGCCTTCGTAGACATAATTATTCTGTTTGAGACATAGTCAAGGTCCATGAACGATATCTTTGCTCTTTCCACCATATTTTGTACATCATGCACTAGATGGTGTGTTGGTTTCAGAAAACTTAATATAACAAATGTAAAAAGACTTCATCATCAAGAAAATATACATTTCATCATATCTAACTACACTTTTTTTATCTCAGCATACAAGAGTTGACAACAATCTGATTTAGAAACCAAGAATAAACTGAAATTCTTGCACTGTACATATGTCAGT
The DNA here is from genome assembly GCA_024699665.1 of Ostrea denselamellosa. NCBI lineage: Eukaryota > Metazoa > Mollusca > Bivalvia > Ostreida > Ostreidae > Ostrea > Ostrea denselamellosa. Next base: position 20,721,765 of record JAMZEH010000005.1, on the reverse strand, counting down.
TATGAAAATTTTCCAAAAATGAATACTAAAAAATAAATTTCAATACAAGCATTTAGGAACAACACACATGATTGTATTTGGACACTTCAGTGAAACATTTTTTAACGTATTCATTCACATTTTAAAATCTAAGAATATATCTAAGTCATGATTAATAAGAAAAAGTAATGTTTAAAATATGAAAAAAGAAATGCTTTGTAAATCAAAAGTAGATTCCTGAATATAACACTCATAAACTTTAATAAGGAATGAAAGTAATTTCTACACATTTTATCTGATATGAAGTTGGTAAAAGCGAAAAATGTCCAACTTCACTTAATATCATATAAAATGAGTAAAGATTATTTTAGTTTTTAAAAACAACCAATGTAATTTGATGAATTATAATAACATGACATGAATATTGTCATAGCAACAACATGGAATTAGTAGAGCTTAGGACATCATATGACCTAACTTCAACCATGCTCATACCATATAAAAATGTTAATCAAGTCAAATGAACAATCGAACTGCATGAAGAGAAATCATTTAAGAAATAAATGTCTAAGTTATTGCATTATGGGGGGGTATATAAATAATGGAAGTGTGGGACGATTTGTACAGATAATCCATGTTCCCATTGTTTATACATCCCCAAAATACAAACAACATCAACAAAAATTTCTTATACCTTAATTTTGTAAACTAAAAAAGAATATTGATTTCATGTTTGGAATACTTTCAATATGAAAGCAAGTGAGTTCCAAAGGAGGATTTATGAACACCAAACTAGCAAAGGTTACTGACAAAAAAATTAGTGAATGTAAATATTCTTGATTAACAGTGACAATTTATTTAAAGAAATAGTTCATCACTGTATTCAAGCAAAAAAAATAAAAAAAAATAATTTTAAATTTTGTTTCTCGGGCCAAAATTTCAAAATGAAATGTGGCAGGCAGGGTTTTTTTTTGGTCTTTGGTCTTCAATATCTCATTTCTTGTCAGTCAACAGACAAATCAAAGATATCAACTGATTTTTACATTTTCTCTTGCATAAATTATAATTTGTATTTGACTTTAAATGTGTTTCCAACCATTAGTATAAAAGGTAATTCACAAAATACCATATCAACAAGAAATATATATTTGTCTATTTGTTAGCATATGAAAAGGGAAATAACTAAAAAAAATTTCAACCTGGAAAAATATAAAATTGAGTTATTCCCCTTCTCAAAATATAAATAAAATTGATCAATGCGGCAGTGTTTGACATGGTGCGGCGATGCTTGAAAACTAAAGATTAATTTATTATTATTATTATTATTTTTTTTTTTTTGCCTCAGTAGCAGTAAATTGAGATCTAAATTTTAAGTCGGACTCTGCAAGGTTGGAATACAAATAAATCTGTATGTATTAATGCAACCATTAACAATATATTAAACAACATGCACTTGAGTATTCAGATAATGAACCATAAAAAGAACATGTAAAATATATTCAAACTGCCCTATATCAAGAAAAAAACAACTCATTTTATTTTGGAATACTGGCTAAGCCGAGGAACCAAAGACTAGTCAGCTGATCTTCACCTCTGTATATTGAAAGTTTTCAGTCTATACACATCATTGAGTGCATGATGAGTGCAAGAAGGGAAAACAGATTACATGGTAATCGGTGCAGCTGGCAACTCAGAAACAAACAGCCCATCAGGTGTCGGAGACGCCATTGGAGACTCGTTCCAATGCCTGCAAGAAAGCAAGGAATGAAAAGCAAATCTAAGGAAATATTTAATGGCTGGATACTCAATGTCGGGGACATCTGATAACTGTTGTTCTTTTATATTTATATTTGCTAGTGACCATATTGCAGTTTTGGTAATAAAAATTTTCATAGTTTCATGCTTTTTTTCATGAATTCTAAAACAACAATTTTTATAATGTACTGTGGTATCACTAGATTTCAAGGGGGCTCAATATTCCAGTGAAATTTTTAAAGTCCATACTCCATGAATCAAAAAGACTTTACACAACTTATATTGTGTTTTAATGTAGAGACACCTTATCCTTAACAAAACTGTCAAATCTTGAAAAAAATCCAAATATGACTTTAAAGTAAATCTTAAAATTTAAATTTCCATACTAAATAATTCATGTACATTACAATAAGCAATGGAACAGTCATGATTTGAAATCAGTAGTGACTGTTTTTCTGGCTGTGAAACAATTTATCATTTCCTGTTATAAAGAAATTTAAAATAATTTTCACTTTTTGTCATCAAAATTTAATTGACTAAATGGGTAAACTTCATAAATCTATTCACGGTTTATTTCACTGCAAAACATAAGTCACTGACATATATTCATCTCGTTTAATTATGAAATAAAGTATGGCAGATGAGCACAGACTCTCATTAACAAATAATTTCAATGCTTTAACAAAGAAGCATTTGCATGCAGATAAAGTGAGATGCAGTTTCAATATCAAATATGTGTATGTGAAAATGTGGGCAACTGAATTAAAGAGCCATGACTGACCAAAAATGCATTATCAGGATCATATTTTCAATAACAGTACTGCATACTGTGCTGAATGCTTGCTTTACTCCTGAGTAATGTATAATTTGTGAAGAAACTAAAAGTCAGGTAAATTAGAATAAGACACATGGAATTTAGGCACGAATGTTCCTAAACTTAATAAATGCTGTTGAATAAAGCTTTGTGATTCTTGCAGTGCTTACTGATCAATGCAAATGATGTTAAATGATTTCTAGGGTTTACTTTTATACACAAGAGTCATATTTGTTTATGGTGTTACTTACAAAAGTCAACTCTTGCACTTGTCTGTAATATACAATGAACATCACTGGTCATGTCACTTTGAAAAGAGTACTTGGACAGTGGTTCAGTCTAAATAAAATTTTACTTTTACATCTGTTCACTCTGTTTGCTAGACAAAGAACTAATGAAGTGGGGCAATGAAAACTGGCAGTCACTACCACATACTATAACTTATTTTGTAAGTGAGCAGCAAACATAACCGAAACCAAAATGGAAATTAGTGGCGAGCTACGATTTGATTTTAATCCATACATCCAGGAATTGGTCACTCAGACTGTGCATATTTCTTGTTTTCTTAATGCTCTTATTTTGTATGCATTCTAAAATGCAAGTGTTCTTGCAGTGTGACAAATGTACTATAATATGTGTACCACAATAAGTACACTGTAATATAGGACCTGAAGTAAGTGTACAACAAGTAAACTGTTATAAGTGTACTGTACTAAGTGTACAACAATTAAAACTGTTATAAGTGTACTGTAATAAGTGTACAACAATTAAACTGTTATAAGTGTACTGTAATAAGTATACAACAATTAAACTGTTATAAGTGTACTGTAATAAGTATACAACAATTAAACTGTTATAAGTGTACTGTAATAAGTATACAACAATTAAACTGTTATAAGTGTACTGTAATAAGTGTACAACAATTAAAACTGTTATAAGTGTACTGTAATAAGTATACAAAAAGTAAACTGTAATAAGTGTACGACAACAGGTAAACTGTAATACATGTAAGTGTAATGTAAACTGTAATACATGTAAGTATACTGTAATGAAGAGTTCTGCAAGAAGTTACTGTAATAAGTATATTGCAATAAATGTAATGCATTAAGTATTTGGAAATAAGTGTACTGCAATAAGTATATTGTAATAAGCATACTGCAATAATATAATGTAATAATTGTACTGCAGTAAATGTATTGTAATAAGCCTTCATCCTTAGTACAAACCTCCTTTGCAAACTGTGGAATCACGAAGGATGCCTTATGAATTTCTGAATTGTAGTACTTCATTTTCATCTTCTTGATTTCACTCTCCTCGTAAACTCTTCTAGGCTCATTGAATTTAACATCCTAAATACAAAATATTTCAAACAATAAATCAAAATTCTCATTAAACCCCTAATTTTCTTTCAATAAAGCACTAGTACTTTGCATTTAAACTTGAAAAACATGCATATCCATTAGGAAATAAAACAGCAAAGATTTAGTAGCATTTCTCACTAACAACTGGATTTAAGGAGTTTGTTCTTACTGGGTTGGTACTGGAGAGAACAAAACCAATATGTCCTCCGGTGTAAGTAGGAATAAGGGTATAGGCATACCCAACAGCAGGAAATATCTGTCTGCAGATCCCCATCAACTTCTGAATCAACGGAAGATCAAGGTATAGATTTTCTCCTACAACACAAAGGAGTCCAGCATTAGTAAGCACCAAATCCAGCAGGTAAGTGATGAATCTGAGTATGATTATCTAAAGCCCTCCAATACATGTTTGTACAAACAAGCCAATTCAGGGACTTATGGCTATATTATATGTACTTAGTTTTACTCTCTTCTTGCAAAGTTTTATTTACTAATTAATCACAAAAAAAGTAATGACATCCACAAAGTTCTGAAACCATTATAAATTGATGACCTTGTGGGCTAAAAAAAAAAAGGTCATTTGTAGGTCATAGAGACTAATTTCATACAGAAAGCTCATTATAGAACTACTGGTCACAGTGGTACAGCATTCACTTTGTAAATGGGAGGTTGTGAGTTAGAGCCCCACTCATCTCGCACCCATATCACAGAGGTAGTGATATGTCTCTCATCAAATGCTTGGCATTTAGAAATAAGAATCATGGGACTTTCAGATATGACCTTAAAAAAAACCCTGAGGTCCCATGCCACTGCAGGTGTTGGCACATTAAAGAACCCTTGCTGTTACAGCCATAAGCATATGTCTAAATTTGTGGTACTTCACCTACAACTGGTGACATCTTGGTATGAGTGAAAATTTTTTGATGGGATGTAAAACAAACAATCATTATGGGATGTAAAACAAACAATCATTATAGAACTGAAGCAGAATGTTAGACACCATTTTAAACAATTATGTGATGTATCTAAGACAAAGCCACATATCAAATTTCAAATGAATATCTTCATCCAATGTGGAGAGAAGTTTGGAAAACTGATTCTTGCATTTCATCAATGGGCATAATTCAGTCAAAAGTAGATCAAGCATAATGAAACTCAAACTCGATCTGTAACTATCCAAGACAAAGCCATATATAAAATTTCATTTGAATATCTTCATCCAATGCGGAGAAAAGTCTGGAAAACCCCAAGCATTCATCAAGGGGCATAATTCAGTCAAAAGTAAGTCAAGCATAACAAAACTCAAACTTGATTGATTGTTTGTTTGTTATTTTCTGCCATACTCAAAAATTTTTCAGTTATCTGGTGATGTCCAGTATTTGTAGGTGGAGGAGAGAACCCAGATACAATGTACCCGGAAAGAGACTGTAGCTATTGAAGACAAAGTCATATATAAAACTTCAACTGAATATCTTCCCACAATGAAATGAGAAATATTTGGAAAACTGATTCAGAATGACAAATAGACAGACCGATGGTAAGCTAATAGTCTCCTTTGGTAAAGCCAGTTGGGGGACTAAAAAGTAAATAAGATTGTATCTTGAAATAATGTGTAACAGACAGACAGCAGAACTCTATCAGTAAGAAAGACCTACATATTTGCCAAAGTGGGAGAAAAAAAATAGAAATTGAGTTTGATTCTCATGTCATAAACTAAACTAGTTAAGACTAACCTTGACAACAAATAATTCCACCAGAACGCAGTGCTGCCTTCATGCTGGCATAATAAGACTCTTCATAGAGTCCTGCTGCTACACCTGAAAAGACAAAATCATGCTGTGAGATTTCATATTAAATGAATTTACAATTTTGGTAGAGACTTTCCTGCTCTACATCACTGTGCATTTAGATTTTTTCTTCACAGATGTGCAGTTGTAGAGAATAAGATTTTTGAAAAATGGAAAATTTTTGGCAGATTTTCCCCAACCTAAAGTCCCAAGGGGTTAGGAGTTCTTGAATTTACAATTTATGTTCCCCTTGCCCCAAAGATGCTTCACATCAAATTTGGAAAGAATTGGAATGGTAGTTATCAAAAAATTAAAAATGTTCAACTATTGATGCATGATAACAGACGAAGACCATTTGCAATAGATCACCCAAGTGACTCAGCTGAAAATCTTCAAATAAAATATCTTCATCACAAGAACAATGGAACTACATACTGATCAAATTGAAATGCAAGTATTCATATTTAAAGTAGATGTAAGTCTGCTGAAACCACAAGTCTCTAGGTCAAGGTAAAGCCACAATTGGGGTCTAAAGTTTTACATAGTAAAAGAAAAACTTTTTTCTGAAGAACACAAAGTCTATAATTTTTAAAATTAATAAACAGGTATCTTCATGTAAAGTATTTAAATCACGATCCCAAGATTAGAAAAGGGCTTTTAAATCTTACATAGGATATCTTTGAAAATAAAATCCTTCCCATGAAGCACTAGTTTTAATACAATTTGTCATAGTATACAATTAGTATCCTCATGTCTGTAGACTCAAGTTCTGCATAGGAATTCAAACCAAAAGGTGAAATCAACATGCACACATCCACATATAGTGTAGATTCAAGTTCTTCTCTGAGTGTTTGTACTTGTGTGCATGCGTGGGAGACGGCAACTTAAAATTTTGTGATCTTTTTCTCTTTAGTATTTCTTAGAATCTAACTGAAATTGAATTATGAAGCTTGTATGGATGATAGTAAGGAGAAGCTCTCTCACATGATCCTGGAACCAGGGTGGGTTACACAGGGGTTTAAATTGTAAGTATCTGGTTTAAGGTGACTCATGTGAGTGTTATGGCCCATGGGCCTCTATAGTAATTCATAATAAAATGTGTCTTACATAATCTTATTTACATCTCATACACAACCTTTACCTTTGAGCTAGACTAGAGTGGTCACTTTATTCTATCAAGCATTTTTAGATAATACACATGAAACTGTCTTGCACAGATAATACTGTCACCTGCAACATTGTAACTTAATTATTATGGTGGAGTAAACTGGTAAAAACCACATGATTCTTGTATTTGCAATTCCCATTAATGCTTACAAATCAAATCTGAATGACACACACATAGTTCTTTTCATCTTTTCTACTCATTAACCCTTGTAAAACTTGTAGTCTAAGATGATTAAAATGAGTGGATCATAATTAGTGCCATTGAAAAATAAATGTGAGGGTATTTTTGTGTTAATCTACCATATCTGGCAATACCAGATTCCAGAAATCAACAATAATTAATTACTTTTCAATTGTATACATATTTACTGTTCCTGGCCATGTTTTCTTATAAACACATAATTTTTGGGGGGTGGGGGGTGGGGAGGGGGCAGCAAGTTTCAAAGTTTCTAATTCCTCATTATAATAGCATATCCAGCAACATGCTGTTCCCAGGTGATGAGTATAATGACAAAATCAGCCATGAATATCTGACTTACAGAGCTTACAAACCGATAACCATACTGAAGTGAAACTTGAAGAAATAAGAATAACAAGTTTGTCTTGTATTACCGATAGGGTCTGGTGAATCTGTAATGATGATGTCAAATTGTCCATTGTGTTCCTTCATGTACTTGATTCCATCTCCCACAAACACAGTCACTCTGGGATCACTGAGACAGGAAGCCATGCTGGGCAGATACTGCTTACAGACTTCAATAACCCGCTGTCACAGAAAACAACCCAAATGAATCACCATGATACAGAATATATATATATATATATATATATATATATATATATATATAGAGAGAGAGAGAGAGAGAGAGAGAGAGAGAGAGAGAGATAAATAGATAGATAGACATATTTTGTTTTTAGGTAAAGTGATCTTCAATACATGGTCCTAACTATGCTTTACCATGAAATAACTAGATCTGTCCTACTGGGACTAATACTCCCCACAGGGTTCATCAATGTAGGGGCACATTTGAAATACTATATAGCTGAAGACCACCAAAGACATGTTTTTCCACATTATTAATCTTTCGCCTGTTACAGGATACACTAAATCCTTTGACCTCAATATTTATCACTAATCAAGATGTAACAAAGACTTTACAAATTTTAAGGAAGTCTCTTTAAAAAATGTGTGGACAATGTCATATCTCCAGACAGTAATCAGAAAGACAGACAAATGGACTGACGATTCCATTATACCATTCCTAAACTTATGCAGTAACCTCTGTGAGATAACATATTGTTACAAAATCTAAAAGAAGATGATTACATTCATAAAATAAAAAATAAAAAAACGCCTATAAAATGAAAATATTCATAACTTCCTTGAATGTTAAAAATCTCAATAAAATGACAAAAGCACAACCTCATTTACATACATGAATCAAATCTGTTCATTGATTTTTAAGATATACTCTGGACAATGACAACATCCCCTCAAAATAGAAAAAAATAAACACATAACTTCCTTGAATGTTAAAAAATCTCAATCAAAATTGCAGGTGCACAACTTCAATATTCACATAAAAGATACACAAAGTTTTAATCAAATCTGTTCATAAGTATTAAAGATACACTCTAGACAAATTGTTTACATTTTGGTAAAGGGCATCATGGACATTATAACCATACATTTGGATTTCAACCACATGTGTGGTAGTAGAGAAGATTTTTAAAACTTTTACTTTTTTTTCTTGCAGTTTTGTCCCCAAACCATGAGGACCTGGGAGAGCTATAATTATAAATTTCATGATTTGCATTCCTCTTATCCAAACAATTTTTGCCCTGCCCCTAGTACCCCAGGGGAGCAGGAGCCCTGAAATTTACAATTTGTATCCCCTTGTTTCAAAGATACTTCATACAAAATTTTGGAGGAATTGGAATGATAGTTATCAAGAAATTAAAAATGTTCAATTAATAACACATTTAGTCACTAATCATTTTGGTCCCACCTTTATACCAAACCCATACCCCTGGAATTGCAAAATTTACAATTTTGGTAAAGGGCTACCTACTCATTCTATATATCAATTTAGTTTCAATTTGGTATCAATAGCATTAAAGATGTTTTTTTAAAAGTTTTACCTATCAATACCATATAGAGTTTGGTCCTGTCCTGGGGTCAGAACCTCTATCCCAGGAACCATGAATTTTACAATTTTGGTAGAGGCCTTCCTGTTCTACATTACTATGCATTTAGTTTTTCTCACAAATGTACAGTTTTAGAGAAGAAGATTTTTGAAAATTGGTCACTTCTTGGCAGATTTGGCCCCATCCCTTGGGCCCAAGAGTCCTGAAATTTACAATTTCTGTCTGCCTTGTCCCAAAGATGCTTTAAACCAAATTTAAAAAGAATTGGAATGGTAATTATCAAAAACAAGTTAAAAATGTTCAATTATTAATACATGACAGACATCTCATAATAATGGACACAGCCCAATTGCAATAGGTCACCTGAGTTTACTCAGGTGACCTAAAAAAGGTGTTTGCTGGGGTATTATAACTATAAAAGTTAAAGTCATTGTTCTGCTTCTTTACACTATTTTGAACCAAATTATCCATTTTTTAAAACCCTTTTGTCAACTTTGTACTCTTACACAGTCTTTAATGTGAACATCAACACATGTAATATGCCAAATGGTTGAGAAAATTACCTCATCTATTTCACACAAAATGACCTCCTGAACACTGGTGTTTTTCAGGACTTCTCTAACAACTCCACCATCTCCACCACCCACAACAAGCACCTACAAGAATCATGGTTCAAGCAAAATAAACAACATATAAAATAACACCTTGTCTATTACCTTGAAATAAAATCATATTCTTATTGTTTAAGGAATAAAGTAGTTTTCCTTCATTTTTAGGGAATGGATTTAATTTTAAGGCATATTAAATGAGTATAACCTGGTTTGAGCCAATTTATGCTTTATAATCTCAAAGCAGATTATAAAAAAGCATAACTTCCCCAAACCAGATTATACTATGGCCCAAAATTAAATTCATTCCTTATAATTTAATGCAAAAAGTCCTAATCTTTGTTTATCAAAATGTATATAAATTCTAAAATGATTCACTTAGCAACCATGATGAAGTATTAAGTTGTGAAAGCAGCCATCTTTGTTCTATGGAGTCTATTTATCTAAATTGCAAATGTAGTTATTGAAGGTAAAGTTTGCTATGAACTTCATTGATAACAGAAAATATGTGTAGACTATGCATGCAATGCATATTTTGCTGCCCTCTGAAGATCAACATTAAAGTCACTCCTACAGAGATTGAGAAAATATGGGGTATTGCATTGTTTTGTCATTGACACAGCCCAAAACAAGTCTTCAAATATCAGAAAATGCAATAAGTGGCTTCTGATTTTATGAAAATTTCTACTACATAAAAATTTACCCCTGCATAACATCATTGTTGCTATTAAATCTGACACATGAAAATATCTACGCAAGTGACCTGCTTGCAATCTACATATCAATGTGAGGTAACACCATCTGATTGCTTTCAGGGGCGGATCAATCAATCAAGAAATACCACCCCCTTTCCAAGTGAGAAATGTGTTTCAAAATGAAAAGAGAAATGTTTACAAATACTTGGTATATCATTAATTTGTACAAAATATCTTTGTTTTAATCTATTATTTGAACATCATACAGTGCTGCAATCTAACTTCAAAAGAAAGAAGAGTAATTCTGGATGTTGGTTGTCAAGGGGGTGTGCCCCCATACCAAACCATACAATACAAAACTAACTTGCATTCCCCAATTTGAATTTCACCAGTCAGAAACTAGAATTCAATGCGATATAAAGTAAGTTAGAGCAGTTGAATGAATGAAGGACAGAGATGGATATGGATACTATACATGTAAGCCCCCCTCCCAATTTTTTAATGGTTGGGGCATAAAATTTTTTTATTCTTGTAAATAAAAAATGGTGATGTAATTTTTCACTATAATAAACACTAAGTTATATGACTTACAATTTCATTAAGCTCTGTTGATGGTTTTGTGGAGGGTTTATTTAGGAATTTGTTTACAGTTTACCTGCTGAAGCTCTGTATACCTATAGAGAACTGTTTTATTTTGTGTGTTTAGGGTTTAGTATACCTGTTGAGCATTTTGTGTACCTTTTGAGAATTCTGTTTCAAGGTTTCAGTTAACTGTTGAGTTTTCAGCTTCTGATGAATTTATCAATGATGATACCTGCTGAGGTTTTACTTAGCCATTGAAGGTTTGACATACCTGTTGAGGGTTTGACAAACCTGTTGATTTTGACATACCTGTTGATTTTGACATACCTGTTATGGGTTTGACATACCCACTGAGTTTGACATACCTGTTGAGGATATGACATACATGCTGAATTTGACATGCCAGCTGAGGGTTTAACATACCTGTTGAGTTTAACACACCTGCTGACAGTTTGAAATACCTGCCAAGAGTTTGACATACCTGATAAAGGTTTGACATACCTGTTGATTTAATATACTTGATGAGAGTATGACATACCTGCTGAGAGTCTGACATACCTGTTGAGAGTTTTACATACCTGTTTAGGGTTTTCGTGACAGGACAGTGGGAGATGGGCAATCATTTCCTGATAAGCATGTTCATCACTCTCTGTGCACTGAATAATACCATCCAGGACTAGCACATTTCCAAATGATTTGCTTCAAAACATTTACATTGATATTATTTCATGTGTCATGGGTACTTCATTTCACATAAACTCTAAAAGAAGCATGAGTGATACATTATCTATACATAGCATAACTACATATAATAAACATAATAACTTTTCTAAAAATATAATTTCCTCCATGTTTCAATTCATTTTCCAACTTTCATGAAAGGTGGCTGTTTCACAATTTCTGAAAGACGGTTTTGATTTATCTTGTGTACATAAACATGATAAAGCTGACTGTGTTTTATATTTTGTGCACATAAAGCTGGTTGTATTTTATATCTTGTTTACACAGAACAAGTGCATAAAAGCCAGTTGTGATTTATTTCTTAAAATGGAGTGACGAACAGACAATTATTAATATTAACATTTATAAAGTGTAAAATTTTACAATAAAATGCAATCAAAGGCACTGTACATTAAGTAAAGCAATATTACAAATAAAAACATCAAAAAATAACAATGATAATAATTAAATTAAAGTGAAACCTCATGCCACTGAACATTAGCAACAAATAACACAGAGCCTTATTATAATTTATATGGACAACACTTCTCTTTCATTTACAGAGTAAACATTTAAAAAAGACAAAAGTCATTTAATCCTTATATTTACTTTTTCTTGGTAAAATACTTTCAAGTGTTGAAATTTATCACTTCATACAATTACGAGAAACTGACAGAGCAACTGACAGAGCAACTGCGTGCTCAGCCTACTTGATGTACTGATTTTGACAACACTAAGAGCTTTGTCCCATGTTACTGTTTTCTCGGGGAGGATGTTATGGAATATATCAGGCATGCTTTCTGTAGATAAATTAAGCCATTCATGTTTATATTTTCTGTCCAAAAAGCTGTTGCATTTTTTATTTTATATCCATTAAGTAGTTGTGTGTTCTTTTATTTCATATCCATAAAGTAGTTATGTTTCATATTTTGGGATCCCATGGGGGGGATAGGTCCTCAGTAGCCTTTGCTCTTTGTAAGAGTCGACTACATGGGGCGGTCCTTTGGATGAGACTGTGATAATACCGAGGCCCCAGCAAGTGTGGTATGATAAAGATCCCTCCCTGCTCAAAGGCTGAAGAATCGAGCATAGGCCTAAATTTTGCAGCCCTTCATCGGCAATGGTGACATCTCCATATAAGTGGAAAATTCTCAAGCAGGATGTTAAACAATATACAATGAATCATACAATCGCATTTTGGGAAGCTGTTCAGTTAAACATGGATAAATGTACAATTATGAATACATGTATTGGTGTATATTTAAAGTAAACATATATTGAATTTGAAAGTGTGCATTTGATAGAAAGTATAAAGTGAACATCGATGATGAACAGCTCGAGTTCATTCTATCTTCATATTCTTCAATATGGCAGAGAGGGTATAAACACTTCAAAAACTTTTGAACAGATAAAAACAGCATACCCAACTTATTGTTCTGGAAAAAGAATATCGATTGACATCTTAACAGTTGAGACCAATCACTGAATTCTGAAATTGTAAGACTGAAGCTCTTGAAGATAAACAATGGACAATCTACCAATATTTCTCAACTATTCAGTGACATCCCATCTACAAAGATCTTCAACTGAAAGATTAAGAAATCTTGAGGATCCAATCTGAAGGGAGCTATGACATTCTAGTAACCTTGAGGACAGACTTGACAGTGACACTATGGACCTTTTCCAAATGATCCACAATATTCTTAACCCTACACCAATTCCAGAGACAGGCCCAGGACATCAGGATACACAGTGGGGAAGATCTACAAGATTTCATTCTGCATTTAATACAAGGAGTGCCTTGCCATCAATAAAGAGGGTCTATATCGACTCTCAAGATTCTGCTGCAAATAGACTATGAGGACCTGTAAAAATTCTCCTCACACCTTAACAGTGTTACATGTAGGAGAAAATTTCCAGGCCAGATCAGGACTATATTTAAGACTCAAAAGCAGAAACATTCTATCCAATCTTATTATTATCATTATTACAAAGTATTTATATAGCGCATTATCTAACATTACAACAATTACTCTAAGCGCTTTACAACATGCATAAAACATATTATATCACACAGAACAAAGCAAAGTTACACATAAAATGCTAAATGGGGTATTTTAAACGAATATTAAATTTAATATCACAAAGATAAATAAGAAGACTAACATGGTTCATTTAAACATTCTTTAAATTTAAATGAAACACATGACATGTGCAATATAATTATCATTTACATGTATGCCTATTTTCAATTATTTTAATTAACCCCCCCCTCCCCCCTATGAATAACACTTCTGAAAGTATGTGTTCTTTTAAGACTTTCTCTATTGTCAAAGAGTATTAATAAAATGTTGATTTGAGACGGCTTTGTTAAACATAAAATTGAAGAAAGATTTCATTTTAAAGTTTAACTTCAGAATTAAAACACTTTTTATCAAAATATACTATGCATCAACACCATGATCCTAGCCTTATTAGTATTGTCTTACCTTTATGATTACTCATGAAAGTATAACCTTGACCTTTGAGAAATAATAGGCATCTTCCTCTCAAAAAACGGAATAAGTGTGTACCAGATTTTATCATCCAAGTCTTATTAGTATTCTTTTTATTCTTCCTACAAGATGCTAATAGAGTAAATTACTGACAAAGACAGACACACACACAGACACCATATCAAAACCTGTCTATGATGACTGAATGTGTGCATCAGAATTTATGACTGAATGTGTGCATCAAATTTGGCTATCCTACCCTTATTAGTACTGTCATTATCTTGTTTTGTACATTCAAAATTATCTAGTATATACATATATGAACCTTGACCTTCCAAAGTAATTCACTTCTTCCTTTAAACATTTGGAATATGAGGGCAAGTCGATACATAACCAGCCCAACGCATTTCCGGTTAAGATTCATCTCATCTTTTTCAATATAATTGCCCTCTAGTGTGATACACTTAGTTAGACCAACAGTGTTGAAGTGCCATCAGCCCAGAACTGAAAAAGTCAGGGTCCTTTCACTGACCCACTCCTCAACTGATGTCACAACTTCTTCATCAGACTGGAAATGACATCCACAGATACCCTTTTTAAGTTTTGGAATAGGAAGAAGTTGCTAGGAGCTAGGTCAGGCAAATTGGTAGGATGTGGTATTAAATCATGCCCATTTCACCCTACAGCATCCATTGCAACTTTGCATTGTCTTATGGACATTCGAAAAGATGTACCAACTATCAGTGACTTTGATATAAAGAATTGCCTTCAGGAAAGAAAGTGAAAGTTGTTAGAAATCATAGGAACAATAAAAGTGTCATACAATATTATGTTTTATATTCATGAGTGAGAATAAATCAATAAAATCTGTAATATTTGATTTTCATTTTCTTTTTAGTAGAATTTATAACTTTGAACACCCTTGTGGAAATTTCTTGAAACTCTTTCATCAATTTTTTTCTGGGACTAAACTATTTCAAAACAATTGCTTAGGAAAAATCCTTAAGAGAACTCATAATGAATTAAAATCAACATGCATGTGATTTATGAGCCTAGAGTGGGACCAAAATAAGGATTCAGAACTTAACTTGGGATTATACCTTATGAAAACTTCTTTAAAAATTCCATATACCTAAAATGTGCAAAAGCTGCTCCGAGTTGCATAAATATCTAACCAACAAATATAAAAATGGAAATATTGCATTTGATGTATATAATAAGATGAATCTAAAAGTTTAATTACAAAATGCGAATGCTAAGTTGTGACCTTGACTTTCAATTTTTTCCTTGAATATTTTATGTTATTTTACTAGATCTTTCCAAACAGAGAATGTATTACCACCTGCATGGGTCATCTAAAGTGGGACATATCTAAAAGAAGAGGCCCACAAGTCTTATTGGGAAGTGGCCATATTAATGAAAGACTTTACATAATATATTAATACTACATGACTGTTGTGGACCTGCCCTGGAGTCAGAACCCTGGGGTATGAAAAATTCACAATTTTCATTCGTTTCTGCTATTCCTAAATATTCATTTAGTTTTTATACAGTATCAGTAACATTCAGAAGAAATCTTTCAAATGATAAAGAATCACTATAATAATTTAGACCCCACCCTGAGGCCAAACGTCCTATCCTTGGAATCATGAAATGTACAATTTTGAAAAAGAGTTACCTGCTTCTTTTAGTTATCTCTATTAAATTTTAATGTAGTATCAATAGCTTTAAAAAAGATGTCAATTAAATGTTTTATATACATGACATCTAAACATAAAGTCCAAATTTTAGCCCTGCCCTGGAGTCAGATCTCTACCACAAGGATGATAAAATTTACAATTTTGGTAGAGGCCTTGCTGCTCTACATGACTAAGCATATAGTTTTTTGTACAGATATGTGGTTTGTATAGAATATTTTTTAATTGGTCAATTTTTTGCAATTTTTGCCTTGCCCCTAATACCCCAGGGGTGCAGGAGTCCTGAAATTTACAATTTACATTCCTCGTGTCCCAAAATGCTTCATACCAAATTTGAAAAAAAAATGGATAGATAGTTATCAAGACAAGAGGCCTACAGGCCTTTATGGTCACCTGAGAACCATTGCCCATACATAGACCATGCACTAAGCTTTTCCTCACAAATGTCTGAGAGTGAAGATTTTCTAAGATTTAATACATTTTCACTTAAGCCATATCGGTTCCAACCTCAGGCCTAAATCCCTAACCCAAGGGCCACGAATTTCACAATTTTGGTAGATCATCTTCATGGACATCATAATCATGCATTTAGTTTTTTTCACACATGCCTGTGAGTAGAAAAGATTTTCTAAGATTTATCATATCTTTACTATATAGCCATATTGGCCCCACCCTAGAGACTGAACCCCTGATTAAGGGGCCATAAATTACACAATTTTATGAATATGCATTTGGTTTTCCTCCTATATTTTACAATTTACATTCCTTATAAAGAAGATTCACACCAAAAAATGGTAACAATGGCCTTGTTGTTTTCAAGGATTTAAAAATGTAAAATTGTTAATGGACAATGCACATCGACGGATGAAAACTAATGACAATAGGTCACCTGAATAACTCAAGTGACTTAAAAAAGTTCAAAATGTTCAATGGTTACCAGACAATAAATGGTGATAGACACAGACCAATAGCAATAGGTCATCTGAGTGACTCAAGTAACCCAATAAAGCATATCTGATCTGAATGTAGTCTGATCAAAATCATATCTCTCACTTTACACAACAACAATCAAAATACCAGAGCAAGTAAGAGGCATGATTTTGATCAGACTGATCTGAATGTCATTTCATTAAAATCTATGAATTTCACATTTATGAACAGACTATGATTCAAAATTATCTTGACCTTGGCCATATAACCTTGGATGAACACCCAGTTCCAGGTGGTGCAACAAGAGTGGTTCAAAGTTTTACACATGGACAATCTTCTCAAGAACCAAAAGAATCTTTCAACACCCAAACATGGCAACTTAAATAGTGTAATATGAAGCTTGTTCACACTATGGCTCTTGTGGTCAGATTGAGATCACAAAAAGGATTAAAATTTTCAATTTTTTTTTTATTCATGCTAAATTAATTTGCAAGTATTTTCATACATTGTAGATTCAAGTTTGTTTACAAAATGGCTCCTGGAACTAGGGTAAGATCAAAAATGTGTTATATGGGAAATATTTGTTTGTCATATAGAAGATTCATATATTTGAGCGAGGCTGAAACATTTGTGGCATCATGCACAAATGCTTAGCCATAAGACTCGGCATCATTCTATTTAAGAAATTTGTATCAAACCAGATGCTACATGCGTTTGGACATTATTTGCAAGTGTAAACAAATTCTACATTCAGACTTTTCTGAGTAACAATTCCTAAACAATGTTTTATTCATAGTGACTTATCAGAAAAGAGAATATAAGAGGTTCTTCCTGTTACCTGAACACTGCACAAATATCAAAATCAATAGTACTACATCTTGATCTTAATTCAATTCCACAGTTAAAATTACACTCTCTTCATCAGTCAACATAAGAAATATCAATATCAAATGCAGAAGTTGGATGTAATTTGTCTTTTACATGCAGATTAGATTTACAATACACTTGGCACACTTCATATTCTTTAGTACAGTGTCATTCCTATCTGTTGAAAAAAAAAAATCATATCCAAAGCTTTTTCTTATCATTGAAATGCATTAAATACAAAGTTCAAGTAAATTTACACTTTAAAATCATAATAATGTAAGGCATGGCAGTCTAAATTTGCACTCATGCTAGTATTTCTATCGCATTGTCCACAGTTATGAAACAATTACTTGTTCAACATGTACAAATGCTGCACTAAAGGTCTACCTTTCTTACAGCAAATGTACCATTTCATAAACTATAATTGGTATGGAAAAAATTATTATCACCTTTTAAAAATGAAATATGGCAATTCGCCAAAAAAATAATACTTAAAATAGACAGGAAACACACCTAGTATGTTATATATGTTTGATACACTACGTTCTTACAGTATTATGAATTTTTAACAATTCAATACCCCTCCCTCTATCTTTGAACATATGTACTGAACGAAACACCATGCCAAATTTCCTGTCAAGTGTAAATAGCAAATATTACAAAACACAGGCCCACTGCATACCCTAGACATTACCGATTAGTGTACTATAATGATAATCGATGTTCAATTACCTTAATTACTGATACGCTATCATCTTTGTCTGTTCATTGTGATTATTTTGATATATGCTCCTACCTTTTAAACACAAGGATCTCTTGAAATTTAGATTTTTCTTGGTGCAAAATCTGCTCTATTTCTAATGAAAAGCAGAGTCCAGACCACATTTCATTCATTTCACGAAACCATTTTCCGTCAATGCACGACATTTCTCTGCATGCAAATAGTCTTTCAATTTTACACGATACAAATTCAGTAGTTTGAAAGATTAAAATGATTTTGTCGCGTCGTCTACCTTCTTTGATCTCCTAGCGTGTTTCGTTGATTGCATTTCTGAGAATGTCTAACCCGATTTGTATCGAGAGAAATTTTTATCACGTGCTTCAAATACTAAGAGACCTCTGAACAACAGCGCTCACCTACTTTCACGCATTAATTGAAATACATGATATGCATATATTTTCCCCCACCAATCTAGGCTACTTGTAGTACTGAAGCCCCCTGCGGCTCATCTTGAACATATTTGAACCGTCGAGGCTTCAAGCTGAGCCAGACGCCCA
Source organism: Ostrea denselamellosa (assembly GCA_024699665.1). Lineage (NCBI taxonomy): Eukaryota > Metazoa > Mollusca > Bivalvia > Ostreida > Ostreidae > Ostrea > Ostrea denselamellosa. Next base: position 20,702,882 of record JAMZEH010000005.1, on the reverse strand, counting down.
GAGTTTATGTGGACACCAATCTGCACGAATTCATCTGTAATTTTTAATGCTGGGACTGTATCGAACTCGGGGGTTGGGGTGGGTGGGGATGATGAATGTTCTCTCCTAGACCGGCCTATAGCTGAAGGGCCCGTGTGAAGCATTTATCAAAGTGGGGATAAGCTTTTAAAACTGAAAGACACGTAGCTGACAAATCTCCACCAACTTTTTGAGTTAATTTTGAAAGAACCCAAAAGGGTCTATTTCAATATTCCGGGCGACTGCCATAACCATGTTAGTTCACATGTTATGATTTTCAAAAATTAGTAAGGCCTGGACGAAAAAATCCTCATAATTTCTTCTAAAGAAACCTAAAGAACTTATGACTTCAGTCAGTTTATAAATGATTAACAGGCCATCAGCGGTGTCCACCAATCTTTTAAAGAAGGCATGTTCCTGCTGGTTCATGTTCCTGCTGGTTCCGAACGTGCTCTGACACGCCACAGAATATTCCTAACATGTATGCAAGGAATATTGTACGAGTATCGCTCCATTCCATAAAAGTAATGGAGCCGGGGCCCCCTCGGAGCCGTGGCACATTGCTTTTAAGGAATGACGTGATACGAGTACATTGACCAGCTTAAAATCCACCTTTAGTAGGGAAACTTTTAAAATTTTCTTTATAGTAGACATGTTATCAATAATTAAATGTTATGCTTTACCTTTTCTCTTTATATGGTATATGACTAGATATACTGTTTTTAATCATTTGCGCTTCGACCAACTGCCAAAGTGGCTCAGTGGGTAGAGCATCTGTCTTGAAGGATAAGAAAAGCACGGGTGTGTGTTAAAATCCCGATGTATGTAGTTAATTTTCATAATGAAATACATTGATATATTTTGCGTTTCGTTCTACAAACTTTATATGGAAAGAGGGTAGCTAAGGATAATAGAAAAAAATCATAATAAAATAAAATTCAAGTGCACAGAATACTTAGTAATTCCTTTGTTGTTTGAAAGTTTCCATCTATGAAAAGAAATGGGGCGTTGGAACAAAAGAATGACGTCACGGGTGGATTTTATACATAAAGAAAGTGAGTCACCTCACCATTCTTTAATCATTTCAAAATCAACCACGAAGAGCAGCGGTTGAATTACAACTATAAACGCAGTCAATCCGGTATGCAGTGCTATACCGGTATTAAACGAGGAATTCAAATCCATGCATGAATGGCCAGTCCCACCCATTTTGGTAAACGTAAATTCGTTATTGTGCAATGCACTGTAAAGGAGAAACGGATAGACCAAAAACAAGCAATAAAAAATAAAAATAAATAAGTAGACAAAATAGAGCATTGCGAGGCTCACTTTCATCCATTATATTTCCTGACTTGGGAGATTACCACACTGAAAATATCACAAACATACAAGTTGTGTAGAACAAAAACAGAACGAAGAAGGGGTAAAATTATAAATAATAAACTATGTACATGTTAGTTGGAATAGGAGGTACGGGATACGTAATTGTAACAGCTGACATCGCTAGACTCTGTTGAGGTGAGCCGTAGCACCTCGAACAAACCTAAGTTTAACTTACTCCGCCTCCTGCAGCTCATTTAGGCCGTATCAGCTCTGCATAAAGAGACATACATCAGAGAAGATCACAGTAACAACCACCACTGGTTACGAATGGTGGATCCAGTGGATGGACAGGGATAGGAGGAGTGAAAGAAAACGCCCCACATACCGAGCAGTCGGAGGGCAGAATATTCGTTTAGATAACACAGTATGGTAACGAACTTAAATAAGGGTTCTTTATTTGGAAAATATCCGTCGTCTAGGCAACTCTGTAAATACGATATCAGGTTATAGTTATTGGATAGATACACCCCAAATTAACGTAAACTCAAATAATTGAAGATATCTTTTCTGAATTATTTGAAGATATAAATTCGCATAATAATTCATTTAAAGATCTCATCAATATATTTTTTTTATTTCACACAATTATCATACAAATATGCATATGTAGAGATATAAGACAATAACCAATATGAAATGAATAAATAACACAATTGCATATATATAAATTGTTAATTCTTAAGAGAGAGAGAGAGAGAGAGAGAGAGAGAGAGAGATGTAACTATTTAAAGACCACGTGAAATGAATAAATAAAATCACAAATATAAATTGTAAACAATTTTCAAGAATAGAGAGAGAGAGAGAATAGGTGAGAGACGGAGACGGAGAAAGAGAGAGAAAGTTAGTTGATTAATGGGGACCATTTATTCCAGTCAGTTTCAAAAATATCTATATCATTCTTTTCCTTTTTTCCTATTTTCTCTTCGAATAATTAATGATATCTTCAATTCTGAATTCTTGCGCGCATTACTTGAATTGCTGATAGCATTGATTACTTTGCTGAATTGATGCGCGCTGTAACTGCAGTGTCGCTTTCTTTAAATGAATTGATGATACCAACAACTGAATATTGCTCTCTTCATTTCAGTTAATGATATCACATTATTTCATGTGATGCGCGCAATAATTCTTTTAGAGAGAGCAACTATAAATTAGAGATATCTTCAATTCATCATATCCACAATTGAATCAATGATTCTTTAATTGAATTGTTGCTCTCTTTAAAATAATTGTTGTGCGCAGTAATTCCTTATACAAAAGCATTGTAGATTAAAGATGTCTTCAATTGAATTAAAGAGATCATCAAATCATTTATATCGAGCTCCAAATAATTTTTTGTGAGCAATATTTCTACTACGTTGATGCTCTCATCAACTGAACTGATAAATACAATAATTGAATTGAAGCGAGCAACAAATCAATTATTGCTCTCATTAGCTGAATGCGCACATCGTGACGTAAGCGTCAAAGGTATCACGCCGCAGAAGATAAGAAGAAATCTTTCCATTTTTTATTTATTATTATTACTTCTTTTTATCTGATCGTACCATACTGACGATATGCATTTTATGTATCACTACAGGATGTAGAATTAATTGTGAATTCATACTTTTGTCTTTTAGTCAGCAAAATTAGTTAGTAGAAACAATTTTACGCAGAAGGTAAACGGCTTTATAAGGCATATATGTTTGGAGTTTTACTTGTCTAGACTCGATATCCCATGTCACCTCAAGGCCACTTAAATATATATCACTAGGTGTGTAAATCGCAAAAATAGTCTTGAATCCACAAAACACTTTACAATCTTTTTGTATTTCATGAGCAAATAGTGATAGCAATGAAATAAATTGAACCCGAAACAAACGCAGCACAAATTAACAACTACAATGTTTATAAAATTTTGTATACGCTTGATTTATCTAGATATTACAGAAAGAATGAATTCAATTGATGAGAGCAATAATTGATTTGTTGCGCGCATAAATTCAATTAATGAGAGCAACAATTGATTTGAAGATATAGATAATGAAAGATATCTTCAATTATTTGACTTTATGTTAATTTGGCGTTCCATACATCCGAGTTGAATCCCGTGGCGTTTCTGCTAGGTGTCGTGTAAAAAAGAAAATAGCCGAGTCAAAATACTTTTTTCGGTAGAGTATTTTGGAATCCAAACGACAGTCGTCCTAGAAATGGTAGCCTTCTGGTGTTCACTTCTGCAATACTAGGATAGTGACATTAAAATGGTTTCTATGCGATATTCGTGTATTCCATTGAAATGAAAACACTCTTATACACGGTAAGTTACATATACGCTAAATACCCAAGCATTGGCCTGAATTTTGTAGCTCTTCACCAGCAATGGTGACATCTCCATATGAGTTAAAAATTCTCGAACGGGACGTTAAAGAATATATAATCAATCAACCCAAGGAAAATACAGGGGAGGGGGTGTTACTGGTCCTGTCCAAATCACCTATGTTTGTGTGTCTGTGCGTGCACGCATATATATATATATATATATATATATATATATATATATATGTGTGTGTGTGTGTGTGTGTGTGTGTGTGTGTGTGTGTGTGTGTAAAAATTGGGACGGCCCGTTCCTTTTTGAAGTTCCAAAGAACAAAGTAGTCAACTACACGGAGAATGCTTCTATTGAAAATCAGCAATATGTCTTAATTAAAGTCCTCCATTTATTTTCTCTCTTGATTCTGTATCCATTTTATAGATCAAACACATATGGAAATTCAACTTGCAAACCAACTAGAACTGGTTTCGATACTTTAGATTAAAACATACAGCCTATACTCAAGTTACATAGAAAATTTGCGTGTTGATATACATCTATTTCCTTTGAAGGTAAATTGGTTGTACATAGAGTTATTCCGAAATTATGAAAATAAACTACACATTTATCGACAATTAAATGTGCTTATGTTATCAAAAATGACCGAAAATGACTCCAAGAGAGTTCTACACATGTGAAGAAGTTTTCTTCGCTTAGAAACTTCCACCTAATGCATGGATACTGATCAAAGTTTAATTTACATTTCTAGTCACTTTTGGTGACAATTGCTGAGCTGAAGATTTATGTAATGGTGGTTTATTCCAGTCTTAAAGTAGCTGACACAAATGAGTTCTTATAGATGATAGTATTACAAATGAGGACTTTTATGGGATTACTATTTTCTAGATGGTGTGGTTTTGAGCTGGAATAGCGAGGCTGTGGGTATGGCTACTGGGCCATGGACGATTTTGTAAATTACTACTAAACCCTGGTCCTTTCTGCATTCAGAGAGCAGTTGCAACTTCAGTTCCTCCATATTTTGGATACGCTGCTGTAAAGGTGCGCGGCATGTCGCTGCACTCACTGTACATATCATTTTTCTGGTACTGATCCTAATAACTTTAGAGAAGTGAGCAGGCAATGAATGCCCCAGTCTATCCTCACAGTGATTTTCAGGTCCTGTTTGAGCTGGACCTATTCTTCTGTCATTTATTACTTACTTACTTATCCTCTCCATCCCCGCTTAGACATAGGCGCCAACAAGCTTCCTCCCCTTCTCTCTGTCCTTTGCCAGATGCTGAGCCTGCCCCCAGGTGTATCCTAGCTATTGAAACTCCCCTTGGATGGTCCTCCTCCAGCTCGTCCGAGGTCTACCTGGCTTCCTTTTACCTGGTGGTGTCCAATTTAAGGCTGTCTTTGGGATCTCCTCACTGGGCATTCTTAGTACATGGCCTAGTCATCTGATGTGTCGTTGTTTTATCTGAGTAGTATGCTGATACATTTGCTTTTCCGAATTAGATTGATGTTTGTTATCTTGTCTGGCTAGAAGATTCTATGTATTTTCTGGAGGCAGTTGTTGTGGAATGCCTCCACCTTCTGTATGTCGCCCTGTATTATCCTTCAACATTCCAAACCATATAGAAGGACGGATTTTACATTGCTGTTGAATAACTTCAAGTTGGTTTTTATGCTGAAATTATGCGACATCCAGATGGGTTGAAATCTCTGAAAAGCAATACGGGCTTATAATAATCGGGCTTGGATGTCTCTTTTTTGTACCATTGTCATTGCTGATTACACTACCGAGGTAAGTAAAGTCTTCAACATTTTCCACAGGGTGGTTGTCAATGGTTATTGGTTACTTAATTTTTCCATTTACTACCATTACTTTTGTTTTTGTTGCATTGATGTTCAAGCCGGTCTTTTGGGCTAATGAATTTAAGGTATTTGTTTTCTTCTGTAGTTTTCTCTGTATTGTTGAAATTTATGCCAGGCCGTCAGCAAACTCAAGGTCTTCTAGTTGCTTAAACATTGTCCACTGTATTCCATTTCGGACCGATGTTGTGTTCCTTTGTATCCAGTCAATTACCACAAGAATAGGATTGGAGATGGGATACATCCTTGTTTGACACCAGAGTTTACTGCAAATGAATCAGAAATGCTATTGTCCAATAAGATGTTACATGTAAAAAATTTCGTTGAAGCATTTGATGATTTTCTTTGGTATGCAATATGCTGTCAATATTTCCCACAGAGGACGCTGTCAAAAGCTTTCTTGAAATCAATAAAGTTGATAAATAAAGATGTGTTCCATTCGATGCATTGTTCGATAATATTACGAAGTGCAAAAATCTGGTCTATGTAACCTTTTCCTTTTCTAAATCCAGTCTGTTCTTCCCTTAGTATTAGGTCTATTTCAGGGTCAATTCGGCTGAGAATGATCTTGCAAAATACTTTGTTCCGTACAGAAAGTAGAGTAATTCCTCTCCAATTGTTACACAACTGTAACTATATAGGTTTCCTTTCTTTGGTAGTTTCATAATAAGGCCCTCATTCCAGTCTGATGGTATAGTCTCACAGTCCCAGATGTTTTGGAAGAGCTGGTAGCAAGACTTTGGCTGATATGGTCACAGGTCAGCAGAGGATGCTTACTTGTCCATGTCACCTGATCCTACCTTCGCTTCGTCGGAGGTCCGTACTGCCCTACACTCAAACTTGTATATGTTTTTGGGGTTTATGATTACTATTAATACATTGTTAACTTCACCATTTGATATGCTTATGGCTGATTTCAATAGCTCAGCAGGGATGGCGTCAATTACAGTTGTTTTTCTGTTTTTTAACGTTTTTATTGCTTTGACTATCTCATCTATAGTTGGTATGCTTGTGTCAGTATCAACATCTTCATCAGATGGAGTAATGGTAGCTTCGTCCAATGAAGTAGGACAGTTTAGTACCTCTTGGAAGTGTTCCACCAATTTCTTTGCTTGATCTTCTTTTGTCAAGATATTTCCATGTTTGTCCTTTACTTGACTGGCTTGATCACTTCTAATACCAGTAGTTTGGTAATCTTGTAAACGGTATTCATTTCTTCATTGTGGACTGCTTTTTCTGCCTCATCCACCAGGTCTTCAACATATTTACGTCTATCGTTTTTTGCACTTGTTTTCACTTCTATGTCTTTTGCTTTATAGTTAATCTGTAGTTGGTCTTGCAGTCTTTTTGATTTAGTGTTCAACATTTTCTGTTTGATAGCCTTACGCTCTTCTATTTTTTGCCAGGTATTTTCAGATAGCCATTCCTTGTTATTTTTTGTCTGGAAGCCGATAATTTTTTTTCTGTTGTTTCATTACAGACATTTTTGATGTTGTTCCAGTGTTCTTCTATTGTGGTGTTATTATCTGTCTCATTGTCCAGTATACTGAACCTGTTCTTAAGTTCGAGATTGAATGCTTTTCTGATTGCTGGTGCATTTAGTCTTGGTATATCAAGTTTCTTCCGGTTGTTTGTTTCTGTTGGAATTTTTCTGGGTTTTACAAATGGTCTAAGAAGATAGTGATCGTTGTTTGCATTAGCACCTTTAACTACTTTGACGTCTTGCAGTGATCTCCATTTTTTGTTCATCAGAATATGGTTTATATAATATTTGGTTTGTTGTTTTGCCATCAGGTGATTTCCATGTCAGTTTGTGTATGTCCAGATGTGGAAAGATGGTACCTCCTATAATCATATTGTTACTTAAGCAAAAATCTACAAGGTGTTCTCCATTTTCATTCTTATCCCACATCCATGGTTTCCCACGATCTGTTCAACATTTGTGTTTTCAGCTCCTACTTTAGCATTCATATCTTTTGTTATTAAGACCATGTCATGATGTGGCACTCTGGAGAAGATGGACTGAAGCTGCTCATAGAATTCGCTTTTAGTATCCTCATCAACATCATTGGTTGGTGCGTAGCACTGTGTAAGTTTATAAATCTTGAATAAAATCTAGCTATAATTAGGCGTTTATTTAAGGTCCCCATTCTAATAATGTTTTTATCACTTCTTTGCTCATGATAATGACAACGCCACTGATGTGGTTACTCTGATGTCCTGAGTAAAGTATTGTGTGACCAGTATCTAGTTTCATTCCTCCAGATCTTGTCCAACGACACTCGCTTGCTCCTAGAATATCAGTGCCTTATTGCTGCATAGCCTTGGTAATTTGTGCAGTTTTTGACACCTCATACATGGTACGGACATTCCAGGCACCTATTTTGATCTTACGTTTTGGTCTAAGGAGACTTGAAATCTTTCTTTTAACATTCCCTGGTGGGTTTTCATTAGGAGCTGTCATACTGCCATGTTGATCATGACCCAAGTCATCCATCAGACAGTTAAAAGAGTTGTTTTTATATATGCTTGTTGACGTTTCTGTAGTTAGCCCCACGCCCAACCTCCACTCTATCGCACCGGGTTTTATTTACCCTCGGGGGGTTTCCTTTCCGAAGTTGCTTGCATTCACCATGCTAACGGACTGCATCTATCCGGATTTTCTGTCATTTATAGGTCGGTGTAATAGACAATCATCTATGAAAAGTGACACAATTTGGAAAATTGCTTATGTGGCATAGAGATAACAAAGACCCCAGCACAGTGCTTTTGGGGACCTCGGAGTCCACGATACATGATAACGAAATACCTCCCTCAGTCTCTACCCTCTGCTTTCCATGTGTAAGGAATGAAGTAACCCAGGCAGAAATTATACCATAAATTCCATAATTTGCAAGTTATGTATCAATTTTCTGTGAGACACGGTGTAAAATGCTTTACGAAAATATATTGTGTAACCATGCCCGTCTGTTTCCATTTGGTTGAATGGTTGCATAACATCGTGAAGTGATAATAGACTGACTCTCGCACGAGTAACCGCTTCTAGATCTATGTTTAACTGTCTCAAAAATACTGTGTCGTTCTAGGTGTTTTGAAAACATTACTATATATAATATGTTCGAGTGTTTTTTTAAACAGACACTTATTAACAAGACTGGTCGATAGTTACAGCCAATGTGTTCGTTTCCCTTCTTGAATATCGGACTGTTGTTGGCATTTTCCCCAGTCAGAGGGTATGCCCAGACTCTTTTGGAAACATTGGTGATTGATGGAGCCAGTTCTGCAGCACAGTTGTTCAAAGTGGAGTTTGGAATATTATCCGTACCACATACTAACCTTGTGTGCTCCTAGTTTCTAAAGTAGCTTTTTTACTTCATCAACATGGATCATACCTGACATCTTTTGATGCTATGTTTTCCTGTGGATGGTTGAGAATCCTCCATGTTTCCTTTGGTAAATACAGACTTCAGCTGTTTGTTTAGTACATTTCTGTAACACTGCTTTGATTGTTGAAGATGTAGAACACTTTCACGTCTGATTTCTGATACTCCCATGTTGTCATGCCCCTTTGCTTTGAGATACATTTTCAAAATATCTTGTTACTCCCTTCTTCTAATGACTTCGTTAACGTATATGTCCAGTGTGTTATGCTATTCTGCTGTGTTCATGCACGGTTCGTTTTTTTGGGTTTTTTGTTGTTGTTTTTTTAATATATATAAGTTTATGGTTCTTCTTTTATTTCATTCAGTAGGTGAGATTTCATCGACAGCAATTGTGCCTTTTTTATGTTAGTTTCGATAGAATGTTCTTGTTCCTCATTTTTGTTATTCCTGTCCTCTTTGTATCTATCTTGTCATCAGAGTGATGTATGATGGTTTTAAGCTGATGCTTTTGTATTTTCACAGTTGGCTTTATTGTATTCGTATACTTCCTTACACCGAGATTTGTTATATTTCGGATCTGTGTCTGATATAACCATATGGTGGTCCGATATCGCAAGAACAGTATCACACGAATTTACTAAACTCGAATGGTTCGTGGGGGGTACAGATTTAGTGTGTTGAATAGCCTGGTTGGTTTTGTTTGCACTTGTTCGAACCCGTGTTTACTTAAAATGTTCAATAACTGTTAATGTTGTTTGACCTGTGGTGCATCAGGTGACACTGCGCAATATTTCGGATATCGGATAGACTGAAGTCCCCAGCTATGATTCAGTGTTTGTCCTTTTTGTATGCCTCTTCTAACCTTTCGTGGACGAGTGGTTAGAGCATCGTGCTCAAAATCACAAGGCCTCTCACCTCTAGTCGGCGCGGGTTCGAATCTCGCTCGCGCCGATATATGTGAGAAAGTTTGCCAGTTTACTTTCGGAAGGTCGGTGGTTTCTTCCCGGGTACATTGTATCTGGGTTCTCTCCTCCACCAATAAAAAACTGGACGCCACCAGATAACTGAAAAATTGTTGCGTGTGGCGGAAAACAACAATCAATCAATAAATCTAACCGCTCAACAGTAGAACTAAGTGGAAGGCAATATGAACCGTCAAGTACAGAATTGTCTTTAGTGTGCACTTCAGCCAATATACTGAGTCGCATATCGGCCGTCATCAACATCATTTGTGGTCAGACCGTCACGAGTTGAAGACTCCTGCTCCGTACCAATCTGACTGAAGTATAGACCTATATTATAAATATATCTTTATAATAAAGTTATGCACTTTAGTCAGACTGGCTTCATACTTTTTTCGATCTTTTCTGTAGACATTTAGGTGGCCTTGTGGAAAGAGTTCAGTTTTTATTTCGGTAAGCTAAAGGTTGTAAGATTACATGATGAACCAATATATGGCTTTGATGACATGTTACTTAATTTGAACAATTCATTTATGAGATGTTACTTAATTTGAACAATTCAGTTCAAATGAGTGGTAGGTAAAGTTGTCCATGTTTTGGGTTTCATATTTGCAGCATATTCACGATGTAGCAAGTCCGCCTTGCTTGCATCGAGTTCAATGCAGTCCCGAGTGATATCAAATTCAGCACTTGTCGCAGCAAATACAGACACGTGCCATAAGTATTCGGTCAACATGGCGACTTGTTTACGTTTGAAAACGACAGTACACACTTTGAGTCTCCTGGTTTTGTATATACGCGTCATCGATGACGAAGTGTTCTAAATTTAGATTTTTAGTCACATGATGTATCACATGATAATTTGTTATCGTCTGTAGCTAGCGCAAGTTGTGAGAATTACGAATTTGAAAATATGGGTAGAAAAGGGCAAGAGCTTGGGATAGAGGCGAAAAATATCATTATAGATTTGATACAGAGTGGTCTTTCCCGTCAGAAGATCAGTGAGATGTTGAAAATTCCAAAATCAACAGTTATCGATGTAGCACGAAAGTTTTTTGCCACAGGATCAGTGGAAAACAAACCGAGAAGTGGGTGACCAGCGAAAATGAAAGACAGGGATTATCGTGGTTTAGAGAGGCTTGTGAAAACGCATCGTCGGGAGTCTTTGGGTGATATTACATCAAAATTTAATGAAGGCAGGACTGAAAGTGAAACTGTAAGTAAGCGGACTATTCAGCGTCATTTGCATAATCATGAATATAGAAGATGTGTAAGTAAGAAGAAACTTGTAGTGAAGGAGGTTAACCGACGAAAGAGACTTGCATGGTGCAGAGAGAAAAGGCGGTGGACAGTTCAGAATAACTGGAAAAAAGTTATATTCTCTGACGAGAGCAAGATCATGATTGGACATGACCAGCGAGTTCATATTTGGCGCAAGAGAAACGAAGGTTGGAGACCCGATCTTGTTCAACCCCGGACATCACAACCCAGGTATGAAGTAATGATATGGGGGTGTATCTCTTGGAATGGTGTTGGGACAATTACACCGGTAAATGGTAACATTAATGCAGAAAAATATCAGGACATTCTGAAAGAGAACCTGTGGCCAGTGATTGCTAGACATTTTCCTAGGGGTGGGTATTTCTTCCAGGACGACAATGCACCCGTTCACCGAGCAAGGTCTACTCAAGAATACATTGCCCGGAATGGAATAAATTGCTTAAGTTGGCCTGCCCAGTCGCCAGATATTAACATTATTGAAAACCCTTTGGCTACTGATAAAAAGAAAGCTTCAGACACGCATTTCCTTTATTAAATCTAAAGACGATCTCGTGGAGGAAATTCGGGGCATTTGGACAAGCATCCGACCTGACTATGTTCAGAACCTTTACAAATCCATACCAAACCGAATTTTGAATGTAATCAGGCTCAAGGGACATCTTACATTAACAAGTTCTTTTAACATAATTTATATTTTTTATTACTTTATTTCATTACAGCGAATGTTTGAAATTTGACACTGTCGTTTTCAAACGTAAACAAACCGCCATGTTGACCGAATACTTATGGCACGTGTCTGTAGCTCTTTGGTGTTACCATGTAATAAGTTTTTCACAATAACCATCTGAATAAATTGACTAGAGCCTAGGTTTGTTGTATGTCTGAACAAGGTATGGTGACGAGCATAGATTTTGGTATAAAGCGTTTTGTGAATACGCAGCATACGACTTTCTGGAGAACTCATACCCAGAATTTTCTTGGAGAATTAGTACTTACCCATCAATATCTAGGTACGAGTTCTTTTGATCTGTATTAATGTGGTCGAGCAGAGAGCTACAAAAGTGATCCTAACTTTGCTCGTTTGCAGTTTGGAGATTTCCAGCAGACCTCTATCGTCTACTTCTCAATTAGAAAGTAGAGACTGAAGACATACTGGCAACCTGTAGATAGGAAACAAATAGGCCCCTGGAGACGAACTTTGTCAATTTTACCAAATAGAAATCTGGGTACGAGTTTTCTTGGATATAAACTTTGTCATTTTTATCAAGTACAGTACATGCAGGACTTCTGGAGAAAACATTTTTACTGAGATATTGTTTGAAATGAAATATTATAAGGTATGAATCTGGGGAACTTGTACCTAGATTTCTTTCATACGAAAAGGCTAAGACAGTGAACTGTGATCAATCTCATAATTCTTATACAAAATACAAATCAGAGAGATGGGCAAACACGGACCCCTGCACATATCAGAGGTGGGATTAGGTGCCTAGAGGGAAATATCCCCCGTCGACCAGTCACATCCACCGTGACTTCTATATCTTGATCAAGCAAACGGAGTAATCTACAGTCAGAATCAGTGTCCGAAAAACGGATAACAATTATGAAACACGTCAGACAGAATTTGACCTAATTGGAGGTTGTACTAACAAACTAGATCGTTATAACGACCATAGAATTTGCGAAATGCTGACTTTAGACGAGACTGTAGAAACCCCAGTGACATCAACTTGTTTGCCAGTACCCTGCTTCGAAAGTAACAAAAATATTAGACAGCTGTGACATATTCAATAAATATCTATAAATATACATTTATTTATTGGACAGAAAACAAGTGACTAACATAATGGACCCCACCGTTGGCAAATTCCTCTACCTAAGAAGGGTAACCTCAAGTAATGTCAAATTACAAAACTAGAAGTATGGTTGGCCACTCAAGCAAAGTCATGCTCTGCATCATCCTCAACCACACTGGTATCCGAGGCTGAGGAGCTGCTATCAGAAGAACTAGCGGGCTTTAGAAAAGGGTGATGCACTGTCGAACACATTCAATCGTCGAGTTCTTATTGAAAAACATTCACATCACAAAAAAGACTTTCACAACTTCATCGACTTCAAGAAAGCATTTGATCTGGTATGGCAAAGTTATAATAACTATCATATTTATTTTGTTACTCATATTTGTGCGAGAAACCTATTCAGAGGTTCTGAAGCAAATTTACATTATCTTCCCGTACAAATATGATGCTTATACAATGCAGAAGATTTCAATCTTTATTTTGATAAAATTTCAGTTTGTTTAAATTTTATTAATGATTTTGCTGAAATTTACACACAAAACTATCATAACACATTTGTATAACCAAATAAAATTTTCCTATTTGGAGCTATTATTACTTTAATTCAACTGAGGCACATTATAAATTATGCCTAATGTATGAAATCTTAGATTTTTTTTCAAGAACTAGCCTAAAAGTAAAGTTTTTAATCAGATGAACTCAAATCCATATTTCAATGCCTAAAATGATACAGTATTTAATTAGATGAACTCGTATCCAAATTTCGTTTACTATATAATGACATAGTTTTTCTCCAGAACTCGTACCCAAATTTCTGATAGAAATGAAACATTTTTTTTTTCTCCAGCAGAACAGACAACGTTTTCTTCCCAGAGAACTCGTACACAATTTTTTATGATAAGAATGACAAATTCTCTGTTTAGGAAAACTTGCACCCATATTTCTATATAATAAAATGAGAAGAACTACCCTAATATTGATAGGGTACAACTTCTCCCGATATCCATTGTGCTTCCTTATATGGAACACCAAATTAACATAAATTCAAATAACCAAGACATCATCAATTCATTGGATGTGTGGAACCATTTAATTAAGATCAACACTAACATTTTATTTATTGCCTCGTTTAAGCACCTCACATGAAGCATGATTTCACCGTCGAAATAGCGATATTTACAAGATCTAAATTATTTTATATGTATATGATTTTTCCAGAATGATAAAGTTGCTTTGTTTCCAAATAAGAGAACTTCCCTTTGATTTGATATATGATGCACATATCTTATAAAATCTGCTAGGAAGACTCGTGTAAGTGTTCTAAGTTTTAAATAAAAAATACTTATGAAAACTGCAAACGGTTTATTGTCATATTCATAAATCTACAATTAAAATCTTCAAGAAACATTTCATTTGGAAAAAAGTTTTAATAGACAATATATTTTTAAAAAAAATGAAATTTCAGAGAAATCCCCCCCACCCCTTTTTTAAAAAAGTTTTGAATAAACCCCGAGAAAGAAGTACGCATTCCGAGAGATTGAAATTACGAAAATAACCATAATGTTGCTAATTTTATGCACTTTTCATAAATAAAAAACAAAACTAGTATCTTTTATGAATTCATTTAATTTGTAAAAACCACTTTACATCAAGGGTAGTTAGTGGGATTTTTTTTTATAATTTTGATCGGACTTGGATCAACTTTGAAAAATTGTATTTCTTAATTTTTGTCATCTATTATCATTACAATTAATCAATTGAATAATATCATTTATTCAACAATAATTCAATTATTGCTCGCATTAATAGAATTATTGCTCTCTTCATTTGAATTGTAACGCACATCAATTCCATTGTTGATATCAATTTATTTGATTGATTGTTTGTTTTACGTCTCGTCGAGAATTTTTCACTCATAATGAAACGTCATCAGCTGTAGGTGAAGTACCAGAACTGAGACCTATGCTTTAGCGCTCAAGGCCGTCGCAGTTCTTTAACGTGCCAACACCTGCCGTAACACGGGACCTCCGTTTTTAAGGTTATATCCGATTCTCACTTCTAAATGCCGAGCGTTTGGCGAAGGAGCAATTACTTCCTATGCTTAGAGATTCAGGAGACTTTCTAATGCTTAAACGAAATACAGAGATAAACAGAAGAAAACAGCAAGGATTGATGTAGATCTTATTGTACATTTCAGTTTCTTTTGGCACATTTACTAGAGCTGACCTCTCGAGTACACTAATGTGAAAGTATATGTATTAGGTCACTTCCTTCTGAGACATACATCTTGTACCATATAACTAATCAAATAGATTGTTTGAATTTAGTAACCCCCCTTCTCACACAACTATCGCCATAATTTTGATTTGAAACTTGATTTTAAATTTGTTCCACCATTAGTTTATGCTAATGTTCAATTTTCCTTCTTGAATACCAAATAAAGGTATGTGTAAATTCACTGTTACCAATCAAAACAAAAAGCAGGCTAATGATACATGTTAATACAATAATACATTAATATTTTTCTTTCATTGTTAAACTATGAATCGATACCAATATATTCATATCAATGAATGAGAGCTTAACAATTTCATCATTCAATGGTTTTACCTGACAATTCACATAATTTTCACAATTTCTATACACATCTAAATAGTCAAGGAGTGAATGTAGTAACAAATCTCACTACTTTTTGACGGCATACAGGACATAATTTTGGTTTAGGCAATGCAAATGCACAGTCCCCACACACACAGATATGTCCACACTCCAACAGAACAACTTCTCTATGATTAGTTAGACACACTACACATTTATTGCTTTCCCAGTCTGCCGAGTCTGTAGACCCAGACCCCAAGGATAAACTGTCCGGATTTGTTCGGTGTGCTGCCCTAGCGCGCCTCTGTTCCTCTTCCTGCCGGAGACGCTTAAAATCTCTCCTCAGTCTTTGCTCTTCATTATACCTTCTAAATTTTCTGAAAAACCTATAGACCAAGTAGATAATAAGTGCAACTCCAGTCACTCCAAAAAGTCCTATAAAGACTTTCAACAAAGTGCCCTTGTTTCTGAGCAGTCGGACTAGCTCATCTTTAGTTTTCCTGGAAATAATGTATCGAAATTCTTCTGAAGGGGGTTTCATTTTGATAGTATCCCCCTCTTTAACAAGTTTACCAATCGCCAAAAGGTGTGATCCAACTATGAGCATTTTTTCTGTTTCTTGATATCCCTTGTTAACTTCCCCACTGATAAGCTCCATTCCTTTGTTCATCAAGTTAGTCTGTGGCTGTGTGAAGTTTTCATAAGTCACTGTCAATTCTTCATCTATGTGGTGGGCAGAGTTTGGCTCAGTTACCATGATTTTTGTGGGGTACCAGGATTCTCCATGTGGCACAAGATAGAATGGAATTACGTTGAGAGTGTCTCGCACAACATTTTTCACATCAGACCTTTAAAAAATACCATACAGTAGAAAAATTTCAAAATTCTGATATAAGGAATATTCACATTTACCTAAAACATTTTCATTCCATTACATAATTTGTGTTTTTTGAAAGAAATTTGCACTACAGTAGGACTATCCACTCAAATGCTACATGTATCAAATGCATGCATGTTTTTTTGCACAAAAATCAAATGAGTTGGATTTTATGGTGCACACTTCCATTGTCTATCGATCTCTTTATTAGATTCAAACTTGTGAATATAGAGTAAATATTTCAAATAAAGTTATTTCATCATTAATTCTTCGTGTTCAAGCTATATTACTGCTTATTTGAACTTTGAGTTACTTTTACCCAGACAAGACATTTAGTTTTTATCACTCACCTCTGCATAGTTAACAGTGGTGTGATTAAAACTGACATGTTCACTATGATATAATACTTACTGATAGTCACAGCTGATATAAATCTCCAATCATTTCATGCTGCAAACTATTTATATCATTAAATGCTGAGAATGCGCAGTAATACTACGTCCTCACAGACAGACAGTAACTACCATTAAAACATCTTTGAAGAAAACTTTGCATACCAAATGCCTTGGACTCTCCTTGATTTGTGTTCAACCATAGAGCTGTGCTGCATGACTCCTTCCACTCCGTCTTTGAAATGGCTTCTCAGCGGTGTACCCACTGGCCTGACCTCTCCCTCAATACATCCATATGGAATGCAATAGTTGGGGGAATCTTCCAGCTTTTTATGCAATTCCTGATTGATTATATACTGCTGAACATTCTGCAAATGAAATTAATTATATTATATTCATATGTGATCCATATTCTACACATATATATTCTTATTACAGTGCTAAGGCTAGTATCCTACTTCATAAAAATGCACAACTTCCTTTTGAAACACAAATGTATAAATACAAACAATGTATTGGCTGTAATGTTGTATATTGGTATTCCCACTCCTTCAAAGATTCTTTTAACTTTTACCTGATTAGATGAGTCGATATCATGAATTTGAGCCCTGCAAGTTTTCTACACAATTTTCACTAACATTGCAATTGTTTTGCAAAATTTGTTTTTTAAATTCAATATCAAGGGGACAAAAAATGCAATATCTATATCTTTAATTTCTGGGTTTTCCATGGTCCTGTTTTGTTGTAAATTTTATGTCTCCTCATTAGCCTAAAACTGTCTTAAATATCACATCTTCAAAAAAAAATTTCTCTTCTTATTCCATAGCTTGATATTTGATTACATCATTTGACAGACAACTGTCACCTTGCAGCAAGGTTAATTAAAGGCAGTGACAGATCTAAAAGGGGAGCCAAATTAACGTAGAGTTATTTCAAAGTTTGTGCAAAACGTAGCTTTAATGCAAGTAGAAGATGCCATAGCATTAAAATACAAATTAATTAGACAGGTAATGCATAGTCAGGTTTATTTGAAAAATGCTTGGAAATGTCATAAACATTCCTAAAATCATTAATATTTGACCAAAAATGTTGGACCATGTCAAATTTGAGGATACTATTCACAAACAATGATCGATTATAACAGCATCAAAATAAGTCCTACTTCCCCAAGCAGGATTCCCAGATACATGTGACCTCTCATGACTTCATCTCTCACCTGTGCCAAGTCGTTGTTTACAAACAACCAACTTTCTTAACTGAATTCAAAATGCCCATGTCTATTAGTGACGATTTGAAGAACATGACATAAAATTGAAATTACTGTTGTGCGCATACTGTGTATAAAAAAAAAATTGTAGACTTACATAATATATGGAAAAAAAAACAAACAAAAAAAACAAACAAAAAACCCCCAAAAACCTATGTATGTATGTGTGCGTATGCAAGTGTATGTATATATGCGATGTGTGTGTGTGTGGTGTTTTAGTGTGCTATATTAGTCTATTTTGTAGTTAGCGTAACTAAATATAATTTGTGTTTTAAAATACCCCATTTAGTCCTTTTCTTAATTTCTCTATGTTGTATGTATGTTTGGCGATATATTAATTGTGTATGTTGTAAAGCGCTTAGAGTAATATTTATAATGTTAGATAATGCGCTATATAAATGCCTTGTAATAAAAAAAAAATAAAAAAAATTGATAGATGATCATCTGAGAAACATTTGTCAAGCAGATTTACATAAACATCACTTAACACTTGACTGTGTAGAAGATAATGAGAAAATATCACAATACAACTATATAGACCTTATGTCATGACGCACTTGTTCAATGTGACATCATAAAGTGTGAAGTGCACTAAGGTACATTTCTGTACAGCATGAGTTATAACAAAAACCGATCCAAACCAGGTTATACTCATATAATATATCCTAAAATTAATTTCATACCTTATAATTTAATGCAAAAAGACAAAAGTCCTAATCTTCATTTATCATATTGTATAGAAATACTGAAAAATACAAATCACATGGGCCAGAATAATTCACTAAGCAACCATGACAAAGTGTTGATCTGTGAAAGCAGCCATCTTAGTTCTATGGAGCCTATTTATCAAAATTGTAAACAGGTGAAGTTTGCTACAAACTTCATAACAGAAAATATGTGTAGGCTAAGCATAGGACAGCATTTCCATCCAACAATGACTTTTTGAGTTTGGAAGGAAAATCATCCTGTACCAGACTGGTCTTTGACAATACCAAAAACAAGTCTTCAAATATCAGAAAATGCAATAATTTGCAGCTTTTAATTTTATGAAAGTTTCTACTATTTGAGAACTTACCCGTCCATGCAAAATAGTCACTAATATTAAATCTGACACAGGAAAATATATTATTAAGCTGGTTTGGGTCAGTTTACACTTTATAATCTGTGAAGCAGATTTGCAATCCAGATGTCAATGTTTGGCGACATCTGATAAAATGTGATGCATTATCTTTTGTTTTTGCATTGAGAGGTGGATCAAGCAATATCCCCCGTCTTCTCAGAGAGAAATGTGTTTTCAAAATAAACAGGGAAAATATTTACAAATATTAATAAATTATATATAATATCTTTGTTTTAATCTGGATTATTCAAACACCATAAAGAGAATGTATTGATTTTTTCAACAGTGATTTGTGTACAAGTAGATTGCTTTACATTGAGAAAACAATCTGTGTATTAAACTGAAGTATCTTATTGCACATGGTAACTTCTATTTCATAAATGTTCTCCAAAACAGTGCTGTGATGTAAATTAAAAAGAAAGAAAAGTAGTTCCAGATGTTGGCTGTCAAGGGTATGCATCACCATACTAAACCATATTGTGCAAAAATAATTTGCATTCCCTAATGTGAATTTGACCTATCAGAGACTAGAATACAATAAGAATTAAATTATTACATCATGTCATGAATGACTTTAAACTATAGTGTAAGAAAGTAATAATTATGCAGATGTGTCACTGAAATGAAATTCTGATAATGAATTTTCTATAAAATTGGCATCTTGGATAAACTGTTTACAAATCTGACATTTGTGCAGTGCCTTCTCTTCCACATTTTTCATTGAGGTCACCTCAGAGGTCAATTTAATGCACATTGAAATTATGAACTGGAATGGCTGTCCGCAAGACAATAATACATGAACTGACATTTTCTGCTGATTGATTTTTGAATTTTGGGGGCCACTGAACAGTCTGAAGTGAGCAATGTATGCATGTACACACACTAAACAATATTCATTACTGCCTATACTTGCTTTATATAGCCACAAGGGCTTGTGTAGAAAAATCAAGACATCCCCCTACGAGGATTCTGATCGTTTGTGGTATAGCACAGGAACCGATAATAGTCAACAATAATAGTAGGGGTCAATACCACATCACCCCCAATAAAAAAAAATTATTAGGAGGTGGTATCGTGTATTATTACAGATGAAATTACCGGTCCTTGTGGATATAGCAATGCTTTTGCTGTACTTTCACTTTCGGATACTTACCTCAATGTTTATCGCAGAACGTAATACTCGCTTGTAAAAATGAAATAGCCCATATGTACAAAGTAAATCAACCCCAATTCCTACAACGATGCCAATATCTACTGCATCTACCATTCCCATTTTCCTTGTAAAAGACTGACTTAATTTTTATTTCTAACTTTGAACTTGTTAAACTTCTTGTGTCAACATTCAAGATTGTGTAGTTATAATTTGTATTCCGATCCCTATCAGTAACCTTACCGGGTTGGCTTCGTTTATCGAATACTATTCCGGAAAATTTAATCAGCTTCCCCCCTCCCCCTTTAAATTTGAAATGAAGAAGCCAAATACTTTCAAAATCTGTACTCTATGAAAATTTTTTAATAAATAAATCAAATAAGTTCAGAAGACAGGGGTGGATCCAGAAATAGAAGTTAGGGGCGCAACATCTTGAGACAGGGGGTCTGGGGCCGCCTTAAGGCCCCCAGTGGGTTCAGGGAGAAGCCCTGGGGGGGGATGTCGAAGACGCCGAAAGCTCCTGGATTTTAGAGGGGTTGAAATGGTGTCCTAAATAGTAATTTTTGCTATTTTCTGTCATTTTTAATGAGGTAAAATTAATAAAATGATACAAATTCTATGGATTTTTGGAATAAAATATAAGTCCTCCTCCTCAAAAAAAAAACCAAAAAAAAAAACCAAAAAACAACAAAAAACAACAAAAAAACAAAAAAAAACCAAACAAAAAAAACCCAAAAAAAAAACACCAAAAAACAACAGAACTATCCGGGCGACAGATAGGATAGGTTGTGTTGTCATGGCCCGTGCGCCCATGCATTAGTTACCGTTGATAATCAATGGACCTGATACAAAACGTTCATTCAAGTTTAAACCACATCATTATGTTAAAGCTGTAGAAAGAGTATTAGATAAACTTAGAATAATAATGCATTCACCGATGTTTATTCATTTAGTCAAGAAAAGAAGAAAAACGAGGGAGAAAATAACTAAACCAAAAAGTCCATGGGCCACATCGCTCACCCGAGTCACCTTGACCCATATTAAAGATTTCCCCTATATATTCGCATGTAAAACTTTTATCCCCTATTGTGGCCCCCTCCAACCCTGGGGCCATAAATTTAACAAACTTAAATTTGAACTAAGTAAAAAAAAAAAATGTGAATTTTAACTTTTCTGGTTTAGTGGTTCTTGAGAAGAAGATATTTAAAGATTTTCTTTTCTATTAGCATATAAACCTTGATCCCTTATTGTGGCCACCCTACCCCTACCCCCCCCCCCCCCCCCCCGGGAGTGCATGATTTAAAAAAAAAACACCACTTGAATCTGCATTATGTCAGGAAGCTTCAATGTAATTTGGAACTTTTCTGGCCAAATGTTTCTTGAGAAGAACGTTTTCAAATGAGCCCACCCCATTCTTGTGATTATCTCCCCTTTAAAGGGGGCATGACCTTTCATCTGAACAAACTTGAATTCCCTTCACCCAAGGATGATTTGTACCAAGTTTGATTGAAATTGACCCTGTGGTTCTGGAGAGGATTTTTTCCTATATTTCCGCATTTAAAACTTTGATCCCTTATTGTGGCCCCATCCTACCCCCGAGGGCCTGATTTAAAAAAAAAAAGAAAACCCTGAAACTTGAATCTGTACTGTCAGGAATCTTCAATGTAAAGCAACACTTCTATGTGAAATATATCGTTGACATATAGGGCTGATATTGGTTTCAGTCTTTACGTAAGGGTTAATGTACGAGTATCGCTTCATTCCTTAAAAGTAATGGAGCCGAGGCCCCGAGGTACATTGCTCTTAAGGAATGGAGTGATACGAGTATATTGACCAACTTTACATCCACCTTTACTATGGAAACTTTTTAAAATTTTCTTTTCAGTAGATACATGTTATCAATAATCAGATGTTATTATTTACCTTTTTTCTTCATACACATGTATAAGATATAGCACTATATTAAGATACTGTTTTTAATCTTTTGCATTTCGATCAACTGTCCAAATGGCTAAGTGCGTAGAGCATCTGTTTTCAAAGGGAAGAATCACACAGGTGAATGTTCAAATCTCGGTGTGTGTAGTTATTTTTCATAACAAAATACTTTGATAGATTTTGCATTTCATTCTTACAAATTTCATACGAAAAGAGGGTAGTGAGGGATAATAGAACAATTCAAATGTACAGAATACTTATTCCTTTGTTGTTTGAAACTCTCCATTCCTGGAAAGTAATGAAGTGTTCGAACAAAAGAATGACGTTACGGATGGATTTTAATAAATTTGTATAAATCACGTCTTATAACATTTCCCCCCCCCCCCTTTAGAAGCATAAAAATGTTGACCTACTTTCCAAAAGCTGCATTCCTGAAAAATAATAGAGCGTTCGAACAAAAGAATGACGTCACGGGTGGATTTTTTTTAAAAAAGCGTATTGATTTCCGTTCTGATCAATGACTTTAGGCCACATGCGAGTAGTTATTTGTTTCTCATGCGTCGCTTTAGTTCTAGTCAATACATGTAACTTGTAGAGATAGAAAGAACCATTTCACAGTCGCTATTTCAGTAGCATAAATTGTGGACACATTTTTAGTTCCTTAATTATATTGAAATTTCATTTCGTATTTCTCAGTTTACTTTTAACAACGTAATTACTTCATATGCGTTTACTTACAACTCATTTCTTTGGAAATAATATTTAATAAATCATTGGTGTAAGAAATACAAATTATGAAAATAAAATTCAAGAAATTAACTGTCGTTACTGAAATGTAGCCCTACACCTTAAAAACCTGATCAGGGTAGAGAGTATTGTCTTCAAGGTATACAATTTTTATATGTAATTTCAGTATATTTAGCACCCCCTTATCGTAACCTGGCGAGAGCCCTGTTTTGTTTTATGTTCTGAGTATGAAGGGATTTCATGTAGACGAACGCTTTAAAAGTTTGGGGTCTTGTCGTAATTGAATGAATACAATACTATGTTTGACGAAATTTATTCAAGAGTATTTGCGGCATCTTGGATGTTTGGATTTTTTTGTTGTTGTGACATTTGTATCGAGTAACACAGAGTGAATGATTCTTGTTCTCGAACAAAGTATCCTTACACTGAGGTATAGTTCCGGTTGATTGCTTTTAGTTACAAAGAATTTATGATCTGCATTCTCATGAATGTCTTTTATATCAAGAACAAAGATGCATTTAAGGAAGGAAATTGAAGTAAAATACACAAGCCTGTATACAAAAATTTTAAATTGTGTTTATACAGGCGAAAATTTTAAAACAGTAAAAGTGTGCCAACAGGTGGATTTGAACCAGGACACTAAAAATGTTGATTGTGAGTGTTTGTGGTCTAACCATCTGAGCTATACAACTATGAATATAAACGGCATAGATATGAACCACTATGATAGAGATAGGTTTTCGCGGTTTATGTTTTTTTGTTTGTTTGTTTGTTTGTTTGTTTTTTTTGTTGTTGTAATTTTCGACCCCAGGGCAGGGGTACCCCTAAAACAATCCTATTCAAAATTATTCCTTAGAGTCTCAACTAGCATGTATTATTGTACCAGATATGAAGCTATAACATCAGTCATTATATTTGGCAGAAAACATTTTCCTGAAACTGAAAGATAGGCTCATTCAGCTGATATTCTCTGCGATATTCACACAAACACTGTCAGCTGTGTGACTGGTATACATGTCTTTCAGATCAAAACCTATCAAAATACCATAGTTTTTATTAGGGACAGACCTGTTCTGGAGGACTTCTAGGCCAAAATTCATGCAAAAATAGGCGTTTTTACTGAGAAATGCTGTTTTAGCCAACTTTGAAGGTCAATTTAAAAATTGCTAATATGAAAATGTAGGTTCAAAATGCAAATTTGAAAAATTTAGAAATATACACAGTAAAAAATTCAAATGAACATAGATTTTCAAAAGTGAATTTTTCCGGGAAATCGTTCTCTCCTATAGGTAAATTCTTTTGATATTCCGAATACATCATTGGAACCTTTCTGGCCCAGTGGTTCTTGAGAAGAACATTTTAAAACGACCTTAGCCTATTTTTGTGATCACCAAGCCTTTGAAGGGGACATGGCCCTTCATTTGAACAAATTTTAACCCCCTTCACCCAAGGATGATTTGCACTAAGTTTGATTGCTGTTGTCCCGCTGGATCTGCAAAAGATTTTCAAAATTTGCCAGTGTTTTTTCACTATCATCTGCCCCTAGAGGAGAGCGTTGCCCTTCATTTGAAAAAAAAAATCATCTAGAATCCCCTTCACCCAAGGATACCTTTTGCCGAGTTTGATTGAAATTGGCCCAATGGTTTTGGAGAAGATGAAAATGTGAAAAGTTTACGCCGACGCCAAAATACCGACGACGGACAACGGAAAGTTTTGATCTGAAAAACTCAATTGAGCCTTTGGCTCAGGTGAGCTATAACTAACGACAAAAATAACCAAACAATTGAATTTGGATTTCTCAGTGCCGCAAGGCAGCAAACGTGGACCAATCTTTTTTACCGTGTACGCAAGTACACGTCAAAATTTTATCAAGGAATCTGGCGTTTCGCAATTTGGATATGCAGATGACCACCCGATAGTTTTAACCAAAGGCTAATACTGACGAGCAACCCGTGAAGAAAAATTTGTTAACCGTTCTAGATTAGTATGAATTTTAATAGATTTAAGGAGAAATAACATACTAGAAAAATCTTATATGGTGGAAAATGGAGGATATTTTGAAATTGAA
The DNA here is from genome assembly GCA_024699665.1 of Ostrea denselamellosa. NCBI lineage: Eukaryota > Metazoa > Mollusca > Bivalvia > Ostreida > Ostreidae > Ostrea > Ostrea denselamellosa. The sequence continues at coordinate 20,677,734 of JAMZEH010000005.1, read as the reverse complement.
AACTGCCAGATTACTTTATCTAACTAAAAAAATACAGTTTTAGTAGAAAGTAATATGAAAAATTAAAACCCCTGCTAAACTTCAACCCATGGTCTTCAGATCCGCAGTCGACACCTTAACCTACTGAGCTACTCAGCTAGGCAATTAGATTTAAAAAGGAATGTACAAGTATTGCTGTTATTTAAATTTTGTCTCATATTTCAAAATGAAGTCAGTCATTGGGACGATGTGTAATTCCTCCTTAAACTAAACTGGAATAAAACGGAATTCGTCTTATATAGAAGTCAGTAGATTTTATCGTTGTCATTTAGCAAATCCGTACACGTAATTGGTGCAATTATACATTTTAATATCTGGAATGCTGCCTAGATGTACAACTGCACCCTCTTCTGATACTTCGTATAACCGAAAGGCCGCGAGTTCGAGCCCTGCCAAGCCTAAGATGTAAACATACTAAGATAGTGATTACTCCTTCGCCAAACACCCGGCAATCACGAGTCTTTCGGGTATGACCTTAAAAACGGGGTTCTGTGTCGGTGCAGGCGTTGGCACGTTAAAGAACCCTCAACTCAATACTCGCATTAATATCTGATAAAAGTATAGAAAATGTCCTTATTTCCATTTATTAAAGATAAAACTAATAAATTACCAAATAAAATATATAGGTCATCATACTTTTTAAGATGCGAGAGAGAATTATACATCAACGTCAAGAATTGCAATTTTCCTTCAACAAAACTACCAAAATTTAAAAAAGACTGGTTATAATGATATAATAGTACTCATAAAAAATTCCTGAAACTGTTTCATTACAAAAATATACAAAATGTTTGTGAAAAATACAGGGAATTTATCGCATAACGAACTTGATAAAGAAATCAACGAAAACAGTTATTGCCCTTGGATTTAATATTTTGAAACATATCATTGATTATTCAAATATAACTTACCCTTTTGAAACTCTATGTTTAACAATTTTTTTTTTACATTAACTATCGGAAAAGACTCGAACAAAATTTGTTCCTATCATGCATATATGTAAATAAATCATTGATTTCGCACTCTTATGACGTCACATGTGGGTGGAATAACCTTATAAGCGGTACTTCACCTACAGTGAGTGAAAAAAAAATTACGGGACGTAAAACAAACCTTCCCTGATCCTATCAATTACGATTTTTTTTCTAGGATTTTGCTCACTATAAGGAGTGTAGTGATCCCTCTCCGGTTGTTGCATTTTATTATCATTATTTTTTTTTTTCGGTCAGTTTCACTTTCTTCTCTGAAAAGATCTTCCTATTACAAACATGGCAGAGCAAACAGCCTTCAATTCCATCCAGAGAGACAGCTTATGCAAAATTATGAAGACACATGGAATTCCAGGACAGTTCATCAGTCGCACTACGGTGTATCATAGAGATTTGGAACAGCAAAAACATCAAAAGAAAAACTAAATTAATTCTGTATAAAATGGGAAGATCGAGTAAGAAGTGAAGACCTTGTTACAGTGAGCAAGGATGAGACTAATCAGCGAGGAAGTAACCAGAAGATTGAAGCTTACTGGACACACACTAGACACGGCTGTAACATCACACTAACATGGGCATCAGCAGGAAGAAAGCGTGGGTGACCAAAAACAACTTGGCGCCGCACAATAGCAAGGGAGAGGGCTGATGCTGGCTGGTGGGTGTGGAATGAAACGAGAACAGAAGCCAGTAGGAATGAATGGTGACGCTCTGTGGTGGCCCCATGTGTCACCAGGCACGGGGAGGAGAGGTGAGGTGATGTTACCAAGATGAACAGCTGAATTTTAAGAAATTTGTAAGTGAAAAATGTAAAACTATTTCGTTGAATTTATTCGCTTATATCTAACCGACGACTAATACAAACAGTAAAATCTCTGATGTTAGATTAGCTATCAGGACTGTGCTAATGGCGTGTTATATGGATTACCAAAAGGTACTACCAAATGATTACAAAATCTCCAAGAGCGTGCTACAAAACTTGTCAACTGACAGATCTACAGAGGCTCTTAAAATTCTACAATGGTTACCGATTCATTTTCGTATCAATTTTAAAATCACATGCATTGTTTGGTACCAGTCCAGTGTATCTCGGGGCAATATTGAGTGTAAGGAGATCAAAATACAACATTCACTCTGTTATTAAACAACGAATCAAAATCCGTCAATGTCCACATACGCCAAACGTCATTGCGATACAATCAGGCCTGTACAGGATTTTACGTAGAGTACTTGTAAAACTAACCCCTATGGCAATTTACTATAGACAGTGGCGATGTCCATGATCGAGGAGGGGTAAGAAAGCGGCTCATATTTTATACAAATAATAGCCTTTCAGGTGACGCAATAAAATCTGGTATGAATGATAGATAACATTCAGTCAGATTCCCTATCACTTGCTCAAACACTTCAACACACAAAACTTCGAGTACAGTTTCGACCGTTCGTTTTCTTCACTTTTTTCTTCTTCTTTTATTTATTTATTTATTTTATTTTTTTTACTAGTTGGTTAAAGGCGATCACAAGTTCTGATAATTAAAAATAAATATATTCTTTGAAAGTAATGTCTTTTTTATTTATTTTATTATATTTTTTTCCCCGCTATGCTTTTTAACTACGACATACGTTTAAGGCACGCTGATGTGAAAAGGTTTGCCTCGAGGTCGTACATACGGAATGACTACCAAATATCAACATTTTTAAAGCGTCACGTAACGTTATATTTCAAAGGTGCTTTCTATCCACCGTTTACTTAATATATGCCTTTATACACTATACGATTTCCCCTCAAGATTTTGTTATTAACATGATGAAGGTGGGATTAGCCGTTTTCTGTTCCGTTCTGCGTTTATTAATGCTCTCGTTTAATGAGCGGACCGAAGACAACTGCCTTGGTGTAATTAGGGAGGCGCTATATTAGGCCTATGTTTAAACGTCCCGTCCTATCAAATACCCCCACTTGTACACGTTTGCTTCATAAACTTCGTAAGCTTGCGAAGTCTATGAAACAAGCACCTTCATGTGCCCCACTTCAGTCTGAGAATCACATTACGTATACCGAACACCCCTTCATTTAAATAGATTGCATCAGAAGTTTCGGGAACATGTTTTTTTTATCTGTTTACAAACTTTTTTTTCGCTAGTGTCAAGGACACTGTGACAGCAGCCAATCAACTCGTGCCAAATGCACACACCCTCCGAACATCGATAAACAACGCGGATAGTGGAAGCGGCGAAGTTTTCCTCAGGTATAATTTTATAATCATTACTATAATATGATAATACTACATTAATTTTAATAGTAGATATGTAATTTATGCTTTAGCAGTGGTTGTCATGTATATATATATTTTTTAATTTTAAAGTCATTGTCCGCTTGGGTTATTGACCTACAAGATCAAGGTGTAAACATCTGTACCGTTTATGTTTTATATACATATATAGCAATTTGTTCTCTTAGCAAACTTTTACAGAATATACAGTGCCTAAAACTATAATTAAAAGACTTTAATCGTTTAATGACTATATTTGATATTGCGTTCATTGTTTTTATCAATATCTAATTTCTTTGATCAATCAGCAGAATTTCTTTGATCAATCAGCAGCTCGGTCTGTTTATTTGCTATATGTCCATAACTGATTATTGACAATAAAGTATCTGAATGAAGAGTTGCTATGAAACAAGCCTAGAATTGAAGAACTGAAGGTTTAGCATCACTACCCCCACTTTAAACCAGTCACAACCCGTGCAAAATCTATTTTCCTGTTGCCCAATATACATCTCGATTCATTTCAAAATATGACACACTGGGAGGATATGACTCACTGAAGTACTCTGATATGTTGTTACACACACACCATGTAATACTAGCAAATCGTCAAATATCTGTCACAAGTGAAAAGGGGATTCTTCAAAGTATGGAAAAATTGAGAAAAATGAGGACATAGATTGTGGTAATATAGGGGCAAGGGGTGAAAATGGGGAGGAGCAGATTGAGAGATGGGGACTTCAGAAAGAGAAATTCTTGGGGTGATATGGTGAAGAATTACGTTATTTACCTCAACCTCTTAAATGTCTGGTACAGGAGGAAAATATATTTGATGGAATGTAGTATTATTTGTAAGAAGGGTCAGGTTATTGATGGAGCACACTTTGATTACCAAAGTCCAGGATGTCTTTCTTTCCACTGGTGGTTGAACTAAGTCCTCCTCTTCATTAACATTCATCACTTTTTTCATCATCACCTTTATCATACAAGTTAGTATAAGGGGGATTTAAGATTAAAAGTATTAGCTGGGTAAGAGGGTGGGGTTATTTGGGCATTAACTAATTTGCACAGAGTTGAATAATGAGTGAGATCAGATTTAACCTTTTTATTTCTGGAAAATCTAAAATGACATGTACTCATTTTATATAGCTTCCAGACTATGAACATTATATTATGAACTAAGATAATTTTCATGTCTGCATAATCATAGGTAAATATTCAGTAAAAACTGCAAGTCTCACAAAAGTCTACAATTGAGCTACATATTACTATGTGTATATAAGGTCCATGAAGTGTGTCAAGTTTCTAGTATCAGTGGCTTTACCTGTATATCACCTCACAAATGTGAGTCTACATAAATCTACATAACCTAAAAAGAAGACAATCTCTCCATTCTTATCAGTTTGTTTTACAAATCAAACATGGCCTATATTCTCAAGGACAACCCTTGAACTCACTATCTCCTACCAGATGAATATCATCCTGCAAGCAGTTTTACTAGAGTGTGTGTTTGGAAAAATGTATGTGTGTCTAGTCTGACATGTTTCAATATATGTGTCACTTATTGGTAATTTTACATTATTTGCAGATTGTGACCTACAAATATGCCATCCTTTCCACAGTACCTGACTGCTGAGCAGGAAAATGAACTCCACAGAATTGCTAAGGCCATTGTGGCACCTGGAAAAGGGATTCTGGCGGCTGATGAATCTACTGGTAAGAATCAAAGTCATAGTTGCTTATATATTTGTAGCAACAGCAAGATGACTTGAACATAGATGACTTGCACATTTTTCATAACGGGTAGAGAAAACAAACTTCCTTAACTACAGCAGAGCATGTTTCACACCTTCCTCTGGCCTCACCCCAACCATATCAATGTAGATTGTGGAATGTTTGACAGACATGTTATATATATAGTAGGTTCTGGGTTGTCTGACAACCATGTTATAGTAGGTTCTGGATTGTGTGACAGCTGTATTATAATAGGTTCTGGATTGTCTGACAACTGTGTTATAATAGGTTCTGGATTGTGTGACAGCTGTATTATAATAGGTTCTGGATTGTCTGACAACTGTGTTATAATAGGTTCTGGATTGTCTGACAGCTGTGTTATAATACGTTCTGGATTGTCTGACAGCTGTGTTATAGTAGGTTCTGAATTGTCTGACAGCTGTGTTACAGTAGGTTCTGGATTGCCTGACAGCTATGTTATAGCAGGTTCTGGATTGCCTGACAGCTATGTTATAGCAGGTTCTGGATTGCCTGACAGCTGTGTTATAGCAGGTTCTGGATTGTCTGACAGCTGTGTTATAATAGGTTCTGGATTGTCTGACAGCTGTGTTATAGTAGGTTCTTAATTGTCTGACAGCTATGTTATAGTAGGTTCTGAATTGTTTGACAGTTGTGTTACTGTAGGTTCTAAATTGTCCAACAGCTATGTTATAGCAGGTTCTGGATTGTCTGACAGCTGTGTTACAGTAGGTTCTGGATTGCCTGACAGCTATGTTATAGCAGGTTCTGGATTGCCTGACAGCTGTGTTATAGCAGGTTCTGGATTGTCTGATAGCTGTGTTATAATAGGTTCTGGATTGTCTGACAGCTGTGTTATAGTAGGTTCTGAATTGTCTGACAGCTATGTTACAGTAGGTTCTGAATTGTTTGACAGTTGTGTTACTGTAGGTTCTAAATTGTCCAACAGCTATGTTATAGCAGATTCTGGATTGTTTGACAGCTGTGTTACAGTAGGTTCTGGATTGCCTGACAGCTATGTTATAGCAGGTTCTGGATTGTCTGACAGCTATGTTATAGCAGGTTCTGGATTGTCTGACAGCTGTGTTATAGTAGGTTCTGGATTGTCTGACAGTTGTGTTATAGTAGGTTCTGAATTTTCTGACAGCTATGTTATAGTAGGTTCTGGATTGCCTGACAGCTATTTTATAGCAGGTTCTGGATTGTCTGACAGCTGTGTTATAGCAGGTTCTGGATTGTCTGACAGCTGTGTTACAGTAGGTTCTGGATTGCCTGACAGCTATGTTATAGTAGGTTCTGGATTGCCTGACAGCTATTTTATAGCAGGTTCTGGATTGTCTGACAGTTGTGTTATAGTAGGTTCTGGATTGTCTGACAGCTGTGTTACAGTAGGTTCTGGATTGCCTGACAGCTATGTTATAGCAGGTTCTGGATTGCCTGACAGCTATGTTATAGCAGGTTCTGGATTGTCTGACAGCTGTGTTACAGTAGGTTCTGGATTGCCTGACAGCTGTGTTATAGTAGGTTCTGGATTGTCTGGCAGTTGTGTTATAGTAGGTTCTGGATTGTCTGACAGCTGTGTTATAGTAGGTTCTAAATTGTCCAACAGCTGTGTTACAGTAGGTTCTGTATTGCCTGACAGCTATGTTATAGCAGGTTCTGGATTGCCTGACAGCTGTGTTATAGTAGGTTCTGGATTGTCTGACAGCTGTGTTATAGTAGGTTCTGGATTGCCTGACAGCTGTGTTATAGTAGGTTCTGGATTGCCTGACAGCTATGTTATAGCAGGTTCTGGATTGCCTGACAGCTGTGTTATAGCAGGTTCTGGATTGTCCGAGACACTCTTTTATTTAGGGCTTGGTCTTCTACTTCCCAAAATTGAAATTATTATATGGACACAGAATGTACAAAAGTTAATGAATTTTTCTCCCAAACTAGCATTTTGACATTTATATAAATGTGTGTCATTCAGATAGCTGCAGACTGTATGTCCTGACTTTAGTACTTAATATCACTTTAGTTGTGTAATATATTATTTTGATCATCTCTTTGATTGACACTGCATGCACTGTTAACATTTAAAATAAATAGAACATGTTAATACAGTTGTGCAGTTATGTAGAGGACAACGTGTGATATGTTCACTATTAGTATTGTTTACTGGGTATATATGGAAGTAATATTGTTTTATTCAGTATATAGATAGTAGTATTGTTTACTGGGTATATAGGTAGTATTGTTTACTGGGTATATAGGTAATAGTATTATTTTACTGGGTATATAGGTGGTAGTATTATTTTACTGGGTATATAGGTGGTAGTATTGTTTTACTGGGTATATAGGGAGTAGTATTATTTTACTGGGTATATAGGTAATAGTATTATTTTACTGGCTATATAGGTAATAGTATTATTTTACTGGGTATAGCTGTATAGTATATTGATATTGTGGTTACTTATCGATTCTTGGTCAAAACGCATCATGAGGAATCTTACCAACAGTAATTTAAAACCTCACCATCCTCTTCCAATACTTAATATGTCTTATGGTATGCCTCTATACAAATAGAAAGGCTGGTGACACAACAGTGTGTCAGGAATGAAATTTGTTTTGCCAACAGGGTCTTAGATTGTACCAAAGTACTGTGTAAAAATCAGGACATATTGATTGCAGAAGTCATTCTTTACAAAAGCGAAGGTGGCCAATTATATTGCATTTTTGAACTATGCCCTTCAGACATTGAGCATTTTCTTCCAGGTACAATGGGCAAGAGATTTGCTCCTATTGGAGTAGAGAACTGTGAGGAGAACAGACGGCGATACAGAGAGTTGCTATTCACAGCTGACAAGTCTGTCGCAGAAAACATCAGTGGTGTTATTCTGTTCCATGAGACATTCTACCAAAGTACAAAGGATGGCATTCCATTTGTCAAAATTTTGAAGGATAAAGGAATCATTCCAGGAATCAAGGTTGACAAAGGAGTTGTCCCCCTTGCAGGCACAGATGGAGAGAGTACTACACAAGGTAAACTTCATTGAAAGTACATAAAATGAAAGACGGCAAGTTTTCCAAGGAATGTTTCATAAAATTTTATTGTATGCTAGAAAATATTTTGCTCCACATCATTTTCACCACAACATACTGAAAATAATTTCCATTCCATTTTGAATTTGCTTGAAGCAAGTTACCACTAGTTAGGGTTATGAATGAATTTCATTTCATTCAATTTTTAATTTGCCCATTTAAAATGAAGGTGCAAATAGAATGGGGATGAAACTTTCCTGATATACAGTATTTCAAAAATAAACATCCTACCAAATGAATTATATCCCGTTCTTAATTTTTATATTATGAATGTACAAATATAAACTTGCAATGGATTGAGATGAATTACGTTGCAGGTCTAGATGGTTTGTCTGAGCGATGTGCGCAATACAAGAAGGATGGAGCAGATTTTGCCAAGTGGAGATGTGTTCTCAAGATTGGGTCCCACACACCATCTTATCAGGCAATGCTGGAAAATGCCAACGTCCTGGCCCGGTATGCTAGTATCTGTCAGCAGGTGTGTCCGGAATATTCTATAGTACACTTCAGTTTGAAACATGAATATACTGCAGTTTGTCATTTTGAACAGAATATTAACATTTGTTCATTAAGAAATTTATTATGAAAATTGCCTTTGAAGAACAGAATGACAGTGATGCAATACTTTTAATTTTAGAATGGTCTGGTTCCAATAGTTGAACCCGAGGTACTGTGTGATGGAGACCATGATTTAGAAACAGCACAGAAAGTCACTGAACAGGTAAAAATATGAAAATATTCAATTCTTGCCAAAAGGATGCAAAAACACCATGCTGTATATTGGATATTTTGGAATTGGAAATAATCAGCAGACTACTCTCAAAAAAGTAATATGAAATCTTAGGGATTTATTTTTTGGCACAACTTCACTTAACAGACAGGTGTATCATTTATATACACAGAAATTTCAGTGCTATTATTTTTAAAATTTTTCTTGTCCCTCCCCAAGAAGTTAACATTCCAGAGTGCCAAAATTACCTGATATACAATATACATGTACCACACATAATTCTACTTTTTAAAATAATTTCTAGGTTCTAGCATTCACCTACAAAGCTCTGGCAGATCACCATGTTTTCCTGGAGGGAACTCTACTTAAGCCCAATATGGTCACTGCTGGTCAGTCTTGTACCAAGAAATACACAGCAGCGCAGAATGGTAAAGCCACAGTGCTGGCTCTAAGCCGGGGGGTACCTGCAGCTGTCCCAGGTAATACTGCATACTGCAAGTGTGATTTATAGTTTAAGACTGCCATTTCACTAATCCATCATAGCATGTAAACATATAAATAATAATTTAAAGATTTTATAATTAGATTCAGTACTACTGTTCCATCTCTTTAAAAAAACATGTACAAAATCATGTGTTAAAACAAAATCATGCATTAATTTGTTAATTCATTTCAGGTATCACCTTCCTGTCAGGTGGGCAATCTGAGGAAGATTCTACCCTCAATCTGAATGCCATAAATCTCTGCTCAGGTCCTAAGCCCTGGGCACTGTCTTTCTCCTTTGGGCGAGCTCTACAGGCCTCAGTTTTGAAAGCCTGGCAAGGCAAGGATGAAAATGTGAAAGCAGCGCAAGAGCAGCTCCTTATCCGAGCTAAGGTATGTGAATCTGAAGAAAAATATCTTAAGTAAAATGTGAAGAGAAAAAGTGGGAATGAACTAATGTAGTGATTTTCTTTTCATTTGTGAAAGTTGGCTTTTGTAGGCCAATGGACTGGCTGCAGTGGGTAAATACCTGGGTGGAGAAGCCGGTAAAGCTTCAGGGGAGTCCCTGTTTGTGGCAGATCATCGTTATTAGAGAATACAGCAACAAAACAGACATTTATTTCATAACATTGGGCTCTCATATTTAATGCTTTAAACCTGTATGCTAGTTTTGCAACAACACATCTGAACATTAAATCTTGGCAATAATTACATTTTAGTAATACATGCTTTTACACATGGACTTGGGTCATTTTAATTTTCATGCAACACATAAGTGATATGTTGATGTATGAAGGTGTAACAGTTTGATTTCCAACTGATCTCAGATCATCAAACACTGCACTTTGAAATTAATTCTGCAGTGATGTGTATTGCCATGCATGCAGACATTTTTTAAACACACCATATTGCAGACTTGAACTTCCTGTTGGACTGTGATTATCAGTGGTACTAAGTACTACTGCTCCAGTACTTCCTTTGTCTTACTGTTAAGATTTTGAACCATGTGTTTAATTGTAACATTACTATGTGGGATGACTGCAGTACATGTGCTGCTGTATACTGGTTAGATAATTTGTAGTTGTCGAATAATGTATATGTACGAGGAAACAATAAAGATTATAACTATATTTTGTTTTGTTTATCAGCTCATTGGGAGAGCTATTGTCATGACCCCAATGCCGGTGGCATGACACTTTGAAGGAAAAACTTCAATACTGGCTACATCTGTTGAATCAAGGGGAATACAGGGCTTTGATTAGGCCTTCCAAGACTTGTGGCCTTGGACTTTGACCTACTTTTCAACCTTGGCTATATCTAATGAATCAAGGGAGATATGATGAGTGGAGTCACACTTCCTGGCAAGCTATGTTGTCTTCTGGCTAGTCTTTTTATTTTTATCAACTTGTTCATATACTATGTTACAACAGGGGTATAAAAAACTAACAGAACATTTTGAATCCAAATTGCATTTTAGCTCACCTGAGTTGAAAGCTTGAACTTTATATCCAACTGTAAACTTTTAACATTTTTGTCTTCTCCAGTTCCACATGGCTAATTTCAACCAAACTTGCCAAAAAGCATGCTTGAGCAAAGAGGATTCAAGTTTGTTCAAATGAAGTGACACAACCATTTTGAAATAGAGACGATTAAGAATAATTGAAAATTTTGTGGCATCATTTAAAAATCTTGAGAACCACCAGGCCAATTTCAAACAAACTTGACATGCATCATCTATGGGTAATGGGGATTCAATTGGTTTAAATGAAGGGTCATGCTCCATCCAGTGGGGAGATAATCAAGAAAAGGCAAAAATACAGTGGGGTCATTTAAAAATCTTCTCAAGAACTGGCTAAAAAAGTTGAAATTCACAAGAAAGCTTCCTGACAAAGCAGATTCAAGTTTGTTGAAATCATGTCTCCTGGGGGTAGTCTGGGGCCACAATAGGGAATCAAAGTTTTACATAGGGATATATGGGAAAAATCTTTATCTCGGGAACAATATGGCCATGATGAGTCATATTAATATGCAAGCATCTACACTTAGTGCAAATTCAGAAACATTTTAAAATTGTTCATGATTGTTAAAGTATGCAAGTATCTACAAATACAACTTTGTTAAACATTAGGGTGGGGCCGCAATAGGAGATGGGAATATACAGGAAATTCATTAAAACAAAATCTTTTCAAGAATTGCAAGGCCACACTATGAAGTATTGAAAAGCATGGATTTAATGGGGGTTTTTTAAGGTCAAGCAACTATGGACTATTGGGTTTTTTTCCTGTTCATTTCTCTGTCCAAATTTAACCTTGCTCAAAACTTCAGATGTGCATTATTTGTGGTAAGAACTTTTATAGGGTACCAAAGTATATAACCTTGGAGTTAGACCTATTCAAGAAAACTTATATAGATTTTTTATGACAAGACCTTCCATTTCATATTATGATCTGTGACCTTGAATTCTCCTGAACAGCATGATTGTGTTGGTTATATTGGTATTGTGGCATCCTCATGTGTGAATTCAATTTTGGTTATGTTGTGACCCTTTGGGGCTAGGTTGGGGCCAAAACTTTTCATGGGAATAAAGATTCAAAAGAAATATTTTTAAAAAGAAAAGAAATATTTTTAAAAATCACAACAGCATGGCCATGATGACTTCGGTGATTGATGTTGCCCATGGACATCTTGTTAATAAGGTAGTATCACTCAGCAAGGCACCAATGGGCTGCAATACTTAATTGTTGTTTTAAACTACACTCTTGGATTAATTGGGAAATAAGGCATGGATACAATGAAATTCTTGCCCTATGATAGTGTGGGGCAGCATCATGATGGAGGACCCCACAGAGCAAAAAAAATATCCTCATCAAAAGTTCTAAAAAAAAACAACAAAAAACCCGCAATAAGTGAACAAACAAGAATTGTTTCGGAGATAAATACATTCACAACTTTTCATTTCTTGGCTGCAGATTAGCAGCTCTCTGTAAAATAAATTGGGATAGACCCAATTATTTTTTCACAGAGAGTTGTAGTTCTGCAGGAATTCTTTTTTTCAAGAATACAGAATTTTTAATGCAACTACTGATATTATAAATTTTTCGAACCATGGGAGGAGTTTGTTCAAGAAAATATATACAATCAATAGGGCAGGAGACCACATGGTTCACCTGAGCTGTAGCAGTTTCCCTAATGTGACCCATTTTGATACAGATCATGATGATGTTGTATACAAAAACATCAAAGCAATGCACACTACTTTAAATGTGTTACCAGCATAAATACTTTGAATACACTAGCCACATAGCCAAGTCCCACATCAAGCTGGATAGATGTATCCTTTATTTCTTACCCTTAGTCATCTGCACACTGCAAACAATTCTCACATCTCCCTAACTACAAAGCCTGTGGGGATCCGGGCTAGAATAGCTCCTTAGGACAGCAAAAACCATGGCCCCGTGTCACACCAGTTGTGGCACGATAAAGATCCCTTCCTGCTCAAAGGCCATAAGTGCCGAGCATAATCCTATATTTTGCAGCCCTTCACCAGCAATGGTGATGTCTCAATACGAGTGAAAGATTCTTGGGAGGGATGTTAAACAACATACAATCAATCCTTAACTACAAATCAAATACACCAGAATACCATTACTTATTGTCCTCAGTGAAGATAGTGAAAACAGAAGATTTGCTGACATCACAAATCTCTCACCGTATTAAAGGTGTCTTCTTTCATAATAACATTATGAACAAAGGATTTTGTATTGTAAGGTCACAGTGTAAAAAGATTTGAATGTTAATTACATATTTATGTATAATTTATATATGGAGTTTTTGATTCTGTGGGTCTTGGTTAAGTCAACATTATATGTAGCAATATCTGTTGTACCAGAATAGTCACAAGAACTTTCCTTTCTAGACAAAATATAAAATCAATCGGCAAGACTCTTTCTATTATGTAAATTGTTTTTGGACACGTCATTACTGCAGGTAAAAAATTAGCAAATACCATTCTCTCCATATTAACTTTCCACATACTTAAACAAAGTCAGTTCTAACTCTTATGGTTTTAATAATGAACACATATTTATACTGTGTACATCATCCATTTACTCACTCAAAGAGACAGCTGTATTAAAGTTCATTTTGTTCTGTAATTGTAAAGTGTCTTGAAATACAAAGACACATACACCTGAAATGAATCTTGGTATAAATGACATTTCTTCAAAGTAACAGAATCTTTGAAAAAAAAAATCACAATTGTTGTATATTCCTGTAGTGCTCTCTATCAGAGTGCTAAAAAAGAAAACAAACACCAGCAACAGAAGACACAGTCAACTAGAACTGTCCTAATGGGGACTAATACTCCCCAAAGGGCGCATTGGAGAGTGGGAAACAGTGAATTTGTGTTCATTGAATAGACATCCTTTTGACATGAAGAATTATGCTTTCTTGAGAACAATTAATGTAAATGCAAGACTATATACTCTGCAGTAGAGCATTACTCAGAATATTTAAGATATGCTTAATATAACTTCTGAATTATGAATTCATGGATAACTATTCCACATACATGAGTCAGTGAATAACACATCATATCCACAGACAGATGGACAGACAGACAAATGGACTGATGATTCCATTATACCCTCTACTAAATCAATGCAGTAGTCACTGTAAAAGAACAGATCATTACAAAATGTAAAAGAAAATGATCAAGTCAATAAAGTTGAAAAAAAAAAAACCCACCTGTAAAATAAAAATACCCATAACTTCCTTGAATGTTAAAGGATCTTGATAAAAATGACAGGTATACAACTTTATTATATATATAATATATTTACAAAGTCTGAATCAAATCTGTTCATTGATTTTTAACATATATTGTGGAAAATGACAACAACCCCTCAAAATGGAAAAAATATCCATTACTTCCTTGAATGTTAAAAAATCTCAATCAAAATAGGCAGTGCACATCATTATTCATATACGATATACACAAAGTTTTCATCAAATTTGTTTATCAGTGTTAAAGATATCCTCTGGAAAATTTTGTCTGTGGACAAATGAACAGACAAGGTGATTCCAGTATACCACCTCCTCCCAAACTTCGTTTGTGGGTGTATAATAAGATAAATACATAAGAACTAAAGAATTTCATAAAAACTTAACAATACATGCAAAATTGTACTACATTATGTGTATGTCACATGATCATCACAGCAAGAAAACGTCAAGATAAAAACCTTGTAAACAGTCATTTCTTAGCATAATTCTTTAAAAGATTTTTCATTGGAATTTATCCTTCCATCTTGGAATGTACTTGGAGAGCAAATGCCTGGAGTGCTGTGTTCTCTGGGTAGATTTCCAAGGCTTGTAAAATGTTGGCTAAACACTCTTCATATTTACTAGATCTGTAGAATTCCCTTTGAAAAGAACACAAACATATTACTTTTCTAGCTAAAAAAAAAAAGGGGGGGTGGGTGGGTTACAGCATTGGCATGAATTGGTCCTAAAAGTCAATTTTAAAATTTAAATTAAATTCTGTAATTTTCAAGGCCTAGAATTGAATATAAATGGGCCTAAAATGTTAATAATCAGAAACAAACTTTCAATATTTTCTAAACTTTAAGTCAAAATTTGCAACCATGATTGATTGATTGTTTGTTGTTTTCCGCCACATTCAAATATTTTTCAGTTATCTGGTGGCGTCCAGTTTTTGTAGGTGGAGGAGAGAACCCAGATACAATGTACCCGGGAAGAGACCACCGACTTTCCAAAAGAAACTGGCAAACTTTCTCACATACATCGGGGCGAGCAACCATGATAATATTAAACTAATTTTGCACCGTTTTCAAAAATTGAAGTCAGGGAAATGAAAAGTTATATCATCTGGCATTGTTCTTGACCAAAAATGTCATTTTAGATGCTAGGATTTTCAAAAACATGGAATAACTTTGGAAACAACCTTTGGGGATACATATGAAATAACAATATGCATCTTCTTCATAAATGCGCTTCTTACATAGTAAAATGTGCACTTTTCCGTGATTTTTTTTTAAATGTAGGAAAATCTAGACATTAATAATTTAAGAGGTCTTATTTTATGATTACTAGTACTTTTCAAATAAGAAATGTGTTCCTATACACCTCATCAAAAACAAGCTAAATTTTTTCCCCAAAGCCATCTTAGAAGGCCAAATTAGAGCATAATACCATATATGTAAGCCTTTACATATTTTAAAAATTGAAAACAAAGACTTGTTACCATATATGCGTTGAGGAACTTGACATCATTTATCATTTTCATAAAAAATGCACAAAAGTGTGAATTTTATTTGCCTGTCTAACTGTATCACACAACAAATTCATTTTATAATTTCATGCAAAACAATCAAATCTGACTGGTCTAGAAAAGTTTGAAAAAACATAATGCTTCCCTCTGTAAGTAAAAATGCACACTTTCCAAGGTGATTATCATTTTACAACATTAAATATTACCTCACAATATTTACATTCACTAATGTCAATGATAATCCTTTACTAGTTCAGTATGTATATAACTCATATTTACATCATAAGAAAGCTTGCTTTGTATGGAAAGTTATTTGAAATCTAAATGTCTTCTATTTTACAAAATGTATCAAGCAGCATTTGAAATATGAACTTTAGGAAGATAAATGACATTGATTGATAAAATGCAGCAAACACACGACACGGAAATCTGTATGAAGACAATAACAATATATATTCCACTAGACTGATTGATATGGATACTTCTTAAAGGTAAAGTTACCCCACCCCCCTTCTAAAGAAATCCCTTTTTCAAATGTTAGCTGTCTTTTTTAACAATGTTTTTCTTGGGTGGTACTTTCTCAATATGTAACCCTTGACTTCTTGCCATGCTGACCTTACATATACCATATAACCGGTAATTTCTGCGGTTGTCCTTTTGTGGAATTTTGCAGATATGAAAAATCTGCAAAAATTATAATTGCAAAACATATATCAATACATGTATGTATAGATAGGTATATTGCAACCGCAGAGATTGGAAACACTGACTATTATTTGCTACCTTAAAAGCATTGGGTTGCAAAAATTTCTACCAGCAGAAAATACCCATTGCATGGTATTACATGCATCACACAGCATAGCAATAAGATTGATAAATATTTTGATTTTAAAGTTGGATGGCACAAAATATCACAGCAAAACAAAATTACAGAGAACAATATTTTTTTTTTAATGTATTTCATGCTTACATTTTATTACTTTTTAATCTCTCTAGATTTAAAACATTATGAACTTAATTGGATATAATGAATTACATTTACAATGAATCAAATTTGTTTGTCCCCAGCACTTTGCTATAGGCATGTTTTACTGTATATACTATCAAGCAAAAATGGTTGAAAATATTGTAGTTTTTTTTTTTAATGTTTTGAAATACATATTCAAAAACTCTCAAACTCATGACTTTGCAAATGTTAAAATTCATTTCTGGAAATGGAATGAACTGTTGCTTCTTTTTAAGACATTCAACAATTTAATTAGCACTGTACCTTAATTTTTGAAAATGGCCAACTTTAAGACCAAAAAAAAAAAGAAACAAATGTGTACTTGTCATGTACATTGTTTGTAATGAACTCTTGACTTCCTGGGCCCAGAAGTAAGGATGTGTTACTGTGACCTTGACCTCTGACCTAGTTAGTGACTTTAATATCTGTATGTGTATGTGTCTTACATTTGCATGCAACTACTTTTTGTACCAAATACGAAGTTTACAAGTTGAATACCCTATATATTATGTTACACTTGCACAATCCATACATACTCCCGTATCTTCCACACAAATCATGAAAACTATTCCCTTACTTTGCTCTCTTTAAGGTGACCTGGTACATCTCTTTTAATTCTTCTGAAAGATTTTGGAAATCTGCAACATACAATGTCATTTCTTAAATTTACATGCTTTCCAGAATGAAAATGGTCCAAAGCTTACATAAATGTTCTTCACATATATAATCATCATTAACTTTGAAGTTTCTAAATGCCTTTAAGACTTTATTCTCTAGTTTTAACAATAACCTATCATACAAACCTTCATCCTCACTATCCATCACAAAGTCTACAGATTCCTCCTCCTCCTTCCCCGACTCTCTACTCCTCATCTCCTCCTGATCCTCAGATTGTTCATTGTCAGAGCTAGACAACATTACATATTTGGACTGGGGAAGGCTACTGGATGTGTCAGATTTCCTCTTCTTTCCATTTTCCTCAGCGGCACCCCTTGCATCCTCCTCCTCAGAGTTTATATCAGTGCCGCCACTTTCTGAATCACTTTCTATAACAGCTTTTCTCACAGATTTCTTTTTTACTAAGAACGTTGCCAGGTCATCATCTGATTCTGTCTCTATTTTTGATTGGTTATTTGTTGGAAAATTATCTTCTGATTCTATCTCTATTTTTGATTGGTTATTCAATGATGTATTGTCATCCAATTCCATCTCTATTTTTGATTGGTTATTTGAAGGCATATCATCATCAGAGTTACTAATATGCTTTTCCTCATCATTCAATATGGATTCAACAACACTCTCTGATTCAGAAATAGACACAGACTTTGCAGGAGAGGATTCTTCATCTGTCTCTCCTACACCCATACTATCATGCTTCAATATATCACTGGCAGAAAGACTAACATCAGGCGTGTTATCTACAGAATTTGGCACAACACTTCGCTCTAGTCCAGACATACAATGAAGTCGGTCTGGAGATTCCTCTACTAAAGTCTCCTGTAACCTTGACCCAATCCTCTTTACCCCCAAGGGTGAATCTAATAGTTGAGGACTGTCAGATAAAGCAGAAAATATAGTGGAGTTCAAGCTGGTTCTGCATCTGATCCTGTCAGAATTTAGTTTTGATTTGGTTTCCATGAGTGGTCTAGATCCATCTGGTGATATAAATACTTCTTCATCTTGGACAACATTTTCCATCTTTATTTCGGGAGACTGTTTCAACCAAGGACTTTGAGACACACTCCGTCTAGGTTTCTTTTTGGCAGGAGAACCAGCCATTACTGGGGAAATGATAATGGGAACTAGAGGAGACCTGAGCAGACCATCGGTGGATCTGTTTAGTTTGAATTCGTTAGACGACCGTTTGACTGAAGCAATAATTTGTGAAAGAGGAATGTTTTCTTTATCTTTTTCATCCTCTGAATCAATCTTGTTTTCTTCCATTTCTTTCAATGCTTTGGATGGAGTATTATCTCTGTTCACTTCATCTTTATACACAACATCTTCACCATCAGATTCCAACACATCCACACTGGCTTCTTTGAGGACAGAAGAGTTTTGAAGACCAGTATTGGTGGAAAGATTTTCAGCATGTTCAAAGACTTGCACATCCTCAAATGATTCTTCCATCTTCTGTGACTGTTCAGTTGGACTTCCTACTTCCATTTTGATCTCACGTTTGTCATTTTCACTTTTAGTGGCAGTCTACAAAATGAACAATTGTGTTTGATATACACACACATACTGTGGAATCATTATCGTTTGTGGGCGCTCAATGTTCGTAGATTTTGTAGATATCTTTTACCAACAAATTTACTTCCCCACAAACCTGTTATTCATTGCAATACTTCCTGTAGTATAATGTTGTATATTTTCAAAATGATGTTAGCCCTCGAAATTTCATCCCCACAAACTAGTAAATATCTGGCTACCCACGAACATTAATGACTTCACAGTGTACTGAAAAGTTAATACTGTTTTATTGAAAATTTAATAAATATGCACATGTATAAATGCAACCAGCTCACTCGACTTTAAGTGTACTTTGTATAGGTTAATGCTGTACATTGACTTATTTGGTTCATTTGGTTGAGTGATCTCCAATGTCATGCATTAT
Organism: Ostrea denselamellosa; assembly: GCA_024699665.1. Classification (NCBI taxonomy): domain Eukaryota; kingdom Metazoa; phylum Mollusca; class Bivalvia; order Ostreida; family Ostreidae; genus Ostrea; species Ostrea denselamellosa. Next base: position 20,658,478 of record JAMZEH010000005.1, on the reverse strand, counting down.
TTAAAAAAACAAAAAAACTAAAAATGGAACACCCCAACTTTCTGCCTTATACTAAATACACACTGCTGGACACCTTTTTTGATGTTCTGTTCTATTTGTCATTTACAAAAAGCAAGCTGTACTAGTCGAGTCTGCTTGGCAAGCTCTTTACTGAACAGCTGAATTTGAAATGTTAACAATCACAGGCAGTCAAGTGAATAAATAGTTATAGTAACTTAGCTGAAGATCTGGTTTTCTCTGGCTTTTTTTTTTTGTTTTTTGTTTTTTTGTTTGTTTCCTTTTCTTGTTGTTGGGGTGTTCTGTTTTTTTGTTTGTTTTTTGTTTGTTTCCTTTCAAAGCACAGGTCATTCATTCAGAAAATCTTTCAATATTTTTTTTTATTTGTTCACATGTCCATTTGTTATCAGCTGTCTGTCTGTCTGTGAGTGGAAAAAATTAAAATTCACTACAAATAATAAAAATCTGACTACTGCAGGCATATCAAGATTAAATAACAGTGGAATTGTCTGTTTGTACCCCTGTAGATTCTGGTTTCATCTCCACTTTCACACAAGGTTTAGTAGTTGATTCAAGCAGATTTCCCACTTCTGTGACTTTGACTGGGGTTGACTCTGGGGTCACAAGGTCAATGCAACTGGTTTCCAATTCTTCAGTCATCACTTTCCTACCCTGCTCTTCCTCTTCTTCTTCATCCTTGTCAAAATCCTCTGCATCAAGATCAATCTCTGTTACATAAAATAAGATGGGTTTGTGAAATTTTATGCCCTTTACCACGAACAGATAAAAAAATACAATATCACCTGACCTTTCATCTCAATGACATATAAATATTAGGTATTTATGATATTTCAGCATACTCTGGTATTTATTGATTCCAAATGCTGCAAATTATCACATAATCACAATTACGATATGATTATGATTGAATAATTCTGCACATTCTCATGGGCTGAGATCCAACAAGGTAAATATAATAATAGACCAAAATAAAACGGGATTTCCCACACTGATACCATTGGTTATTATTTTTTGATTGTCCATTGAAAGCTTGCACCTCTAATCATTTTCAGCTAAGTCTTGCACTCTAGCTGTAAACAAGACAGTCTACCATATTTTTAAACTTCAAAGCTCTAAATTATTCCATTATATAATAAAACAGTTACTGAAACAATGATTTATCTACCCTCTGTGAATTACTGAAACAATGATTTACCTACCCTCTGTGAATTACTGAAGCAATGATTTATCTCTCTCTTTGAATTACTGAAACAATGATTTATCTACCCTTTGTGAATTACTGAAACAATGATTTACCTACCCTCTGTGAATTACTGAAGCAATGATTTATCTCTCTCTTTGAATTACTGAATCAATGATTTATCTACCCTCTGTGAATTACTGAAACAATGATTTACCTACCCTCTGTGAATTACTGAAGCAATGATTTATCTCTCTCTTTGAATTACTGAAACAATGATTTATTTACCCTTTGTGAATTACTGAAACAATGATTTACCTACCCTCTGTGAATTACTGAAGCAATGATTTATCTCTCTCTTTGAATTACTGAATCAATGATTTATCTACCCTCTGTGAATTACTGAAACAATGATTTACCTACCCTCTGTGAATTACTGAAGCAATGATTTATCTCTCTCTTTGAATTACTGAAACAATGATTTATCTACCCTTTGTGAATTACTGAAACAATGATTTACCTACCCTCTGTGAATTACTGAAGCAATGATTTATCTCTCTCTTTGAATTACTGAATCAATGATTTATCTACCCTCTGTGAATTACTGACACAATGATTTACCTACCCTCTGTGAATTACTGAAGCAATGATTTATCTCTCTCTTTGAATTACTGAAACAATGATTTATCTACCCTCTGTGAATTACTGAAACAATGATTTATCTCTCTCTTTGAATTACTGAAACAATGATTTACCTACCCTCTGTGAATTACTGAAGCAATGATTTATCTCTCTCTTTGAATTACTGAAACAATGATTTATCTACCCTCTGTGAATAGTGTATTTCTCAGGTAGATCAAGCATAGGAATGACCTAAAATTATCAATAACTGTATACTGTTGCACTGGATTACACTGAATACTCCAAGAACCAGTCCACATTATCATTGTTCTTGAATCCCTTTTACCAGAATTGTACTAGTTATCTATTTTCCTCACTGACCTTGCATGTCCTTGACCTCTTCCTCTTGTGTGCTGATAGTCCCTTGCAGATTCCAGTCTGCCCAAGGGCGGGAGAATGGTTTTTCTAACCCCGACCCTTCTGGTCCAATAGGAATGTTTCTTTGATATTTTCCGGCTCTCTGTTCAAAATCCTGCGTTAAATCAGACTCCATTTGAAGCAATTCCTTTGCCTTTTGTACCTATATGTATCAGAAAGAATATCAATAGATTATATTCTCAAAACACAGAAATGCAGACATTTGTCTTCATTGTAGAAAAGTTGGGCTTTAACACTTTGGTATAAACTCAGCATCTCCCCTTAAATGGTTAGATTTGCATGTATTTACATTTGTAATCACACAATACAAACTTGACACACACACTGTGTTGTATACAGTGTTATATTGTATGACACACCCTGTGTTGTATGTAATGTTATATTGTATGACACACACCCTGTGTTGTATGCAGTGTTATATTGTATGACACACACACTGTGTTGTATGTAATGTTATACTGTATGACACACACCCTGTGTTGTATGTAGTGTTATACTGTATGACACACACCCTGTGTTGTATCTAGTGTTATATTGTATGACACACACACTGTGTTGTATGTAATGTTATACTGTATGACACACACCCTGTGTTGTATGTAGTGTTATACTGTATGACACACACCCTGTGTTGTATGTAGTGTTATATTGTATGACACACACACTGTGTTGTATGACATGTTATACTGTATGACACACACCCTGTGTTGTACGTTGTGTTATACTGTATGACACACACACTGTGTTGTATGCAGTGTTATATTGTATGACACACCCTGTGTTGTATGTAGTGTTATACTGTATGACACACACCCTGTGTTGTACGTTGTGTTATACTGTATGACACACACCCTGTGTTGTATGTAGTGTTATATTGTATGACACACACCCTGTGTTGTATGTAATGTTATACTGTATGACACACACCCTGTGTTGTACGTTGTGTTATACTGTATGACACACACCCTGTGTTGTACGTTGTGTTATACTGTATGACACACCCCCTGTGTTGTATGTAGTGTTATATTGTATGACACACACCCTGTGTTGTATGTAATCTGTCCCTGGGTCAACTTCTGCTTCTCCATCATCCTCCAGATCACACTTCTCTTGAGTAAACATCAAGTCATGGTCACTGATACCAAAAATATCTACAAAACGAAATATTTCAAGGTTTCAAAATCTGGTCAAGGTCACAGCTACAAAATATATTTTACAACAGAAAAATTTCCAAACATTGAATTAAATTCATGGTCAACAATATCAAATACATGTATATCAAACTAAGTATATGTATATTATGGTTACATTCACCATTACTGAATATATCTACAGCACAAAGTATTGAGTTTTAAATATCAAGATATAGTCACTTGTAAATCTACATACACAACACAGAAAATATCAACTTTAAACATCAAGTAATATGTCACGGATACCAAATGATACAATTACTTAATACACAAAATATACATGTATATTTCAACTAATAATCCTACTACTACAAGACACAAATGATTGTTTCTTGACTATTATAACTATGAATGCTTTAAATCTTATATTTGCTGAGCAAGATCAAAATCACCATGTTAAAATGCATTATCACTCACATAAAACATCCTGTAGTTTACCAATACCATGTAAGCATCCCTCCCAGGATTCTCTGAAGACATTATTACACTAGCAGAGAGGAACATAATCTGAGACTCCTCCGACTCCTATCCCCCACTTTTAAATTGTGACATGTACAAGGGAGAGTCAGAGCAGAGGCCATGTTGAAAAACAAGAATTCAGTGACACCAGCTGGTGTTATCGCTTTGCCTATATCTTAAAACTTTATTTTGTGGATCTTGCTTCCAAGTTACGAGGAGTAAGTAACTGGATTATTCTTTAAGTTAACCATGGCTAACACGGTGCTATTGCTGTTGAAGTTGATGTCACTTTATTCCCAATTTAAATATCGCCTCCACTCTGACTCTCCTCCACACATCACAATATAAAGCCAGGGCAAGAGTCAGAGGAATCGCAGATTAAGAGGAACATAAAGCCTCTGGTTCCTGTTGACATTTGTGAAGCCTCTGCTTCATATTTTCATTTCATCACATCTGTATTGTTAATTTTTTATTCAGAAGAGTTTAATATTCAATGTGAATAAAGACTCAAAATGGGAAATGCAATAGGAGCATCCAGAGACCCTGTGTGTCCAGTGAAGAAAGACATTACATGCAAGACATAAAACACCACTTCTCGTACTGACCCAGCAAGTACAGGAAGGCAATACAAGAGTCCAGTAAGGAAAACATAAAATGCAAGACATAAAACACCACATCTCGTACTGACCCAGTGAGTACAGGAAGGCAATATGAGAGTCCAATGAGGAGTCAGTGTTTCTCTGGTGGCTGTGCATTTCCTCCAGTTGCTGCTGGGTTTTAGAGACCCGTGGATTGTCCAGGGTAAACAACTCTCTCAGCTCTTGCTTTGTGAAGTACCTGAAATTCACACCAATTTTCAATCTTTGGTTAGTGTAGCATAATTCAAAGCATTCCAAAACTTCAATACTGTAACTTGTCTAGTGTTTGGTTGCTAAACACCTAATATTAGATATGTACATTTATAACACAATTATTAAGGTTTGCTACAGAAGTGAATACATATGGATTTCAAACATTTCCGGAGTGTAAATGGATCACAGAAGTTATTACACTTGTCCATCTGTATACTGTGCAGAGTATCTATGTATACTGTGCAGAGTATCTAATGTCTGGTGCTCTTTATTCCTGAAAAGGATATCGACACTTGGGTGATTCTTTATTAGCTTTACAAAACAACATCTACATGTATATTTGTTTTGTTACAGAGAATACAAGTACACATCCATCAAAAACATTTTTTTTTTTTTTATAAATTCTACACAATTAACTGAAATCATGGGAACAACAGAGGAATTGTGTGTGCTTCTGCAGCTTTGGCTTACATTTATGAAAATTCATATCTAAATTCCTGAGATCTAATTCAACATAGTAAAAATTCAAGAATTTAATTATACTGCATTATTGCAAACCATTAGGCCTGCAGCAAGCTTAACACCTACAACTATCGTAATAAACTTCATGGTAGAGGTGTGGATCACTACATGTATATAAAACAAATAAAATTTTGCCACTATATGTTTCCTACAAAGTCACATTTTATTTAAAAAAATTGTATAGTTTATTCATTTCTGGTTCAATTTATTTTCATATTTGGCAAGGTGATAAATATTTTAATAGATTCACAATAGCACATTTTGTTTAATTTTCATAAGAGGAAGCACATACATGTAAACTCAGTAGTTGATAGAACCAAAATCTTTATTTTGATAAAATCCTAAAACTAAGTTTTAACTTCATTAATGATTATAGTTAAAGTTACATACAAAACTATCACTGCTGCACATTTCTACAACCAAATTAATTTTTCAGAATTAGAGCTAATATTGTTTCAATGTTACTTGCTACAAAACAGTTTTCCAAAAACAGTGAAAGTACAAATAAGTTTTATGTTCTTATAAATAAAATGAATACAATTTATCATATAGAATTTAAATTAAACAGTAGGCAAAATTTGCATAGAGTTATATAGGGAGGGGTAATATATTTCAATTTTTGAACATCATAGAAAATGTACGAGTCCCTTATGTTTTTTAAAGGAATTTTATATTTGTATTTGTTACAACCAGACTAAGCAAAAAAAAATGTAAATCACCCCGTGCATCAATTTGGTTGTATCAAGTGTCCTTAAACTGTACACTTTACTCTGATATATCTATATCAAAAAATATCTATAAATGTATAGTAAATTCAAGACAAGAAATTTCACATTTATAATTTATCACTTTTTAATTTACACTAGTACTTTTAAACACTAGATAATTGACAATTGTGCAAAAATACAATTTTTTAAAAACAAAAAACAAACAAAAAAAAGAAAGAAAAGAAAAAAACACACCAATCAATTCAACAGTACAATTTTCATGAAATTTGAAGCAGAAATGAATTTCAGGTTTGAGAAAAAGGGAACTTCATGTTCATATAAAATATATACAGAGACAATTATATTTGTTTACAACATGACCCATGGCTAGACTTTAATCAGAAAATCACTCCAAATCACCCACAAAGATAATGTCTACTACACAGCAAGATACATTCTGACATGTCAAACAGTAGGTGATCAGCATAGTATAAATTTTTGCTTGTATTATTTTGAATTGATATAGGAAGTATATATAAAGTATGGCTATTTTACACATTAAATGGGGACACTGTTGTCTGTGAAGCACTGTGTACTTATCAACAAAACATTAGTGAGTTAAGTATTTTGTGGAACACTCTGTTGATCTTGGTGAGGTGCAGGGGGTGCATTATTTCACATATGCCTAACAACCCCCATGTAGCTGCATTCTGGGATTAATTGTTAGGCCTGTATCCCTGTGCTGATTATTGTATTATCAGTCAGATAACCATATGTATTGTTGGAGAGGTATTCTAGTTACAGTTTACTGGGCTTGTCACAACAGTAAAACAGCCATGTGTTGGGCACACCAAAACAATATCTCCTGTATTTCTGATTTCATAAAAGCTAAAATTTTAACTATGAAACAATTTGTAACAAAACAAATAAAAATAGCACATATATAATGGAAATGAAAGGTTACTGCTAATAAATTGAGAATTGCAGAATACAAATGGAGAACATACAATGCAAATAAAAATCACACACATACACACACAAAGAAATTACAAAATACAAATGCAAAATTACATAATACAAACAGAAATGTTACAAAACAAATTAAAATAAATGATCAATATTGCAACATTTGACATGCCATATAATTTTAAAGCATCTAAAAAATCCACTGTTGCTTTGTTAATCACAGCCTTATAATATTTCATTAAAATGAAAATAATCCTGCTGTTAAATATTCTTTTTTTCTTTTCTTTTCTTCAAATTTCAACAAAGTAAAACTATTATACTTTAAGGTGGACACCTATTGTAAATTTCATATCTAACATCCAATTTTACATACATGTATATTCCTTAATACAAGTTTTTTCTACAATCTAAACTATCTAAATTTCTATATACAAACAAGGAACCTGAATATTGTCTTTGACAACTGTACAAATGTGAACTTTTATGAATTTCATCAGTTGAATATATTTGCTATAAAAAGTGTGCATCAGAAAGATTAACTATATAAGGGAGGATGTGTGTGGGGATCCCCTGTCTTATTTCATGATAATCCTCTCTAAGCCTCTTACAGCAGATGTTTACTTCCAGAGAGATTTCAGTGTTTACATGGGTAGCATTATGTCAGAGAAAGAAGTTACCAAACATATTAATCAATTCAACTGCAACTGGAGCTAACATTACCAAATTGGCTATTGCTACTAAAATAAAAATCTCACATTTCAACTTGAATATTTGCTGACAGACTTCCAAGTAAAATAGCTATACATTTCATTTCAATTGAAGCAATGAAATTACATATAACCAAGGTAATTTTCTTCCTTTATAATTAAACAAATGCCATTATTGATTAAGACATGTGTTATTTGAAAAATGTTTTACACCAATCAGATATAAATATTTATATTTTCAAGAGTGATGAAACAAGCTGTGAATTGAGAGAAGTGGTATAAAAGTGTCAATGTGTTTGCAAAATAATAAACTGCCCCAAACAACATGGGTTGGCTTGGAAACAAGCCCTTATCTATCTATGTATCACAAAATACTTAGATCTCTGACACTGAGGTCCACGAAGGGGTGGGTGGGATTACATAATGAAGATGTCTAACTCAGATATTGTAGCAACATATCCAGTTTAAACTTGTATCAATAACATCTTGAAAACATTTAATTTCAAATAGTGATAAAATTGTACATTTTCAAACATATGAATCATTACAATGAGACAATTTTTCTGTATGATTAAAAATTGTTGCAGTACACTGAAATAATTTCGTCAACATTGCATTTTTTTTTTTAATATGTTCAAAAAGATCCATATTTTTCTCTTTTCTATCAATATTTTCAAAAACTTCTGTAAAAGTATCTAAAAGCATAAAAAAGTAAAAAGTTGTATACATGAATTGCTTCCCCTGTGGGCCCCTTACATAATTACATGGTCTGTCTACATTCAATTAGTATGGCTTGGGGGGCATTTAACCAGGCTTCTCTGACTGGTCAAAACAAAATGGGATTATGGGAAATCTGACACTTAGGCAGGTCTTTGTCTGGCCAGACCCAAGCTAACCATGGCAACTGCCTACCTGTCCAATTATCTCACTATTGTCTGGCTAGCCAATACAAAGGGGGGATAATTAAGTTGTTTTTGTAATCATCAAACTTTTTTTTATAGTGCCTGGATTTACTGATATGGATAACAAAGCAAAGCACAATATCCAGGAAAGAGCTAGACATCAGAGGACCAGGACTGAGGTAAGCCATTCTGCACAAACCTCTTCTGAGCAAATGACATTTTAGTTTTTACCATGAAACAGGCTTATTTCTATTTCTTTTCCTTTGCAACATAGACAATTTTTGGGCATATAAATTGCAGGTAAGTCTTGTTTTCTTTATTTACTTTAATATTTCAGTTTTATTGCTACATTGACTGAATATATATATATATTTTAAATACTTTTTCTTTCTCTAGCAATACTAATTTTTTTTTATTATGTTAATCTGTTTGAATTACAACAATTTAGATATTTCATAGCATGACTAACCAGAATCTTAATCCTGTAAAGTATTATTTTGGTGTGCTACAAGGTGTTTATCTTTAAGTAGTTTCTTTTATACTTTATGTGCTCCAAAAGTTTGTTTTTTTATTCTTCTAATATTCATTGATTTGCTTTCTTCAAATGATATAGAATATAAGTTGTAATAGATGACTATTTTTGGAGGGGTTATGTTCTAAAATTTACATTTTGTTTTGTAAAGATTTTCCAGACACTTGCTTACATCATCTGTCTGCAAGAATTGTTAGGTTAACACATGTCAAAATGTAAAGTGAGGCATTTCCAGGGAACAAGCTGTGAATCTTAACACTGCAATAACAATATGAATAGAATGGTACCCTACATGGAGCCCCAGGGAGTCAAACCCTTTTATCATGGGCCTGTCTCAATTACCTATCCTGGTGAATAATAAGTCTGATCAAAACACCTGTGTAAACCCCCTTATAAAGGATCAAAGGAAAAAATCAACACCTGGTAAAAAAAGATGTTTGACATTTATCAATAGAGCCTGTGGGTGTTTTCTTGGCATTTTCTTAGAAAGAATACAATGAAATTCCAGGAATTCCTTGTGCTTTAAATAGATGCTACTGAATAAAACAATGTCTGCAAATATTGAAAAGGAACTAAATTACATGGAAAACCTATTTTTTTTCAGGAATTACCACAATATATTTTTAGTACTAAATTTTGTATTGCTGACAAATAATTCAAAATCCTGATATTCCAGACAACAACTGAACATGGAATAATATTAATATTGCATAGGATAGTTTTAAAAAAAATGCATGTTGATATCTTTGAAGGAAGATTTTATTAAAAGGCTAGATTTAACAACTACTTTTATTTACTGTATTAAATTTTGACACAGCTGTCACCTGATTCATTGGTTTCTCCATATTGGTACAGTGCATGTATTACAAAAAATGTGCAAGCACTTACCAATTTGGGGGAATTTGCAGGGCATGAGTGTATTACTGTCATCAAAATGTTTTTGTCTAACAAGCATGCCTTCACATTAAGAATAACCAATTAATATATGCAGATCGTGACATTTTAATTTGGTTACTTTACCAAAAGTGCTTATTTCCTCAAAACTGAAGAATTATAATCATCACATTTTTTGTGTTATTTCTTACAAAATATCTACCCAGGGTTTTATTGTCAGTTCCTTTTATGCAATGTTAGATATTATAGCTATTATTATTCTCCTCTGTATAGAAGTATTTCTAAACTTCAAAAGTACAAATAATTTTTTTCATACAGCCAAACAGTTAGCACCTAAACTGTATGCATTTTTCTCTGTGTTAACAATTTTCTTCATTTCCAGGTGGCAAGCTAGGAGAACTTCAAAGAGGACCTAAAGTCTTTTATTTTGTCTAAATGTTCCTTTATTTTCTGTTACTATTCCATTTCTTATTCTTTTCTCCCAACAAAAGATGTCACTTTTCCTTTCATCCAATTGGTGTCAGATGACCTTTAACCTTGCACCAATAAGATGCCAGAGGGAATGTACCATCTGTTGACAACTGCACACTTAAGACTTGATCTTATTCTCTCCATTGGCTGTGTCATAGCCTGTCATTACGTCTGGTGTCACATCTTGTACATTAATGTGCACCAAACTAATGCCAGATCTATGACAAGTCTTATTTCATCGTCTCCACTTTCTGCTTATTACTTTTTTTTCTTTTTGTTTTTTTTATTTTTGAAGTTGCAGATCCTTGGCACAATGTTGTGTGTAGAATATACAGTAACTGAATCTGCACCAATATGATGCCAGGCGACCTGTATCCTTCACTACATCTAGTCTTTTTTCATTTAAAAAAAACCCATGTTAACTGCATTATAGAATTCCGTTTTAATTTCCCAATATTTGTGAAGTGCTGGTGAGTTAAAATTTAAACTAGCACTAACAGATACAGGTTTATTAAAAATATGTCATTCAACAATTTGAAAATGCCAAAAAATGCACTCTTTAATTTTTCATTTCCTCAAATTCTATCTTTCATTATATCTAGCCTTCATCAACATTTCTGCTGGTTGCATATCAAAATTCCATGTTTTAATTTCCCAGTATTTGTGATGTGCTGGTGAGTTAAGATATTAACTAGCACTTACAGATGCAGGAATATTAAAAATATGTCATTCAGCAATTTGAAAATGCAAGAAACTATTTATTCTGAAATTTCATTTCTTAACATTTAATCTCTAAATATATATAGTCTCTATAGTAATCTTTCTTCATCAACAACTGTTGGTTGCATATCAAAAATCCTTGTTTTGATTTTCCAGATATTCAGGTGAGTTAACATTTATGCTAGCACTTACAGATGCAGGAATATTAGAAATATGTATTCAGCAATTTTAAATGCAACAATCTAAATGCACTCTTGAATTTCATTTCCTCAAATTCTTTCTTTCCACACATCTAGTGTTTTTTCATAAACACTGCTGGTTGCATATCAAACTTTCATGTTTTAATTTCCCAGTATTTGTGATGTGCTGGTGAGTTAAGATTTAAATTAGCACTTACAGATGCAGGAATATTAAAAATATGTCATTCAGTAATTTGAAAATGCAAGTAACTAAATGCTCTTGAATTTCATTTCCTCATATTTTATCTTTCATTATATCTAGTTTTTCTTCATAAACAACTGTTGGTTGCATATCAAAATTCCATGTTTTAATTTCCCAGTATTTGTGATGTGCTGGTGAGTTAAGATTTAAATTAGCACTTACAGATACAGGTATATCAAAAATGTTATTCGGCAATTAAAAAAAGCAAGATACTAAATGTGCTCATTAATTTCATTTCCTCAAATTCTGTCTTTCTATACATCTAGTCTTCCTAAATAACTGCTGGTTGCATATCAAAATTCCATGTTTTAATTTCCCAGTATTTGTGATGTGCTGGTGAGTTAAGATTTTAACTAGCACTTACAGATGCAGGAATATTAAAAATATGTCATTCAGCAATTTGAAAATGCAAGAAACTAAATGCACTTGAATTTCATTTCCTCAAATTCTATCTTTCCAAACATTTAGTCTTTTTTCATAAACACTGCTGGTTGCATATCAAAATTACATGTTTTAATTTCCCAGTATTTGTGATGTGCTGGTGAGTTAAGATTTTAACTAGCACTAACAGATACAGGATTATTAAAAATTTCATTCAGCAATTTGAAAATGCACTAAAATAAATGCTTTCTTTAACTTCATTTCCTCAAATTCTATCCTTTAATATAGCTAGTCTTTCTTCATAAACACTACTGGTTGCATATCAAAATTACATGTTTTAATTTCCCAGTATTTGTGATGTGCTGATGAGTTAAGATTTAAATTAGCACTTACAGATACAGGTATATCAAAAATGTTATTCGGCAATTAGAAAAACAAGATACTAAATGTGCTCTTTAATTTCATTTCCTCAAATTCTGTCTTTCTATACATCTAGTCTTCCTAAATAACTGCTGGTTGCATATCAAAATTCCATGTTTTAATTTCCCAGTATTTGTGATGTGCTGGTGAGTTAAGATTTTAACTAGCACTTACAGATGCAGGAATATTAAAAATATGTCATTCAGCAATTTGAAAATGCAAGAAACTATATTTATTTCTGTGATTTCATTTCTTAACATTTAATCCCTAAATATATATAGTCTCCATAGTAATCTTTCTTCATCAACAACTGTTGGTTGCATATCAAAAATCCTTGTTTTGATTTTCCAGTATTTGTGATATTCAGGTGAGTTAACATTTATGCTAGCACTTACAGATGTTGGCATATTAAAAATACATCATTCAGCATATTTGAAATTGCAAGAAACTAAATGCACTATTTCATTTCATTTTCTAAAATTCTGTCTTCCAATATATCTAGTCTTCATAAACAATTGTTGGTTGCATATCAAAATTCCCATGTTTTAATTTCCCAGTATTTGTGACGTGCTGGTGAGTTAAGATTTTAACTAGCACTTACAGATGCAGGAATATTAAAAATATGTCATTCAGCAATTTGAAAATGCAAGAAACTAAATGCACTTGAATTTCATTTCCTCAAATTCTATCTTTCCAAACATTTAGTCTTTTTTCATAAACACTGCTGGTTGCATATCAAAATTACATGTTTTAATTTCCCAGTATTTGTGATGTGCTGGTGAGTTAAGATTTAAATTAGCACTTACAGATGCAGGAATATTAAAAATATGTCATTCAGTAATTTGAAAATGCAAGAAACTAAATGCTCTTGAATTTCATTTCCTCATATTTTATCTTTCAATATATCTAGTTTTTCTTCATAAACAACTGCTGGCTTCATATCAAAATTCCCATGTTTTAATTTCCCAGTATTTGTGACGTGCTGGTGAGTTAAGATTTAAATTAGCACTTACAGATGCAGGAATATTAAAAATATGTCATTCAGTAATTTGAAAATGCAAGAAACTAAATGCTCTTGAATTTCATTTCCTCATATTTTATCTTTCAATATATCTAGTTTTTCTTCATAAACAACTGCTGGCTTCATATCAAAATTCCCATGTTTTAATTTCCCAGTATTTGTGACGTGCTGGTGAGTTAAGATTTTAACTAGCACTTACAGATGCAGGAATATTAAAAATATGTCATTCAGCAATTTGAAAATGCAAGAAACTAAATGCACTTGAATTTCATTTCCTCAAATTCTATCTTTCCAAACATTTAGTCTTTTTTCATAAACACTGCTGGTTGCATATCAAAATTACATGTTTTAATTTCCCAGTATTTGTGATGTGCTGGTGAGTTAAGATTTTAACTAGCACTAACAGATACAGGATTATTAAAAATGTCATTCAGCAATTTGAAAATGCACTAAAATAAATGCTTTCTTTAACTTCATTTCCTCAAATTCTATCCTTTAATATAGCTAGTCTTTCTTCATAAACACTACTGGTTGCATATCAAAATTACATGTTTTAATTTCCCAGTATTTGTGATGTGCTGATGAGTTAAGATTTAAATTAGCACTTACAGATACAGGTATATCAAAAATGTTATTCGGCAATTAGAAAAACAAGATACTAAATGTGCTCTTTAATTTCATTTCCTCAAATTCTGTCTTTCTATACATCTAGTCTTCCTAAATAACTGCTGGTTGCATATCAAAATTCCATGTTTTAATTTCCCAGTATTTGTGATGTGCTGGTGAGTTAAGATTTTAACTAGCACTTACAGATGCAGGAATATTAAAAATATGTCATTCAGCAATTTGAAAATGCAAGAAACTATATTTATTTCTGTGATTTCATTTCTTAACATTTAATCCCTAAATATATATAGTCTCCATAGTAATCTTTCTTCATCAACAACTGTTGGTTGCATATCAAAAATCCTTGTTTTGATTTTCCAGTATTTGTGATATTCAGGTGAGTTAACATTTATGCTAGCACTTACAGATGTTGGCATATTAAAAATACATCATTCAGCATATTTGAAATTGCAAGAAACTAAATGCACTATTTCATTTCATTTTCTAAAATTCTGTCTTCCAATATATCTAGTCTTCATAAACAATTGTTGGTTGCATATCAAAATTCCCATGTTTTAATTTCCCAGTATTTGTGACGTGCTGGTGAGTTAAGATTTTAACTAGCACTTACAGATGCAGGAATATTAAAAATATGTCATTCAGCAATTTGAAAATGCAAGAAACTAAATGCACTTGAATTTCATTTCCTCAAATTCTAAGTTTCCAAACATTTAGTCTTTTTTCATAAACACTGCTGGTTGCATATCAAAATTACATGTTTTAATTTCCCAGTATTTGTGATGTGCTGGTGAGTTAAGATTTTTACTAGCACTAACAGATACAGGATTATTAAAAATGTCATTCAGCAATTTGAAAATGCACTAAAATAAATGCTTTCTTTAACTTCATTTCCTCAAATTCTATCCTTTAATATAGCTAGTCTTTCTTCATAAACACTACTGGTTGCATATCAAAATTACATGTTTTAATTTCCCAGTATTTGTGATGTGCTGATGAGTTAAGATTTAAATTAGCACTTACAGATACAGGTATATCAAAAATGTTATTCGGCAATTAGAAAAACAAGATACTAAATGTGCTCTTTAATTTCATTTCCTCAAATTCTGTCTTTCTATACATCTAGTCTTCCTAAATAACTGCTGGTTGCATATCAAAATTCCATGTTTTAATTTCCCAGTATTTGTGATGTGCTGGTGAGTTAAGATTTTAACTAGCACTTACAGATGCAGGAATATTAAAAATATGTCATTCAGCAATTTGAAAATGCAAGAAACTATATTTATTTCTGTGATTTCATTTCTTAACATTTAATCCCTAAATATATATAGTCTCCATAGTAATCTTTCTTCATCAACAACTGTTGGTTGCATATCAAAAATCCTTGTTTTGATTTTCCAGTATTTGTGATATTCAGGTGAGTTAACATTTATGCTAGCACTTACAGATGTTGGCATATTAAAAATACATCATTCAGCATATTTGAAATTGCAAGAAACTAAATGCACTATTTCATTTCATTTTCTAAAATTCTGTCTTCCAATATATCTAGTCTTCATAAACAATTGTTGGTTGCATATCAAAATTCCCATGTTTTAATTTCCCAGTATTTGTGACGTGCTGGTGAGTTAAGATTTTAACTAGCACTTACAGATGCAGGAATATTAAAAATATGTCATTCAGCAATTTGAAAATGCAAGAAACTAAATGCACTTGAATTTCATTTCCTCAAATTCTAAGTTTCCAAACATTTAGTCTTTTTTCATAAACACTGCTGGTTGCATATCAAAATTACATGTTTTAATTTCCCAGTATTTGTGACGTGCTGGTGAGTTAAGATTTAAATTAGCACTTACAGATGCAGGAATATTAAAAATATGTCATTCAGTAATTTGAAAATGCAAGAAACTAAATGCTCTTGAATTTCATTTCCTCATATTTTATCTTTCAATATATCTAGTTTTTCTTCATAAACAACTGCTGGCTTCATATCAAAATTCCCATGTTTTAATTTCCCAGTATTTGTGACGTGCTGGTGAGTTAAGATTTAAATTAGCACTTACAGATGCAGGAATATTAAAAATATGTCATTCAGTAATTTGAAAATGCAAGAAACTAAATGCTCTTGAATTTCATTTCCTCATATTTTATCTTTCAATATATCTAGTTTTTCTTCATAAACAACTGCTGGCTTCATATCAAAATTCCCATGTTTTAATTTCCCAGTATTTGTGACGTGCTGGTGAGTTAAGATTTTTACTAGCACTAACAGATACAGGATTATTAAAAATGTCATTCAGCAATTTGAAAATGCACTAAAATAAATGCTTTCTTTAACTTCATTTCCTCAAATTCTATCCTTTAATATAGCCAGTCTTTCTTCATAAACACTACTGGTTGCATATCAAAATTCCATGTTTTAATTTCCCAGTATTTGTGATGTGCTGATGAGTTAAGATTTAAATTAGCACTTACAGATACAGGTATATCAAAAATGTTATTCGACAATTAGAAAAGGCAAGATACTAAATGTGCTCTTTAATTTCATTTCCTCAAATTCTGTCTTTCTATACATCTAGTCTTCCTAAATAACTGCTGGTTGCATATCAAAATTCCATGTTTTAATTTCCCAGTATTTGTGATGTGCTGGTGAGTTAAGATTTAAATTAGCACTTACAGATGCAGGAATATTAAAAATATGTCATTCAGTAATTTGAAAATGCAAGAAACTAAATGCTCTTGAATTTCAATTCCACATATTTTATTTTTCAATATATCTAGTTTTTTTTCATAAACAACTGCTGGTTGCATATCAAAATTCCCATGTTTTAATTTCCCAGTATTTGTGACGTGCTGGTGAGTTAAGATTTTAACTAGCACTTACAGATGCAGGAATATTAAAAATATGTATTCAGCAATTTGAAAATGCAAGACACTAAATGCTCTTGAATTTCATTTCCTCATATTCTCATATTCTTTCTTTCTATACATCTAGTCTTCCTAAATAACTGCTGGTTGCATATCAAAATTACATGTTTTGATTTCCCAGTATTTGTGATGTGCTGGTGAGTTAAGATTTAAATTAGCACTTACAGATGCAGGAATATTAAAAATATGTCATTCAGCAATTTGAAAATGCAAGAAACTAAATGCTCTTGAATTTCATTTCCTCAAATTCTATCTTTCCACACATCTAGTCTTTCTTCCTAAATAACTGTTGGTTGCATATCAAAATTCCATGTTTTAATCTCCCAGCATTTGTGATGTGCTGGTGAGTTAAGATTTTAAATAGCACTTACAGATGCAGGAATATTAGAAATATGTATTCAGCAATTTTAAATGCAACAATCTAAATGCGCTCTTGAATTTCATTTCCTCAAATTCTATCTTTCCATACATTTAGTCTTTTTTCATAAACACTGCTGGTTGCATATCAAAATTACATGTTTTGATTTCCCAGTATTTGTGATGTGCTGGTGAGTTAAGATTTAAATTAGCACTTACAGATGCAGGAATATTAAAAATATGTCATTCAGCAATTTGAAAATGCAAGAAACTAAATGCTCTTGAATTTCATTTCCTCAAATTCTATCTTTCCACACATCTAGTCTTTCTTCCTAAATAACTGTTGGTTGCATATCAAAATTCCATGTTTTAATCTCCCAGCATTTGTGATGTGCTGGTGAGTTAAGATTTTAAATAGCACTTACAGATGCAGGAATATTAGAAATATGTATTCAGCAATTTTAAATGCAACAATCTAAATGCGCTCTTGAATTTCATTTCCTCAAATTCTATCTTTCCATACATTTAGTCTTTTTTCATAAACACTGCTGGTTGCATATCAAAATTACATGTTTTGATTTCCCAGTATTTGTGATGTGCTGGTGAGTTAAGATTTAAATTAGCACTTACAGATGCAGGAATATTAAAAATATGTCATTCAGCAATTTGAAAATGCAAGAAACTAAATGCTCTTGAATTTCATTTCCTCAAATTCTATCTTTCCACACATCTAGTCTTCCTAAATAACTGTTGGTTGCATATCAAAATTCCATGTTTTAATCTCCCAGCATTTGTGATGTGCTGGTGAGTTAAGATTTTAAATAGCACTTACAGATGCAGGAATATTAGAAATATGTATTCAGCAATTTTAAATGCAACAATCTAAATGTGCTCTTGAATTTCATTTCCTCAAATTCTATCTTTCCATACATTTAGTCTTTTTTCATAAACACTGCTGGTTGCATATCAAAATTACATGTTTTGATTTCCCAGTATTTGTGATGTGCTGGTGAGTTAAGATTTAAATTAGCACTTACAGATGCAGGAATATTAAAAATATCATTCAGCAATTTAAAATGCAAGAAACTAAATGCTCTTGAATTTCATTTCCTCATATTCTTTCTTTCTATACATCTAGTCTTCCTAAATAACTGCTGGTTGCATATCAAAATTCCATATTTTAATCTCCCAGTATTTGTGATGTGCTGGTGAGTTAAGATTTAAATTAGCACTTACAGATGCAGGAATATTAGAAATATGTATTCAGCAATTTGAAAATGCAAGAAACTAAATGCTCTTGAATTTCATTTCCTCATATTCTTTCTTTCTATACATCTAGTCTTCCTAAATAACTGCTGGCTGCATATCAAAATTACATGTTTTAATTTCCCAGTATTTGTGATATGCTGGTGAGTTAAGATTTAAACTAGCACTTACTGATTTAATAAAAAATGTCATTCAGCAATTTGAAAATGCAAGATACGAAATACACTCTTTCTTCTGATTTCCTAAAAATGTATTTTTATCTTCCCAATGGCAGTCCTAGAGTACTGTAACATTGCCAAAATCAGTAATGTGTTTGTGTGATCTGTAGAACTAGCACTTACTGACTGACATTGGGCATCAACAAGCACAAACCTTAAGAACAACCCACTCTCAGGAAAAGAGAATAGCTGTCCATTTTTGACAGTATCAACTCAATTCAAGCTTCTAATACAGTGGACATATTAAAGGAAAAAAAACTTTTAACTACCAAATCATGACAGATGAACTAAAGATGCATCATCACACAATCAGTAAATAAATTTCATGTTTGAAAATATAAGGGCTTTAAGTACAATGCTTCACGCTGGTATGCTTCTCATGAAGCATGTTAACGCTTCATGAAAAGTATGCTGGCATGAAGATTGCAGTTTGTACCCTCAAATGTTTTCAAAAATATAGCTTATTTCTTATATTTACATTCTCCTTTCATTTCCGTCAGAATGCCCAGCCATTAGAAAAGATGTGCTATATTTAACTGTATCCATATACACATAATCTACAATTGCTACACACTTGTAAGTAAATGGTTTTCATTAGAATTTGTACAGAAAACATTGGAAATGTAAATATTACTATGTGAATACTAGATATGTTGAAAGACTTTTATTTTATTTAAAATAAAGAGTCTTTAAAGTCTTAAATCTTATGCTCAAGTGCTATAGAAAGCTGGGAAAACCTTATTGTAAATTATCCCCCTTTTACACAGGCAATTGTGCTTAACATTAAATTAACGTTAACTTATGTAAATTTAACATTTAAATAATGTTAACTAAACAATTCAATGTTAAAATTCATTTAATGTTAAATTAACATTAGGCACAATTGGCTGTGTATCTTGCAATTCCATGCAAAAATACTAGTGCTACAAAATGAAATCTAATGTCAGAGTACAGGCTTTTTAGGCATAGCAATAAAATGAACATTGGGAAAGGAGAAATCAAAATGACTCCTGAGTTACTCATACTACAAATTTGCATAAGAGACTGTGTTAACTCCCCTTGATTGTTTCACATTTAACATTCAGACTAAGTCAACAATCGGCAAGAACAACTCAGTTCAACACACCTGGACAACCATCAATCAATTCTCCGTCACTTACAACATGGCCATATTTTTTACCTGTAGGGATTTTTTGAGTTTCCTGTGGTTTGGCGTGTTATCGAGTCTTTAAATATCTGTCTTCTGTAGATTTTCTCCTCTACTGTCCCACAAGTGATAAGGCGATAGATGACAACATTTTTATCCTGACCAATTCTAAAGACTCGGTCCACAGCCTGGGCATCTGTAGCAGGATTCCAACTGGGGTCGTCTTAAATAAATTAAAAAATTCAACACGACTGCAAAATTTAGATGTATATTCTGATGTGTTTTTGCTTCTTTGCAAAACACAGTAGAATTTAGAAAACAGAAAAATCATACAAAATGAGGTGACAAATATTTGCACAAGTGCCAAAAATAGTCAAAATATCTCTTACATGTCATTGACTTCTAACAACAAAATAGAAGTTTTTTGTATTTGCTAAATTATTAAGAATTATATATAATGTCTTTCATTGGTTTTCTGACAGAAGCCATGATTTATTTAGCACATTATTTTTTTTTTCTTTGTTACTCACAAATAATGACTCGGTCAGCAGCTGTTAAGGTCAAACCAACACCTCCCACCTATATTAGATGTTCATATGAGAAAATTCTATAAATCTTGCTAATAGTGTCTTTAATATTTGAATTTCAAAAAAAAAAAGTAAATTGACTTTGCCTTTTGGAACATTTCCCTTGTTGGAATTTCACAAATATCTATTATTAGTAACAAAATTGGAGCAACAGTCTTTTAAGCATGCACAAGTCTCACTTACAACTACTCCAAAACAGGTAAGATTTGTACACTTTCAATAAATGTACATTATCCCAGATACACTCCTAACCAAGGTTTACCATTAATCATTTCCCTTCATCTAATGAGAATAAGCCTTATGTTAAGTAGAGAGCACATAGAAGATGTAAAGCAATAAATCACCTGAGTTGTCAGCAAGAAGACAGAGTAACTCCTGTCCCCCTGAAATGTGGCAATTCTCTTGTCTCTCTCACTCAGTTGAGTAACAGTTCCATCTAGTCGCATGACTTTATATCCCTGTCATGATTAATTCCAATATTAATACCTGTTGATTACTATTACAATAGAGAATTAAAATCATACCTCATATAGCATTAAACACCACAAATAGCTTGAATGAGAACTTCTAAATTCTTATAAGTACTATCATGAAAACTCAAGCTAAAAGCTAAGCAAAAAATCTACAAAAGTAGAAATACTTCTTTTTGAACAATACAGCATATTTCATTAATAGAGGGGCATTTAAACATCAAGTTTGCTCATTATAGATGACCTTTAACCCCAAATGCTTCTCTTTTGACCGTGACCCTACCCTGTTGGTGATGAGCTGATGGATGATATCTAGCATTTTCCGGGACTGAGAGAAGACCAGGCAGCGATGACCTTCCCTCTTCATCTGGTCCAATAGGTCGATAATGACAATCAGTTTCCCCGACTCCTGGACTAGGACATTGTCCGGCATGTTCTTGATCTGATTGGCTGCACACTGGTGTCCTTCTTCAGATTCCAGTGCAGAGTCGTTTAAACTGTAAACAATGCATGATAGTGAAATTCAAAGTGTGATGTTTCAAAAATCACTGTGGTTGAATTACATGTATTGTATTTGCTTTATTTTGAGTTATATAGCAGCTTATTTGTTCATAGTGCATTTGCATACTGCATGTACAGTGCCTGGTTGATGCAGTTTATAAAAGGCCTAGTAAAGACAAAGATACAACATCTTTCCTCAAGAATAGTACATGTATCAGAATTCCAAATGCATGTAATGAAACGTGGTTATCGGGGCTTGATAAGAATGTTGGTCAGATACCAGTCCAAAATATTAAGGATAGATTCTTGTCATTATTCAGACATGTTAGATAATATCTGCCATATATGCATGTTTTCTTCAGTTATGAACAGAGCCACATAACTCTTTCTCATCGTACTTACAGTTGTGACAATCAACACTAAAACTTGAATTATAGGGGACTATAGTTTTAGTGAATTAATTTGTTGCAGCAAATTATCACTTTATTCCCTCATTCGAAAAAATTTAAAAGTACTGATATTTGTCTCTAGTAGACTAAGATGAGGGCCAAGAATTTTTTTTTCCAAACTATAGGAAAAGTCATAGCTGACAAAAGTAACAAGGAATAGTAGATTTGTAGGATATCTTGAACTTGCTACTCCTCTGGGTGCCATTTTAAAATACCCTACTCCCAATCTTTTCCAAAAGAAAACAACGGAGAAAAATATTTTCTCTTTCTTTTACAATCCAATACATTTACTTTATCACTATGTATCTAATTGTACCATGTATCATTTTACAAATACTTCCAGAAAATGTAAGTACTAGAAGCATGCCAGAAATAATAATCAATGTGCAAAAAGTTTAAAATTTTCAGTGGAAATTCAGTCTCCCATATAACTTATACCAGTATTTATTGTTATGCTATAGTGATTATGCTGCAAATTAAGACAAAATTTGTATGGAATAAGTAATGGTAACCTAGATATTCCATTCGAGTGTGACCTTGAAATTACCTTGACAAATAAAAAAACAACACAAGAACCAGACACCCATTTCTCTGTGTGTTAAACAAATGTATACATTCTATAGTTAAGACAGACAAACTATACTCAATATGTCCAGTAAGAATGAGAAGAATCCATCCTTAACAAGTAGATGTTGCTTTGTTTATGTTTGATCAGATTGATTTTTACCCTATAATTCATTGTCTATAAAACTGAATTGTTTCCTCAATAAGCAAAACTAAAGTAATATTTTAAGAAAGTGCTCATCCTTAATCATACTTTCATATCTTAAGTTTAGTGCAACAATTTAGATGACATTTCCCAAAATGTTCTGAAGAAAATGGTATGTTAAACAAGAGCCCCCATGGGCGACATTGCTCACCTAACCAGATTCATTTTTCCATGCAAAACATTAATTCCCAATTATATATAACTCATGCACTCACATTGTAAAAGGACCTTTGCATATCAATTTAACATAATATTGTATTCCTAAGTAAAATCTTGAACATCTATCTTGGCCCAGCCATGATGCCAAGGGGTCATGTGTTCAAACATGAATCTACACCACATTGGGATGCTTGCATATATCATTTTGGCTACTTGTAATCTGGTAGTTCTTGGGAAGAAGATTGTTTGAAGAATTTTCCTTTGTACAGTTGAATTTACAAACTTTTGCATCTCCCAAGATAACTGGAATCATGGGTTGAACAAATGTGAATCGACACATTACCTGGTAACTCTTGAACACTACCTGCCGTTCTTTAGAAGATGATGCTCTCATATACTCCTAAGTAAAACTTATATCCCCTTCTGTGAGCCCATTCTGAACACAAGAGTTGTGAACAAACTTGAATCTACACAACATGAAGATGCTTACATATTTCTGTAAAAGTGGAACACATTATGGTGGATCCAATTTCATTATGTTCGCGATCAAAGAACTCTTCTGTAGACATTAAATCAACATAAAAATTGTGGACAAATCAATGTACCATTCATATACCAAATACATGCCATGCTCTTTCAAACTTCGTTTTCCTATTCTGTAATAGCAAAATATAATTTTTACCATCAGGTTTGTGTGTCAGTAAGTATCAGTTGTAATACAAAAGGTTATACATAATTGTTAACTTACAAAACAAAAGAGCAAACACACAGTACAACATTTCATTGTTTTAATTACAAAAAATATTTTTCAGTGGCAATGAATCTTATTTGCTATTTCAATTCATATAGATCCATTTTCAAAGGCCCTAAAAATCAAGGCATTCTCAGTTCTGTACACAAGCCATTGATTTAAAAATTGGTTTAATTTTGGATAAGCAAAGGTCAGTATCTATGCTTTCAACATCAACATCCTCTTCTTGAATTCCTAACGATCCTCACTAAACCCAGTATAAGATCAACAGTTTCACACAGACAGCTTGAGTTCATTCTATTTTTAAACCACATATATCTGATAATGAGAAATTCAATGGCTTGTCACATTAAAACTACCATGAATTATACCAATAGAGAAATCATGAAGTTTTGAACATATAGATTTAACAATGTTTGTAGTACTTTCATGCATTGTAAACTTGTGGTTCTTGAAAAGTATCTAAACTTCTAAACCCATTTTGTGGCCCCACTGGAGCCCTGGGGATATGTTGTAAACAAAATTTTTATCTGCATTACATAACTGTGTATCTTTTGACAAGCTGTACCCATGTCATTCCTCGGAAGAAATTTGAAGAATTTTTCTACATCAGAGATTAAATCTCCCTTGTGGCCCTGCCCTGGGTCTAGAAATCATAGTTTGAGCAAACTTGAATTTTCCTCATATGAGGAAGCTTTTATGCAAGATATGGTTGGTTCTTGAGAACACATCCTATTTTTACTATTTCTTAATCATCTACCCTCGGTCTTTCCTTCAAATAAACTTGAATTCCCTTCACCCAAGGATGATTGCATTATGTCTGGCTGAAACTGGTCATCCCAAACCTATTTCATAATTGTTGAAATATATTTAAAACAATTGAGGTGATGACCCCTGAATTATATATATTCCTGCAGCACATATCAAGATGCATAGATGGTTAAGTGCCCTGGAGTCATCCCAACCCCCATCATTTTTTATTGTTCAAATATCTTTAAAATGGTTGAGATCCCAACCCTTTAAGCAAATATATTCTTGTTGCACACGGCACAAAACAATGCACACCAGGTTTGTGTTCGTCGTTTTCCCACCCCATTGGTCCCCCCAAGATGAAAATGAATATTCTCAAAAACTTAACGCACATCTACAGGACACCATCAATCATCTTCCAAAGATGATTTAACTACTATGTAAATTGTAAAAGGAGTTCTGGGACCATAGTTTGTTTTAGACAAAAACATTTTTGACCCCATTTGGACCCCAGGGTGAAAATGTAAATTCTGAAACTTGCACATCTACAGGGACACCATCAATCATCTTCCAAAAGATGATTTGGCTACTGCATAAAATGTAAGAGTTCTGGTAACCAGGATTTTGTTGGTTACTGCTTAAAATAAAAGAGGAGTTTAAGGAAGAAGGAAGTGTGACAGACAGACAAGGGTAACAACAATATACCTGAACTTTCTATAGAGAGTGCTGGTATAAAAATTAGGTACTGGTGTGCTATTCTGTGTAGTATATGAATTCTGTTAATCTATTCATATATTTAAGTATTACATGAATTGTGGAAAATGTGTGGTAAAATTTACAAGAATACTGACTCATTATTTCAGAAACACACAAACAATGTTCAGCTTGTGTTTCCATGGACTGTGTTTCATCATTTCATAATTTTGTCTGAATATTAGAGATACTATGTACGATATATGTATACTTGCACCCCAGCAAAATGAAGACAGTAATGCAATCATGACCTCCTTTTATTTCCATTCATGAATTCCTACTTCTCTCTCTGTTACTAACTTACGCATTCTCTCCATCTAATCCAAGCTGAGCACAGGCCCTCCTAGATAACAAGCGGGGGTGGTCACAGATTTTCTTCAGAACAGTCAAGGCCACCAGAGGGGACTTCTTTGTCATCAGTAACTGCACATATAGTAATGACCACATTTACAGTAAATGTATGAATAGTACATCTTCATAATGGCCAACTTTCTTTTGAACCATACATGTATATGGAAAAATAAACATGTGTAACATATTCTTGTCCTTTTCAATTTCATTGTCACGCAGCCTAACTCAGGTTAACGTAAGACTATCAATCTGTCAATTGTGAGTTTGGATAAACCAGGCATTTTTAATCCCCCCCCCCCTGATTACTGCAAGATGAAAAAACTATAGAGCATAAACTAGTAAAATGACAAAATTTGGTACAGCACAAATGCATATACCATTATGTTAAATTTTAACAATGCACTAATTTCGGAGCACAAATTATGCCATGTGTAAAGATCAACAATAGGAGTCATGAATTTTATAAAAA
This sequence comes from Ostrea denselamellosa, assembly GCA_024699665.1. NCBI lineage: Eukaryota > Metazoa > Mollusca > Bivalvia > Ostreida > Ostreidae > Ostrea > Ostrea denselamellosa. Next base: position 20,632,485 of record JAMZEH010000005.1, on the reverse strand, counting down.
TGCAATGTTTCACATTCTTTCAGAAATTTCTTGTTTTAAGTTCCAGGTGTATCATTGCCTTTACCAGACTCCTCTCTGTTGTCAGGCTTGGAATGATTGCAACACTAATCCCTAGGCAATGTTAGGGTGTCATTACTTTCAAGTGACAAAGGATCCACCGATCCATCAAACAATCAACTTATTTCATAAACACATTTATAACTATAAGCAACTAATATAGATTGGTATGATAAAGTACACATACATAAAAGATAATAGTAAAAGAATTAACAGATTTGAATAACATGGGTGTTCCAAGAATTTGATTTTTCCTGTATTTTTATGAAATCATGGTTGTTTTTTAAACAAAGATATTGCAAAGGGCAAATAAAATTACTGCTACTACAATATTAATTTCCTTTGCCATAATGATATACATGCACATTGCATTTATTGTTTATAAAACTTTATGGAAATTTTGCTTACAAGTGAGCCAAAGCCATACAAAATTCAAAAACGAAACTCTAAAGACTTATGGTCTTTACAATGATCAAATAAAAAAATAGAAGGATACCTGATCTCAGAAGGACCTTAACTTTGACTTCACTAATAAAATGGACACATCACTGAGCATGACCCGCCATCTGCAGATCGTATCCTCTCACATGAATGAAACATACCCTACACAGTAATGTAAATGCAATTTTTTTCCACAAGGTCATAATTAAGCAGAATCAAAATTTTGGTTATATCTGTGGGCACAAATTTACATGGATTTATTGTGTGCACAAAATAATAATTTGGTGTTTTTGTTGACTTCAATTCCTAATGCTTTTCTTACCAAAAATTCATCTAACTTCAGTATGTGTTCTAAGAACTGCTCATGTGAGTTGTAATTATCAATTGTACTGGTTTGATCACTGACAAGCAGACAATCAAGATGTTATGGTGCTAGTTGAAATTGTCTTACAAAACTCCACCTGAGCAATATCTGCCAAATCCATGTGATACACCTGAAAAATCTGTCAAAATTTCATACATCTGCAAATGTGGCCATTGTACAGGCAGTGTCGGAATCTCGGAAGCAGAACATAATCAATTATTCCGCAGAGCAGAGATATAAAATAACAAAATATGCTTTGGTAAACAGTGTTATGTAAGCTTTCAAACATAATAGCAAAGTGTTGAGGAATGAGAACTTTCTCCAAGGCTGGCAAAAATCATGGATTCTCAAACATTTAAAAAAGTGAATTAGCTGTATTGTAATTCACAGGATTGCTTCCTTTTAGAATGTTTGTAGTAATTGTGCACTGAATATTTTAATAATAATGTGTTAATAATCAATTCTTGTTCTTTTAAATCCAATGTTGATCTATACAAGTATACGAGCATATTCACGACTTATACTTAGTCTCTTTTAGCATAAATTAATCCCTTGTGGGAAAAAAAGTGCATCTACAGTACATTTGTGAGTTTCATGGCGAGATCTCTCTTTTTTCCTTAGAAAAGGAATTTACTCCAAAATATCTGAGAGAAATTCATAATATGCTAAAACTCATTAGTATAACAAGCTCTTCAGGTGCTCTTGTTCTCAAGTATGTTTGCAACAAAATTTCTAGCTTTATAGCAAAGCTGGTTTTCATTTCTTTCAAATAGTAAACTTGACAAACAATCTTTTGTGTGCTTGAAACACACCTGCATGTACTACTTTCTCGCAAATATTTGTCACTGCAAACCAGGAATTTAATAAAAAGTCATGAATACGGTTTTGATTTGCAGTAATATTTACTATATAATGTTTTGAAAATAAAACATAGGGGTCTATCAAGGACTAGTCTCTTTTGGGGGTTTTATCCCATCATTACCTCTTTGACGGAATCCAGAGAAAGAAAGTCTCTGTATATCCTCTGTTGGTCTGGTGTTAGATACAGCCACAAAATAAAGTCATTTTTCCTTGTCATTGAAGGCATCCTGATTGAGATAAAACGCATGTTCATTTGACATTTACTTTAAAACTGGAAGCACTTATGCATCATATTTACGACCTTAATTGTAAACTTGATGAATTTACATCCTTGGCACAGTAACAGCAAATCTGCACACCACATTACATACACTAATATCAAAACGTAGATGTTTGTGTTTTTTAACATTATAGAGTAATTTCCACAATATCCAACTCTTATGTAAATGAATACTTTTGACATTCACAAGGATGAAAAACAAAACACAAGACTTGGTACTTATTTTAAGTGTTTTCTATAACTAGAATAAAGATAATTACCAAAATACATCAAGTGAAAGTAGAATCCACATTTCATTTTTTCAAATCAATACTGAAGATGTGGAATGTTACGCATGGTAATGATTTACAAACACAGTAAAGATTTTCACATAAATATTTCACTGTATCAGTAGTTTTTACATTGTTTATCAATGTTAAGAAAATGACAACCATGTAAGGGGAGTTACACATATCTTCTGAACTCAGACAACACGAGGAAATAATCACACTACACTATGTCAAAAAGCATCCATTTCTCTTTCCATGTATATATTCAATTTTAACAACAAAAGATACTTGTCGCAGGACTTACTTTAGGCTCCTGCTGGATAAAGAAGTATCCAGTTCACCCTTCTCCTCTTTCTCTGTTACCTCAGCCTTCGTCCTCCTTAAAAAATAAGGGGAGATAATCTGCTTCAGGCTCTCAGCCATCTCCATCCCCAGTGTCCTCTCATTCGCTGTTGCATCTCTTTCTCTGGCCTAGTAAGAAAGTACATACATGTATCAATTAAAGAAGGCATTAATATTACTTGAATATTAAACTAACATTTCTGGCATTTTGAAAATATTTTCAATGTACATGTAATAAGAAAAATACATGTATACATATGTTAGGTACCAATAGTGGCCCTGTTTGAGAGGTAAAGACATACCCTTTCTAAAGCATGTAGTGCTTTGTAATTTCTGAGAAATTTTTGTTGTTTTCATGCAACAGTTATACCAATGAATTAAATAAATTCTCAAAGTGAACTACTGTAATCAGTGTCACTAATACTCTTCGCCACAAAATAAAAAACTATAAACATATAACTTTTTTTCCACCACCATTATCCCCTGCAATTCTACAGTAATTCGAGTTCAAAGAATCAGAATTCCTCTACCAACCTCATCAACAGATACGAACACCGACTTTTTCTGAACTCTTTACATACCCTGGTTATTGGGTTCTCATATTCCATCTTAAAAGTCCTTGCTGTTCCCAGTAATGTTCCTTGATGAACAAAGTCAAACAACGACCACATCTCCTGATAGTTCAAAAAATTTTTAGTTCTCAATAAATGCAGAAATGTTGAGCTGATGCAGAAAATATTTTCATTTGAGTGGCACAAAAATCAACAGAAAATTATAATCACTGAAATAGAAATATGTGACAAAATCATGTTAAAGAAAACCGTATTTTAGAATAGCCTTTCTGAGCTACTATCAAACTTTTAAAATTTTAAAGCATTAAAGAAATGCTATATCTTATCTCATGTTCCAAACACTGTGGAATCATCACTGTTCATGGGGTATCATTGTTCTTTGATTTCATAGATCACCCTTACTCATGGATTTACATCACAAACATTGAAACACAATTTTATGTTTCTTTTTTAAAGCTAGAAATTTTTTATCCCAATCGCATTAACTTTACATGTAATTGTATGTCACTGTTAATTTGATAAAGAAATAATTGAACTGTTTATTTCCCCCAAAATACACCCAGTTACTTTAATTTAATTATCATAACGTACATGTAAAAGGTAACAACGAACAGTGTCCCATTACAATTGCACAGTCACAATTATAATTAAATTACAGTCCAATAGAAAGGCCTGTAATTTTGTAAGTGTGGATTGGTTTTACATGTAGGGTGGAATTTACTCCAGAAATCATGTCCCCATAAATCAGCAAAATTTTGGTTGTCTGTGCTCATTGACCTCCACAAATAACACAGAATCCACAGTAATTTGTCTCTAACACAGAATCCACAGTAATTTGTCTCTAACATAGAATCCACAGTAATTTGTCTCTAACACAGAATCCACAGTAATTTGTCTCTAATATTTGCATTCACTGGGACTACATAGCATCAAAGTGATGCAATTTTTCAACTAAATATTTCATTAAAATGCTGATTTTTGTGAAAATTCTATTTTTCTTCTGAAAATATACAGTGCAGCTTTGGACAATTTTGTTTTATGTCACATGTGTACTGGAAAGATAATCTATGGTTTTGTAGAAAAAAATGCATGAAAAATAGCTACTTCAAGTCAAAATACAGATAGTGGCAACAAAATGCCATGCTAATGATGTCATCATTCTAGCTCTAAGTCATAATATCAATCAAGTTGCATCATGATTCTTGCACAAAATATATCCAGTTTTTAAATAACAGCAAAAATGTCAATTTTTGTGCACAATTAAAGCCCTCATCATACATAGTCCTTCGTTTGATCAAATAATGTTGATCTTTTATAATCAAATCATTTTGTGCCAATTTGAAAAACTCTTTCAAGGTGTAGTGAGCCACCTTAAAAGTTTTATCAAAGTCCCTTGAACTTTGAGTTACTGAGAGTCACCTATAGTTCTTTGTATAATCTAACACTTAGATGACCTACCCTGAGATTGTTCTGTATGGGGGTACCTGTCAACAGAATTCGATGACTGGCAGGAATTTGATGGACTCCTTTAGTTGTCTTTGTGGTATTTTTTATTTTGTGTCCTTCATCCAGAATCAAATAATCCTGCAACATACACACTGTATATCAATTTTTAAACCTAACTAGGTGCTACACAATGACAAAAATTATGAAATCGGAGAAAAAAACAACTTCATAAAATTAATACAACTTTCCCATTTCATACATCAGTACTGTGTCCGAGTTGCTAAGAGAAGAAGTATTTTAAAATATCCACTTATTAATCTATCATTGTGAAGTATCACTTTTTCACCATCATACCACCATTAAAAGTGTTGTGTATGTATTATATGTTACCCATCTGAACGGCCGACCATCCTGCTGGCTCATCATTTCCCAGCTGGTGACAATCATGCCATACGACGTCAGCAATACACCACCTTTTCTGCTGATCTTTGCTAATGATCTTTCTTTTTCTTTCTTGGATCCATGATAAAACTCTACTTTAATTCCTGGTGCCCTAACAACAAATATCAGATTAAAATACAGCACATGAGAATTTTCCCAATATTTTAAGATTTTTTTGTATGCTAGATATAGAATGATGATAAATTAATATTTTATCTTTACGAATTTTGATAAGATTTTTGGTCATTAAAGATTGCTCTCAAATCCACACCATATAAAAATTACAAAATTGAGGACAGGGCCATACTGGATTAATGTTCTGTTGTCTTGATAAATGTACTTTTATCAATACTTCGACAGAATATTAAGTCAAAATGTTTATACTGTACTCTTATACACTATCTTACTCTAAGTACACATGGTTCACAAATCAATTTCATGATGTAAAATAATAACTACGTACACAGTAGTTTCAATAGATTGCCTCCAGCAGTAAGTACATTTGTTAGTAATAAATCTTTGCTATTTCAATGCATTTTATTTTGCAATTAAAACACAATGACCTTTTATAATTAATAACATAAAATTTATAAATTACAAATATAAATGAATATACATGTATTTCAGTATGCTTCTACATATGGAACATCCTTTACTAAGAAAATAACCGAACAAAAGATCTAGAAGTCATACAGAGTATATAATTAATTGTAAGAATATGTGTGGTGTTGAGGAATACATTACTTGTCCCAGTACTTAACATGTACAGTGTACATAATTTGGTATTATATATATAGACAAGAGGACAACAGCCTTAATGCTCACCTGAGTAACGTGCAATGATACTTCAATGAATAACTCTATCACACAAGATGTGAATCATTTTTACAAAATGAAAATGAATTATCCTTAACTTTCCAAAATCAGGGTTGGTTTTTTTTTTTTTTTAATTATTCCAGCATACTTCCCCCCCCCCCCCCCTCAAAACTTTGTTTGAGGAGGTATAATTATGACCTTGAAAAATAGTAGGTTTCTTCCTCTAATCATTGGAAACACAAAACTTGATGATCCTAACCCTAAGTACTGTTTTTATCTGACCCACAGTGCTAACAGACAGAGAGACACACTACACCATACCATAATATGACCCATAAAAACAATGATACAAATATAATATATAGTATTTATCATAACTGACTAAAATAGGTTTTTAAGAAACATTTGCAAAGGAGATATTTAAACAGTTACCATTTTCCAAATTCTTTTTCCCAGTTTCCTATCACAGACACTGGCATCACAATCATTACAGCATGAACCTTATCCATGTCAAACAGCCCAGACAGGAAGCTTATCACCTGAATAGTCTTACCCAACCTGCAACATCAAAGCCTTAAATAAATATCATAACATAGACAGGAGTGAGAATCTTTTCTACTACAAAATCTGATTTATGAAGCTATGTGTATATAATCCACACAGTGGATGTATGAAGCAAAAGATTACCTTTCTGTATTTATCAGTTGATATCACTTTATGTATACAAATAAATGATGAAAAATGGAGTCTGTAGGCTTTAAAAAATACTGAAGATATTTCATCATAAAACACAAGGTGGATAAAATCCACACTGATCACCTTAGTGAATGCTGGTCAGCATCCTGATCATATGGACCAAACATCTAGAAGCTAGCAGAGGAGAGGACATTCACTTCCAGGGCAGTTATAGGAAATATCAGATCTCACATTGTGAATTTAGTCCAAAAACTTCTAACACAGAGGCTGCAGCTGCCATTGCAATGAGAGGTTTGTTGTATGTACTTTATTGAGAAGAGTTTAAAAGTGTTGGTCGATAGATGGATGGACTCTGTGGTCACTACAGGAGTCTTGTTACATGACCCGAACAATTTGCACTCACCCCATGTCATCTCCTAGGATCCCTCCCTTCCGTTTTTGGTGAAGTTCCCACATCCACCTGACCCCCTGTTTCTGGTGAGCATACAGGTTCTTCACCAGGTCTTTGTACAAGAAGAACCCTGACCCCAAGTGGATCATCCCTCCCTCTTCTTCATTATCATCACTGGCAAGATATGACTGTAAAATATATAATGCATTTCTGTAGCAATAAGTAGACTGGAATTGTGTAACACAACCCACACTTTTACAGAACAATTTAACAATCATGCAATGAAATGTTGCGAAAAATTTTTATTTGATGAAATTATTTCATTTTGAGTATTCAGAGTGTATAACTGTTAGATGAGATCCTGTCACTAACCCTAAACATGTATATGTGAATTTCTCTATTCTTATTTTCCCCACCACCCCTGCACATCAGTTTGGGTTATAACTTTTCCACCAGCATATTTTTCATTTTATAATTGACACCGATAAACGGTACCACTCCAAATGCCAAATATTGATTTTTCCCAATTTTGCAACTAAAACATGCCCTGTAACAAACTGCTATGACATCATAGACCAACGCTCGTCATTCACTTTGAATGAAACATATGGGTTAAGTAATTCTTAACTTCCTCTTAAATAAGAAGTAGAGGTCAATGAAATGGTGCTCATTTCTAAAATTGTAAATGATGAATACTTGTTTATTCTTTAAAGTATGGCTTATTCAGTGTTAATTTTAAAATAAATGCCATTTGTTGATATGAAAGAAAATTCCCAATTTGTTCTCCTTTGATGTTTTTTCCCCCCTGATTGAATGGGTATGGATATCATTCCCATAACATAAATAAAAAACACACCATCCACATAACATTAAACTACCTCCATTTTCTGTATTCTTTTTTCAAGCTTGTCATTGAAGCAGATCGCCAAGGCTCGTTTGTTACACTCGAGTGCCTCCTTGATTTTTCCATCCGTTGCAAGCTTTTTGGCCTTCACCACCAGTTCATTATATTGCCTCTGCTGCTCCACAGTGAGAGTACCCGGTTGGGTGTTATCTGACGGTCGTTTGCTTGAGGTTTTCTCTGTGTTCACTTCTACAATTCAAAGGTGTGAAACTAAATATTATCAGGAAAACAGCTCACTTTAGCACAACACTTGCATGTAAAAACTTAACAGTCACTCATTAATGTAAATTCTGCTGCTATAACATACACTCCTGAGTTTCTGAAAATTGCACGTCTGAAGAATTTCTTCAGATGAAAAGAAAATGACAGTACATTTCATTGTATCAACATGTCTGACATACAAAAATCAGATCTAAATAAACTTTGACATAGTATATGTACATATGCAATAAAGGTGAATCAGAATGTTGAACATTACCTGGAGTTTTAACAACGTTCACATTCCTCTCCCCATTTGGCCTTTGAGATTCTTTCAGAAAATCCTACAAGAAAGAATGATTGATTATTCTGAAGAAATATACAAGCATATTGTTTCGCTAGAACTGCATTTCATTATTATTCTAATCATTTTGAAAGCCCATGCATCTCATCCAAATACCTCGAGCTTTTGTATTTTTGCTCGGACTTTGTTAGTGGAGTACACTTCTGCTGCCTGTTTATATGACAGCAGGGCCTCTGTAGCTTTTCCCTGCAGCATCTGATCCTTGGCTTGTGACATCAGAGTTACATATTGCACCTGCTCCTCTTCAGTCAAACTATGTATGTCCCGATCTGTTGATTGATCAGGATCTGTAGCAGACTGGTATGGCTGGTCACACTCCATATCAGCTGAAGTCTTCTCTTCACATTCAGCTGCTACATGTAAACATGTCCCAACACAACTTTTTCATTAAACATATGAAACCATTAGCATTAAGTGTAATTAAGTCTGAATTTCCCTTTCAGATTATACTGGTATTTAAATTTCCAAGTGAAATCTGTTTTCACTCCGTTTAAAGAAGTTGATTCCTCAGCTTTTCAGTACAACTGTGCAGGATGCTGTAATTGTGTAGGTATTGGTCCAATACTTATTTCATTGGTCCAAACATATGATACGTTTATTATTGAAACCTATCCTACTAAAACATTTTATGTCAATTCAAATTTTGAAAGGGTTTGGAAAAGACTATATTTTATAGTATAAGGATTGTTTAATCAAAAAGTCCTACTTAATATGCACGATTTTACAGTTTCTGTTTTTTCCAATGTTTTCAGGCAAGACTTTGGAACTAATGTGCATTTAAATGGTCGTTTAAACTCTCAAATTCTAGATGATGAGTTTTTCCATATATTAAGTGCAGAAAGGTCATTATTTATTTCCAATCTACTAGCATTAAACTTTTTTTTTTTTAATCTATAGTCTTAGAGGACATGAGTATGTATTTACTTGAGATAATGATTAATTTGTGTTGTTTATGTTGTGGTGACACTGACAGACAAATTCACTTTATGTAAATAAATTGTATGTAAATTTTAAGGGCAAAAAGGTCAACTTTAACACACTATAGCTCAAAAAAAGCATGACCTCAGTTTTCTTTCTAATTTCATGACTTTCCTTCAATGTAGAAATCAAAAATATACTTCCAAAAAAATTAACAAAACTCAGGAACGAACCCCTTTAAATTAACATTTTTTTTTTTTTGGTAGCTACAGTTACTTTATTTTCCATGAATTCTTAAAATTCACAATTTCTCATCCTTCATCACAACACCAAAAATAAATCAGTGAACAGAAAGTTGTTTACAGTATAAAAGTATGATCACATAAAGTGAAAGTATCAGTTTCACATTGAAGGACTGTGACATGCAATCAGTAGTTATCAAGATCCGCTCCACTAAATTATCCTAAATCCAATTTAACATAATATTTCTCTAAATTATTTTAAAAGCTTGATTAAAGACAGTTCATTTGAACAAGCATAAACAAATTACACCATCCTACCTTTACTAAGCTCCACGTCCTCCACAGGGATTCCATTTTCCCTCAAATAGTCCTACATATAATGTATGTGTATTTAATGGAATATTGCTATGCACATTTGCAAAATGCAATAACAACTGTATCTGTAACACTGAATTTCAACAAAGTAATATTTATTTTGTGCTACTATGATTCATCATATACACTGTGCAGTATGTATTACAAGTTAAACATCGTAGGACACAATTACAATGTGTAGGTAAACAATCATAAGTAGCACAGATGAAAGCAAAACTGTAAAGGCAAGATTTTGCATATAAAAATGGACAAATATTAAAATGTGCTGTACCTCCATTCTTTTCATTTTACGATGAAGTTTGTCACTTGGTTTGATTTCTGCAGCCAATTTGTACAGATTCAATGCTTCCTTTATGTGTCCGTCTTCAGTGAGGTCCTTAGCTCTAGATACCAGCTTTATGTACTGATCTTCCTCCGACTTATCTGGAACGACTGTGTCTGCCTGGGAAGAGGGCCGTGCAGCTGCCTCAATGTCTTCATCCTTTTTCTCTGCTGTGTTTGAGACTACTGCATTAAATTGTAAAATAGTGTCACCTTGGTATATCACCAGCTTTTGTCTCAGCATATTTGGCTTTATATCGAGGGTGGCATTATATAGCATTTGATCTTTTTAGTTCATCAATTTGAAGAAAAAATGTGGTTGATCAATTAATAAATTACTGTTATCTACATATGACAAGACATGTAAATGCATAAAATTGTTTTGTTTTGGTTCTTAAAAACTTCTTTCAATAGTGGGATTTTCTACACTTATGCACTTGTACATCACATAAGTATATGTACAACTGTTTCATTTGTGTCATGGTAGATTCTTCAGGACTGAATACATTGTGTGGATGACCAACACATGCAATGGCTGCAACTTTTTCTTGAACACTAAAATATGACATCAAAACACAACAATACACACAAAATTCACATAATACACAAAATCTACAGCAGCTGATAGTAGTTTTGTTTCTCTGTTGTTTATGCATAGTGAGCATAGTTCTATTCCCATTTGAATATTCATCATTAAGGTATAACAATATACCTCTAATGTGAGGTATCCCTCCCCCGCAATATGATTCACTATCATTTGATCACATAACTCTCTGGATAATGAAAGGCTACATATCAAAACCTGTGCAAATCATACAACACATTACTGAAAACAGAATAAAAGTAGTATATAAATTTTAAGTGCAAAAAGGTCAACTTTAACACACTATAGCTCAAAACAACATATGACCCCAGTTCTTCTTTCCGATTTCATTTCAACGTAGGAATCAAAAATACACTTCCAAAAAATAAATAAATAAAAATGACAATACTTCAAAACTCAGGTGCAAACCTCTTAGAAATATTTTTTTTTTGGTAGCTACAGTTACTTTACTTTCCATGCATTCTTAAAATTCACAATTTCTCACCCTTCATCACAACAGCAAAAATGAATCAGTGAAAAGAAAGCTGTTTACAGTATAAAACATATTCTGATCACATAAAGTAAAAGTATCAGTTTCAAACTGAAGGACTGTGACATGCAATCAGTAGTTATCAAGATCCGCTCCACTAAATTATCCTAAATCCAATTTAACATAATATTTCTCCAAATTATTTTAAAAGCTTGATTAGAGACAGTTCATTTGAACAAGCATAAACAAATTACACCATCCTACCTTTACTAAGCTCCACGTCCTCCACAGCGATTCCATTTTCCCTCAAATAGTCCTACATATAATGTATATGTATTTAATGGAATATTGCTATGCATATTTGCAAAATGCAATATCAACTGTATCTGTAACACTGAATTTCGACAAAGTAATATTTATTTTGTGCTACTATGATTCATCATATACACTGTGCAGTATGTATTACAAGTTAAACATCGTAGGACACAATTACAATGTGTAGGTAAACAATCATATGTAGCACAGATGAAAGCAAAACTGTAAAGGCAAGATTTTGCATATAGAAATGGCCAAATATTAAAATGTGCTGTACCTCCATTCTTTTCATTTTACGATGAAGTTTGTCACTTGGTTTGATTTCTGCAGCCAGTTTGTACAGATTCAATGCTTCCTTTATGTGTCCGTCTTCAGTGAGGTCCTTAGCTCTAGATACCAGCTTTATGTACTGATCTTCCTCCGACTTATCTGGAATGACTGTGTCTGCCTGGGAAGAGGGCCGTGCAGCTGCCTCAATGTCTTCATCCTTTTTCTCTGCTGTGTTCGAGATTATTTCATAAAATTGTAAAAAAGCAACGACATATGCCTCCCCTCTCCACCTTTGTAGCAATATTGAATATGATCAACTGTTTGTAATGATAGTTGCAATATGGGTGATCTACTAGTCAGGGGCAACAACCACATACTAAGATACTGAACAGACATTCCAAATAATCAGTCATTTCAGTTAAGACCAAAATGGACTTACCTGGATAATCAACTGCTGCATTTTGTCTCAAATATTCCTACAACAATACATTTTGAAAGTATATGTATAGGCAAACTTTTTTATAATTCTAACTAATCACCTCTGATCAAACCAAAAATATGTCAAGGTTATAATACATGCAAATCTATAAAGTCTGTAATAATTAAACTGAAAAATTCACCAATTAGCCTGAAGCTATCAAACAAACTGTTTAATAACAAAAGATATAAAACTGATCATCAGAGTTTTTGAAATGAAAAAAAAAAATGGGCCAATGAATTGATATTCACTGGTCTGAACAAATATTTACTGGTCCGTACTTTAGTTTCTTAAATCTACACACAATCTATGTCACTGTAATAAAACAAGTAAATCTAAACAGTTTGAAATGTCACTGTAATAATACATGTAAATCTATAGAAATATATAATCTGTATTTTCTTCATGTATTCCTTGTCAATACCTCCATTTTCTCCATTTTCCGACTAAGTCTGTCACTGGGACAAATCTTAGCTGCCTCTTTGTAAAATTCCAGTGCCTCCTTTACTTGACCTTTTGTGGTCAAGTCTTTAGCCTCTGACACCAGCCTAGTAAACTTTGATTGGTCATCCTTATCTATTATGATAGAAGGAAAGATGAAGTTTGAAACACTTAAATCAGCTCTTATTCACCCCCCCCCCCCCCCCCCCCCCCCCATGAATTAAATCTGTCATTTCGGTAGACAGCTGTATCCTCTCTTCTAAATGTGTATTCATCTTCCATAAAACATCGGGTGAACAAAGAAGATTTCTTAAGCATACTTTGTGACTATTTTGGTTTTGCTCTCCCCCTCAATACCCCTGCCCCAGGGGTCATGAAATTTCCAATTTAATTAGATAGCTTTATCATCTTTCTAAATATTGTTACAAACCTACAATACACAGTAAATTAAAGTAGATTTTCTAAAGCAGAACATATATTTACTATTATAATATATAATTGCTATGCACAAAAATAATATTGTCACAATACATAACATTAAAGGAGATTTCTGCAGTGGAAGTAGAGAAAAAGATTTTTACATGACAATGGATTCAGATACTATGCACTAATTTTTAGATCAAGAATCAGCTGAAAATTGGACATAAATAGTCATACCATTGTCTTCATTTCCATTAACTTCTTTGGAATTTTCCTTCAGGTATGCCTAAAATTCCAGATCAGAAAATTACTCTAAATACTGTTTGCCTTTATTCATTATCTGGTATATATAGAATCCCAGTAAAAATACATGCTTAAAAGAAATATTCATACTCATTCTGTATACATTAGTGTTTAAATAACATCAGAAGATTGGTCAAAATTTGATCTGACCTCTCCCAGTTCATTAAATTTGGGATCTAAGCTTCAAAACCCATCTAACAGTAATAGTGTACAAGTGGCATTAGAAAACTTGAAGTCCAATGGACTGCATAACAACTTCTCAAGATGCCATTTCCAAGGGTCTAGGAAATAGCATTACTTGACAATCTCAGTAATATTTCAGATTGATTTACAGTTCAATTGTACTTTGATAAAAGAAAGAAACAAAAAGTTTAGTTTACATCAAGGGCAACCTTTGTCTACTTACTGTACTGTCATATTTCATTGGTCAGTGCAGTGAGCATCGACCAGTAAGACTATGACTTATTATAATTCGTTATTTGGAATATCTCAAGTGTCTAACACATTCTGGAGCTCAGATTACATTCTAATTACCAGAAAAAAAACTCGAAAACTCTACACTATGTGTCTGTTGGGATGCACATTTGTTGAAATCATCTATCCTGAGCAAATTTAATGCATAATTTACACAGGATGCATGCCAAAATGAATCACTGCATATGACAAGTGGACCCCTATATTCTCAAATTTATATGTTCACTGTTACAGAGCTTGCAATGTTTAATTGCTGGTTATTTGGGTTCAAAGAAAATATTGCCTATCAAAGATGATGAAAACACAAAGTTAAAAATTCCATGTACACCTAAAAAATTTGAGTAAGCAAGTTATAAATCTTATAAGCCCACATAAAAATGTACTCACATTGGTGATTAAGAGATATTTGCATTTTGGTGATTGAGCAGCAAGTGCTCATTTTTGCATTTTGGTGAGTGAGTGTTTATATTCACGTTTCACGACTGAGTGAGCATTAAATCCTGGCAATGAATTGATACAGCATACCTGCATACGTTGAATCTTTCTCTGAAGTTTTTCGGAGGGACACAATCTGTAGGCTGTTTGATTACATTTCAGAGCCTCTTCAACATTTCCTTGAGACACCAGTTCTTTTGCCTGTAGAATCAGCCTTGAGTATTTTTCTTGAATACATTGTGAAAGTCTACCTGAAAGATGAAGTGCAAAACATAAAATATGCATTAACTAGCATATACATACACATGAAATGCTCAATGACATGTACATATATGTGTCAATATATTTTGTAAGCATGCTACTCACTTAAAAGTAACCTTGACATTTGACTCTTTAGCTTAAAAAAGTACAGAGGTCATCCACTAGTCACTGAGACTGTGTGAAGTTTCAGATATGGTATTTGAAATTTTCGGAAACCAAGATGGACATGACAGACAGCCCAAAATTAATATCATCTACTTTTGCTACCATTTGGGACAAAAAATGTTATTTTGACTATGAAATTTTCAAAAATTTTCCACACACACACAAACACATATATATATAATCTTATCATGAAACAGGAAGGAAACAAGATTGTGTTTGTTAAACACCGATATTCCATATGGCAGCAAGGTAATTATGGTACCCAAAGAAAGGTCTTATCATAAGAGATACACATGTGAAATTTGATTCAAAAGTTATGACCTAGGTTAAAGTTTTTCAAAAAATAAGTTGACCTCCAAGGTCTTGAAGTAAAAAATGTTGGTACCAATATAAAGTACTTGTTAAATGGAATACATGTGTGAAATATAAAAGCCCTATCACTAGCCATTCAAAGTTATGGCCAAGCTAAAAGTTTTTCATAAATACAATGTGGGTAGTGAAATCTTTATCACTGTAATCAGTAATGCTTGTAAATAATACTAATGAGTTTTATTCATTCAAGTATGATTAATTCCCTATTCACTTGAAGAATTTAATTTGCATTAAATGCAAGTTAATGCACAATAAATCTGAACCACATTCACACGGCAGTTTTAATGCTCATTAGTTTCCTTTAAATTAAAATTTATGTTGTATTTTTAAAGCATATTTACTTTGCATTAGCTCCACTTGAGCACAAAGCAAAGCTAATGCGGATTAAATGTAGATGCATGCGTAATGGCCAATTTGGGTCACATGCATCATATTTGTGTTCAGTTAAAGATATATTATTTTTGAGTGAAAAACTTTTAAATAATATTAATCATTAAAACACACATATACGAACATTGTGTCATTAGATAATGCAAGATGCAGATTGCATATGGTAATACAACAATGTGATTTTTTTTTTACCTTTTAATAATATGCCACTCACTGGATAAATTTTGTACCATATGACATCACAGTAGACTTATAATATGCAATCCGT
The DNA here is from genome assembly GCA_024699665.1 of Ostrea denselamellosa. NCBI lineage: Eukaryota > Metazoa > Mollusca > Bivalvia > Ostreida > Ostreidae > Ostrea > Ostrea denselamellosa. The sequence goes on along the minus strand of JAMZEH010000005.1, from coordinate 20,616,522 downwards.
AACGATCATGTCATTAGTCAGCCTAATGGTGAAAGAGTTAATAATAGTTCCGAGGTGTTAACTGAGCCCTTAAAGAAACAACTGCTTTGACCAAGTGCTGGTCATCAGAGGAATTATCAATATATAGGAACAAGTATATGAGATATCTATTTTTTTTTCATTTATTTAGTCTTATTTCTTTTATTTCCTATTAATTTGGAAATGCATATACAAATTTAATATGCATTAATTTATTTCGCATTACCACCATGTGAATGATGTTTAATTTGAATAGCAATGTAGCATTGTCACATTAAACCATTTACTTATTCCAATCACTGCCCTATCACTAACCATTCAAAAGTGGCCTTGTTTAAAGTTTTTCAAAAGTAGATCACAAGGTCAAAGACTTTGGTACATAAAGAAAGGTGTTGTCACAAGGAATACACATGTCAAATATGAAAGCCCTATCACCATCTATTCAAAAGTTATGGCCATGGTTAAAGTGTTTGCAAACATACAGACCAAAAACTATGTGACCCCTAATTTCTGATTATGGGGGCATAAAAACTGGAGCCAAAATCCAATGAACTATGCTACAATATGAGATATTAAATCCCTGTTAGAATCTGTAACTTTCCCTTTTACTTCAGATTCTCTAGCCCATACAACCATCAAGAGTCTTTAAAATCAGCATTTTGTCTTGGTGTTTTCTTTAGTTTTATAAGACTCTAATCTGCAACAGGAATGACTGACAAAAGTGTCAGCTGGACTAGGACTTAAAATAGGGATTTTCCATTAATCATTGAAGTTTTCTAACACCTGCAATAATATGCAGGTTTACCCAATCTCTGTTGCTTCAGAAATGACAAACATTACATACAGAAATGACAAACGTTACATACAGAAATGACACACATTACATACAGAAATGACACACATTACAAACAGAAATGACAAATGCTACATACAGAAATGACACATGTTACATACAGAAATGACAAATGCTACATACAGAAATGACACACATTACATACAGAAATGACACATGTTACATACAGAAATGACACACATTACATACAGAAATGACACATGTTACATACAGAAATGACACACATTACATACAGAAATGACACACATTACATACAGAAATGACACACATTACATACAGAAATGACAAACGTTACATACAGAAATGACACACATTACATACAGAAATGACACACATTACAAACAGAAATGACAAATGCTACATACAGAAATGACACATGTTACATACAGAAATGACACACATTACATACAGAAATGACACACATTACATACAGAAATGACAAACGTTACATACAGAAATGACACACATTACATACAGAAATGACACATGTTACATACAGAAATGACACACATTACATACAGAAATGACAAATGTTACATACTCTCTTCACTTAGAGACAAATTATGCAGTCCCTCACAGGCATCGTCATCCATTTTTTTTTTTATAGGAGAATCTGCTTCAGTGATGTTTATCTCTCTACAACAAAGAAAATACACATCCTTTTCAACATAGAAAGATTTACAGATTAATTCAAGATTCTTGGTACTTTCTCCTTATCTTAGTACATCTCATAACAATAGAGGCAAGTTCTTAAAATACAGTTGTTTGTGATATTCAAAACCACTTAAATTCTGTGATACCTTCAAAAGTCTCATGTTATTTTTAGAATTCAGAACCATCTAGTTTATGATAGTGATGACAACCATGAACATTAATGTATGCCCTCACCATGTACATAATAAATAAAACAAGTTTTTAATTATTCGTCTTTTTTACTTACTATTCATTCATCTGAGCTGTAACAAAGTTGAAAAAACCTGTCCACAACAGATCTTTATCACTGTCATTTATTACATGCTTGTCAAAGAGAAGCAAGAGAGGTATTTTTAGACTGAGCATTTCAATGTCTCAACAAAATTTGGAGGAAATAATCTGCAAGTAATATTTTTTGCCTTCAGTTTGGGGTACTGCAGATCACTGGTGCAATGCACATGCATTAGTTCCTTCACTCTGATTAGATTGCTATATTAACTTAATACTTATTTTACCATGTTTAAATTGGCTGCAATCAGAGCTGATGCACTACTTGATATAATCATGATCTAGCACTTGTTCTGTGTTTGATAATGGATCAATAGAGATTTTCATAATTTAGTGCAAACATAAATAAGTGCTCTTGCTTTACCTAAAAAAATTGCTGAAATTTAAAATAAATTCAAGTACATTATGTGTGTGTGTGTGTGTGTGTGGGGGGGGGGGGGGGGGGGGGTAATATACCTTAACATCAGAGGCAAAGCCTGTTTGTTTCTTGTTTATTATGTATGTTTACATTTGTTAATAGCATATAAAATAAAGATCTAAACTACCAGAAAGTCAGTTTTCAACAGAGATATATGTATATGAAGATTCTAGATTTCACTTCAGCAACATTTTATTACATATTAAATATAGATGAATTGAACAGCAGAGATTGCCTATGCAAGTCCTCTCCATAAAGATTCAGTATGATCATATGTGAATAGCAACACAAGAAATAACCTTCTAGGATGACAACAGCAATGTAGACCCCTTTCAGTTTTGGGCCTGAATTTTCTGACACCAAGGTTTCGTTTACACACAACTTTGATTCATACATGTATTATTTTCAAAAGTCAGATGTGATTGACAAAGTTATTTGAAATACCCAAACAACTCTATTGACTGGCTACATATAAATGAGTGAAATTTATTGAAGATGCAAATTTTTAGTTCAAATGGTCAATGTGCAACTGTATAATGGTTTTGTTCTGATAAGAACCATCCAAACACTGAAGTCTGGGCTTAATTGAAATTTTTGGGGACAGGCTCCTCTACCCTTTTAATTGGGAATTTTGTCAAAAAACCGCTATTTTGGAAAAAGTATTTAGAGAAAAAAACAATGCATTGTAGGTAGAGAAACTAAATGCAGTCATTCATTTATATATTGTGATTAAAGATACAGATGCTCTAATTTTATGTTGGATGTTAATAAAGATATAAATACTACAGTATTCTATAAATAAAATTAAACAAAAACTATTGTATGGATGCTGAGGTGTAGAGATATACCATGTTTTGCCGAATATAATACACACCCCCTCCCTGCAAAATGATGAAATTTGAGGAAAAATCACATTCTGTATGTATATTACATGTAGATACCATTTTACTTTGCTTGTCAGCTGATATTTTGGGAAATTTTCCATCAGAATTTGGGAGGAAAAGAGGCCAATTTCCAATTGGGATTTGGGATTAAGTCTTTTTAATGGACCTACATGCAGGATATTAATCCCTGGTAGTGGGAGAATAAGTTGGGGATTCTTTGATATCAAAAGCTTGAGTAGTGTTAAGAACACAATCTGATGAATTTACATGTATATACAAACTAGCTCTGGATCACAGCCAGCTTCAAATGATTTTGAAGGCAGTCAACGTGTTTGGAATTTGTGCTCAGTTTCTTTTTAAGTGTATTCCAATGCTTTCACACCAAATCATATTCAAAATCATTTCAGTATTAATTATTTTTACTTCTCTTAAAATACGATCTTTTCCAAAGTGCATAAATATTATAAATTGCACGACACCAACTTTTTGTTTTCAGAAACAGGCATGCATTAACCTCCTCAGTCCTACATTCAAAATTAAAATTACATGCTTTGAAAAACAGGTATAAGTTATTACAGTTATACAAATTTTGTTGAAATCCCACAATTTTCTTTACATCATAAAGACTACAAACATTTTTATCTCAGTATTATTTACCTATCTTATCTTAATATATTTTAACAATACATTGACAAATCGTATTTGAAATATAAATTATGCAATAGGGCTGAAACGATCCACTGAAATATCAATACTGTTCAATATAAAAGCTCGATTCAATGTTCGATTCATTGCCTTGATCTTCGGTTCGATGCGTTTTTCAATACTGGGTTTGGTAACATACATCTGGCTTATTCTTCTATACATGAGGGACAAAATGGTGTCCAATAACAGTCAGACTGTTGATAGTCTCAAGGCTGACGAAAAAAAATAATTAACTTAATCAGTTTAAACTACACAGCCAACAGACATCTAACCGTTCGGCAGTTTGGAAACATTTTATGTATAAAATCGTAACTGTGAATCTTCGTAATTAATTTCTTCTTCAACATTATTATTTGTTCCTTCTGTAAAATGCATCGTACTAAAAATATTGAATCGTGACAGAAGTATTGCAATATGTATCATATAGGGGGCGTATCATTTCAGCCCTATTATGCAATCAAGATGACAGTGTCTAGTCACTATGATGACACAAGCATGAACCACATCCAGATCACTAATTTACATTTACCTTATTAATTAGTCATTTGAATTAGGAATAATTAAACTGATAACGTTCATATAAAATCATCATATGCATCTGAACAGTAAGATGATGAGTAAATGCATTTGCTACTTAACACATTTTAAGTTTGATTATTTTATTATACTATGAGGGTTGTTCAATATGTAATGTGTATTGTAAGATATCTCAAAAGCATTCGACTCAAATAATGAAATGAATATTACATCCCTTCAAAGTATTCTCCGCAGTTTAAAATACATAATTTCAATCTCTGAATCCATTTCTGAAATGTGTCACGGTACGCTGATTTAGGTATACCTCTGAGACACTGACTGATGGCTGAGCCAAGGAATTGTCGAGACTTGTAACGATGACCAGAGAAGAACTTTTCAAGTTTTGGAAAAGGAAAAAGTTGAATAGGGTTAGATCTGGAGAATATGGTGGGTGTGGCAAGACGGTAACTTTCCCCAACTTCAAATATTGCTTCACAAGCTCAGATGTATGTGATGGAGCATTATCATGAATTAAACAAACATGCCTAAATCCTGAACAGAGTGTCGTTTATGAAAATACTTCTGGAGCTTTTTTAGTACAACATCTTGGTAATACCGACCTGTAACACTTTTGGCCTTTGGCACCGGAATTTTTATAGCTGTACCATCACATGACAAGAATATGCAATAAAGAACCTTCTTTGTACTTATGAATGTTTTGGTAATTACAGGCCTTCTACTGTGTTTAGTTAGCCATATTTTGTTTTCAATTTTTCTTACTGGTTCAAAATAGTGAACCCATGTTTCGTCACCAGTAACAATGGTTGCAAATTGTCTTTGATTGAATTTGGGAAACATTTTGAGCAATTCCTTAGTGGTTTGTACTCGTAACCGTTTTTGGTCATCTGTCAATATATGTGGTATCCATCTGGCAGATATTGTTTGTACTTTCAAATTACGCTTCAAGATGAAATGTACCCATGATAGCAAAATGCCAACAGCTTTGGCAATATCACGTATCGTGTACCTGTCATCACTTTCAATTATTTCCCTGACTTTTGAGACATTGCCTAGCCTGTTAGTCACAGGTTGGCCAGATTTTGTTGCATCTTTGACGGATTTTGTGCCAGTCAGAAATTTCTTTTTCCACCTACAAACTGTCTCATAAGATTCCTTATCAGACCCATCAACTTCCCCCAATTCAGTAAAAATTTGCATTACCGAATGACTGAGTTTTGTGCAAACTTTTATATAAGTTCTAATTTCTTCAATATTCTCAACCTATTTCCCAACCATTTTTACAACAGTGGTCGACAACTGGCTTTCTTGAAATGACTGTAAGTTTAAAACTATGTGGAGCTGAAGGCATGTGTTCATACCATTAGAAAGGTATTGAATAGAGCTATTCAAGAGCATCATATATATGAAATTGTGTAAAGTGCTATTGCACTGTGGTACAATACACATTACATATCAAACAGTTCACGTATCATGATTATTGTCAATGCTGTTCGATATTACTGGTTAACTGGTGAATCCCGATTTCATTGTTGGCAATACATATCGTGATATTTTTTTGTAAATACTGGTTCAGGTTCAATATTCTATAAATTCCTTACAAGATTACCTGCTCCTGATCTAAAGTTTAAAACTGGTGGCAAATTCAAGTGATCATGAATGTCTGAATGAACGAGCAAAACCTCCTATATCATTTCTAACTAAAGTAGGAAAACAAATGGTTGTAACAAGTATCCCTGTATGCAATTATTGTAATGAAAACATTGAATATTTCAGTGTCACAACAAAACTAGCCAGTCACCATGGCTATGCTAATACCAATTCAAGTCAAAAACGGGAAAACGAGATTGTGTCTAGTTGTATTGACTTCTACTAACCCTCTCCCTGGGTCATGTTACATTTTCTGCAATGATAAGTGGTAGATATGGGTTGAAATATCCTAACAAGAGCCCAAGAGCTTCAGCAGTGACTGAACAAATAACTAAAAATCTACTAATTTCAACCACTTTTGGATTCATCCATTCATTTGTCCATGTTCATTTAGTGTTTGGAGTAAAATGAAAATAAATCTGAATGTAACTGTTTTTGTTTTATTAATAAAGATTGTTGTAATTGATGTATTGCAATACAAAATTTAATTCTGCAATACGATTTTCGAGTCGCAATATCCAGCACTAATTATCGCGACAGCAATGTATGTAGATAAGAAAACCCGAGAATTAGAAATCATTATTCAATGGTTTTTGTAATATAAACTTTTGATTTCGATTTAAACACAAAAAACTGAAAATATGCACTACTTTATTTTTGCTAGCATTCATTACTAAAATTAATGTTATCCTTAAGTAGCCTGGATAAAAGCACGAGTCGACCTTTTTCAAAGAGCTTAGCCACTGGCATATATCACTTATTTCGATATGATAAAAAGCCCCCCATGTGACAAGTCTCTGAGATGGGACTTTGCTACCTGCAATAGACATACTGTTTCTATATAACTCAGAAGCCTAAAAAGGTTATAAAATGTCTCCGAATCAGCAACTTGCTTAAATGACATCAATTGCTAATATGTGATAAAATTAATTGACATCAATTAAGTTCAAGGTAAAATCATCACCTATTGGATTCTACTTATTTTTAAGACTCAACATTATTCTTGAAAGACACATTAAGAATTCGATAACCATGTCTTACTTTTCCCCAGAAATCAAGCGCTTAAAAAATCCGCCATTTTCGTAAATGGTGAAAAGTTAAGTCGTACTATAATGATTTTAACTTGCATTTGACTTGCACATCTCACCACATATATGTAAAGCTTTTTCGTATGTGGTATCGTGTGCGTATATCTTAATTGCCACATAGGAAAATTAATATCTACATACCCACGATTTTTTTTTTTGATTTTTTCAAGCTACAGAATATTAATCACGTGCTCTACTTTCACTTCTGCATGCAAGATGTCAAAACTAAAGGTGTACTATGATCTCATGTCCCAGGTCTCGCGGGGCGTGTATATATTTTTAAAGCTGAACAAAATTCCATTTGAAGACAAACCAGTTGCACTACGAAGCGGTAATGTACTATTATATTTTTTATGCAATTGTAAATTAATGAGGACGTATGAAATGAACAAAGTTAGTACTAGTGTAGTCCTACTTTTTGACCTACTGGTCAAAATAGCACGCAACTTTGCATGAACAGTTATTTCCCTTGCCGCTGCTAATGCACCACCATTTGCATTTTCACCTCGGATGCTGAGATGTAAAACTCGCCAGTACGTGTTTCGTGCAATAAAAATCAATAGAAAGCCCAGTGACATTTGAGCGTAAGGAAATGGGGGTTTGAGGATGGCAGCCTCTGACATGTCAAACTATATAGATGTTTATATAAAAAGAAAAGTGAAATAAATTCAAATATTGCAATCTAATGCTTCATGTAATAAGTACATACATCATGTAACTAACTGGAATGCCCAGCAGCATTTGAGCGGGGGGGGGGGGGGGGGGGGGGGGGTCTTGGAGGTAGCAAATCCCGACAAGTCAAGCTGTTATTTATATGCATTAACTTATACAGTTGAAAGAAAAAAACAAAAAGATATTAACAGCAGGGATATTGGGGGCAGCCCCCCCCCCCCCCAACCCCCTCCTTTCAATGTATCTGTGGACTAAAATGTTTTGATTTTTAATGTCTTTTTTCCTGATGTCATACTTGACAAAATATTTATTGTAAAATGGGAAGAAACAATATCCTTTCTCATTCCCTTTTGAGTTTTAATTAATGCTTAAACCTCAACATCAGTGATGTGAATATTTGGGAGATTTACGTAAAATAACACACACATATGACAATTTCCTAAACAATGGAGTCTGTCTATTTTGGAACATAAATTGTACATCTTTTTGCATTCTGTTTTCATTTCAAATTTTAAGAACCTTTGAAAAATTGCTTTTTAAACTTCATTTTACACAAGGAATTCAAATTTGGGCTTGATTTTGTGTTTTTTTGCCATTTTAACAATTTTACCACTTGCTCAAACAATCATAATTTATGTGTGTGTGTGTATATATATATATATATATATATATATATATATATATATATATATATACCTACATACACTAAATCATCTTCAGCAACATTTTATTTTAGTGCCATATTTTGGGGAACGGTATACTAGCAGTGTTCCCAACTAAATCTATCCACAGAAAATCTGTGGATTTGTACCACATGCTTTTAAAAAATACTAAGATACCACATGAAAAAAGTTTCGTGTAAGTAACCTTAGCAAGATTTGTTGAGGCTGGATATGTGGACTGATGCCTCTTGAGTCCAAATATCCTGCCTCGACAAATTCCGCTAAGATTATTGCACAATATACATGTACATGTACTAACTATAGAAATGTGAAGGAGAATTTATTGGTGTTAAGTGGTAATTGAACCCGGAATCCCAACATTATACTAGTTAGGTGCTCTAACATCTGAGCTGTCCAAGCAGATACCCACACTCCATATAGCTCTCACTACAACATTCATTCTTTCTTGAATTCAACATCTTGGCCCTCAAAGATACATAACATAATATAACTGGATTTATTTGCTCTTGGAAGGACCTTTACCTGCAAGTCCAGGG